>JAHWGI010001426.1:1495000-2057813 GCA_029379305.1 Frankliniella fusca | reverse complement strand
TTTTTGTTTTTTTTGTTTTGTTTTGTGTGTGTTTTGTGTTTTTTTTTGTTTTGTTTTGTTTTTTGTTTTGTTGTTTTGTTTTGTTTTGTTTTGTGTTTTGTGTTTTTTTTGTTTTGTGTTTTGTTTTGTTTTGTGTTTTTTTTTGTTTTGTTTTGTTTTGTTTTGTTTTGTTTTGTTTTGTTTTTGTTTTGTTTTGTGTTTTTTTTTGTTTTGTTTTGTTTTGTTTTGTTTTGTTTTGTTTTGTTTTGTGTTTTGTTTTGTTTGTTTTGTTTTGTTTTGTTTTGTGTTTTGTTTTGTTTTGTTTTTGTTTTGTTTTGTTTTGTTTTGTTTTGTTTTGTTTTTTTTGTTTTTGTTTTGTTTTGTTTTGTTTTGTTTTGTTTTGTTTTGTTTTTTTTGTTTTGTTTTGTGTTTTGTTTTGTTTTGTTTTGTTTTGTTTTGTTTTTTTTGTTTTGTTTTGTTTTGTTTTGTTTTGTTTTGTTTTGTTTTGTTTTGTTTTATGTGTAATTTGTGTTGTTCGTTTTTCATTGAATTTCTATATTATGTGTTTATGTTTTGTTTTGTTGTGTTTTGGTTTTTTAGTGTGTATTTGTTTGTGATGTTGTGTTGATTTTGTTTGATGTTTATGTTTTTTAATTTGTTTGTTATAATTTGTTTCTTTTTAGTGTTTGTGTTTTTGTTTGGTTGATTTTTTATTTGTGTGTTGTGTTATTGTGTATTGGTTGTTGTTTGGATGTTGTTTTGTGTGTGTCTGTTTTCTGTTTTTCAGTTATGTATTTGTTTGTTGTTTGTTTTAGTGTGTTTTATTGTATGTTTATCTTGTGTGTTTGATTGTGTGTGTGTTTGATTGTGTTTCAGTGTTTGTGTTTATCTTTTTGTATATTTTTTGATTGTGTAGATTGTTTTTGATGTGTTGTTGTGTTTATGTTTGTTTTTATGTTGTTTATTTTTAATGTTATTTTTGTGTGTTTTCATTTACTTTGTTTGTGTTTTTGTGTGTGAATCAATTTTACCACTCTTGAACTGAACCCCAGCACATGTAGGCTCTTTTCAAGCGGAGTTTAGCGATTAGTGCCTTAAATTTAAATAAAAAAAGGTTGGGTATCCCACCTTTGTTTTACCCAAAGAACCGAAGGGGAAACAAGTCTGAAATTTTTAATACACTCTTAATTCAAAAAAAAAAAAAAATCGAAGAAAGACAGAAAAATTTAGGAAATTAAAATCAGGATGATGCCACAGAAAAATGTGAAAAATTCAAGCTAATTTCAAAAAAAAAAAACATCAATAAAAATCAAGAAAAAATATAAACTTTAATTTTATTTACAAAAAATCAAGAAAATTCTCAAAATCAGTGCGTGCACCAAAACTCAGGGACCCTTATAGTTGAAGTAGTTTGGCTGACTGTGGTGCGGCCGGATGCCGCCGCGGGGGTGGGCGCTGGCCAAGGCCGTACGGTCCGGCCCGCTCCGAGCCTCTGGACCCTGCTGCCGGCCCTGCGCCCTGCCGGCTGGGCCGTTAGTTCGGGCCGCGGCCGCCGGGCGCCGCCCCCGTCTGGGGGTTGTGGATAGCGGCGCCGCCCCTCTGGGCCACCCTGCCACCCCCGGAGGCGCCGCGGCGGCCTATGGCAGCGCGGGCCGCACCCCCACCAGCGCGCCGCCTCCGCCGCCCTCTCTTCCACCCCTTTCTTTTCCCTCCCCCCCCCCTTTCTCCCTCTCCCTCTCGCCCTCTTCCTCTCCCTCCCACACCCTCTCCCTTCCTTCCTCCCTCCCTCCCCCCTCCCCCTCTCTCCCTCCCTCCCCTCCCTCCCTCTTTCCCTCCCTTCCCCTCTCTCTCTCTCCCTCTCTTTACCTCCCTTCCCCTCCCTCCTCCCTCTCCCTCCCTCCTCCCTCTCCCTCCCTTCCCCTCCCTCCCTCCCTCCCTCCTCTCTCTCCCTCCCTTCCCTCCCCTCTCTCTCCCTCCCTTCCCCCTCTCTCTCTCTCTCCCCCTCCCCCCCTCTCTCTCCCTTCCTTCCCCTCTCTCTCTCTCCCTCTCTCTCTTCCTCTCTCTCTCTTCCTCTACCCCACGCGCTGGTCTCCAGCCCCGCTCCAGACTCCAGACACATGCGTTCGGGGTAGCGCTGAGCGCTCCAGCCCTATCCCGCGCGCAGGCCGAACTTCCTGAAATTGCGATTTGTAGGCAACGGAGCTGCTTCTAAAATCGCTGGAAAACGTGCGTGTTTTGTTTCATATGGCCCCTTACCTCAGAAAACTCAGAACTGTCGATGCACCGTTAAAACCTTGCGAAGAAATGCTTCGCATTACGAAGAAAATCGTTCGTAAGCTGCGAAGCATTTGGCTGCTTTGTATTGCGAAGCATTTTCTTCGTGTGTGCGAAGAAATTTCGCGACGCTTCGCAACGCTGCGAAGAATTTTCTTCGTAAGACTTTTTCAATGTGGGAATTTGTTAATATTAAGGACCTATAGAATTAAATCTTGTTTTTTTTTTCTCTCTTTTTCTTAATGCTTCTGTTTTGTAACTGGCTCGGCTCAGCTTGCGTGCAGGACGATATTCAAAGTCACTCTGTTACACTAGAAAAAACTGTTTGGTTGTATAGTCATCAATTCTTTGAGGCCCAACACTGTTGTTTGACCCGTCGGCGACGTACAGAATAACAGTTCACATCGCCGCAACCAACAATTTTTCTCGGTGTATTCTGCTTGTGGATCGCCCGCTGGGGAGGGAAAACACTGCCGAACACTGTTTCGTCTCGGTGTTTCTCCTCTGGACGCTTTGCAAACACTTTTTGGGTTGTCAGGTTGGCATAGACCTCGTCGACCGAGGCACGAGAGCCTCTCTGCTTCGTATTGGCCCCCTAGGCCGCCCCGCCCCGCCCTGTCTAGTCTGAGAGTTCCTGCGGCGCGCCGCATCGAACCGGTAAACAGCACGGTACTGGAAGGAAGCCTCTCTTCTCTCTCTCTCTCTCTCTCTCTCTCTCTCTCTCTCTCTCTCTCTCTCTCTCTCTCTCTCTCTCTCTCTCTCTCTCGCTCGCTCTCTCGCTCTCGCACACATGCTCATGCACTTGGGCACCCAGTGGTCTGGGGCAGGGCCCTCCGCCCGACCAAGGACCCCTTTTGCCATTTTGACTATGGTCCTGCCACGGTGGTCCTGCTGATAGATTGGACCGATAAGCATAGTCGATCATGCTGTTAAATAACATCACTTTTTGAATCTCTGTTTTCATTGGCACATTTTTTTATCTCTTGTTTCTATATTTGTGAAGTACAAAGATGAAATGCCAGATTTGCTGTGGTACGTGCCTTTTCCATTTGAATGAGTTGGAAACGTCTCTATAAAGCTTTTTATACAAAGGTGGTGTATTTTCTTTAATTTTTCCTGGATTTGCACGAATTGAGTTGTGAATAGTTCGTATTGTAGGTCATAGACTGAAGGAAGTGCGTGAATGGCGTTGTTTTGATTTCCTTTCGCACACGCTTTTTCCTCATATATAAGTGATCGCAGTTCCCAAGAAAATTCACACACCTTCACTTGTTTCCGTGTGAATGAGAATGCACATGCCTACGGAGGTGGTGTGCACGGAGAAATGAGGATTAGTTCCCTTGACTAAAATTTTAGTTAATTTTACAACAACAAATATTTTTGGGGTTCCAAATGTCGACGCTGTTGTTGTTAGGACCATTTTTTGCCACCAAAACTTAAATGTAATTACTGAAATTAACGTATTGGCTACAAGGATGAAAACAGATCAAAAATGTTCTTGTTGTTGGTTGATTTCAGCGATCAAATTATATAGTTACACTGTGAGAAAAACCGTACCTCATACAACTAAACAACGGTTTTGAAATAACGGTGTACGATTTTCGTTGCCGTACATCACTAATTTTCCCTATACCGGGTACAATTTTAGTACAATATTTCATTGTACTTCGAAATAACGGTAAAAAATTGTAGTTAAATTGTAGTTTTTTCTCACAGTTTAGGAGAAAAAATTGTTACCGTAAAATTAACTAAAATTTTGGTCCGAGTATAACTTTTTTTTCCCCTCACCGTGTGGTGACATTCACTCGCTTGAGCTGTCTGCGTTGCAGTGTAGTGCAGGCAGGGTGCATCCTCTGCGGAAGCCCGCGCTGTGCCCCGCGCTGTGCCCCGGGCTGCAGCGCTACCGTCCTGCTAAACGGTCGCGTCGGGCTTCCCCGTGTCGTGTCCTGCTGCCCTGTCGTGTCCTGCGGTGTCCTGCGGCGGGGATGAGCTGCTGGAGATTAGCAGGATGACACAGCCGCTACCAGCGTGCTACCAGCGCGCTACCAGCGGCAGGCAGCACGTAACGTGCCAAAACTTTGCGTCCGACCAACTATACTTATATCTTTGCTGGAAGCAGAATTGGAGTTATCATCGCGTTTTTATTTATTTTTGAAATATACTCTGGAAAAAACAAAGGTAGGACTCGAAGGCGTTTAACGCCTTTAAAAAGGTATTAAAAATTAGCAGCCCTGCAAAGGCATTAAAACTGCCCCAAAGGTGTTAAGTTTTAATGCCTTTGGACAATTTCGTGCCTCTGCAAAGGCATTAAAATTTCATGCCCCTAGAAAGGCATTACGTCCTACCTTTGTTTTTCCAGTGTAAATGAATTCTTTAAGAGAAAAAGGGAAGAGATATAAATAACATTTCTTTTTTATTTTTATAATAATTTAAGATTGTAATGAATACATAACCGTCGCTTACGATCAGAAAAGTCGCCGTGACTGCACTGCAAAACCAACAGTCAACTTAGCACACTGTTCCTAACGTGTACTTCAAAGCACGCATTAGGAAATGCATGCCTGCCATGGAATGCACTTGGAAGTGCATGCCTGCTATGGCATAATGCTATGGTAAGTACACACTTCTAACTGCATACCATGGCAGGCATCCATTTCCTAATGCATAACTTGGCAGGCATGCATTTCCTATAACGCCTACTTTGAAGTACACATTAGGAACAATGTACCAAGTTGACTGTTGGGTTGTAGTGTGTATGCTTGTGGCGCTCAATTTCAAGCTGGATGACGTAATGTCAAATTGTAATGTCTCCTGAAGCTGTCATCCAACAGCGGTCTGCTGAGGATAACAACTCTCACATCAGTAGTGCGTGTTCTGTGCATAGCTGTCTATCCTTTTCACTTTCCCGTTCCTCTCGATCCCCTTCCCCCTCCCCGCCGCCAAGTCCAGTGCATCGTCTATTGTTTAAGTGTAGTGCAGAGTACAAGTAATTGTCAGAAACACTGTACAATTTTAATTGTTAGACTGCAACATGTAGTATAAATAAAAGGAACATATCTGATGCAGTTGAAACTGAAGATCCTTCCACCAGGGCTACTTTCCTGAGGGTAGAAATGGGGGTGGGGGTGGGGGAAGAGTCACTGTGTCTCACTCCCTCACCGCCCCGACGCGTTCGGTGACCTCAACGCAGGTCACCTGAGGAGCGCGCCGAACCAGTCGTCACTCGCTCCCGCAGAGTGACGATGCCGGGGTGCACGGCACTCGTAGGTGCACTCCTTGAGTGCGAGAGAGACAGAACGCGCTATCGCACCCTCGGCAGAATCCTTGAGAGCGACAGAGGCAGAGCGAGGAGTGAGCGCACGTGCAGCAGGGTGATTCCGCACAGTGACCAAGTGTCTCTGTCCTTGTCGCACTCATGGGGCACGACCAACGACCACGAGGGGGAGCGAGAGAGAGAGGACACTCCTACGTGCTGTTCGCGGAGTCATGCCCCAGGCCGCGGATGCGGTCCGCTCTGCCGTCTGGTTGCGGAGATCGCTCTCGTGCCTCCATCCTCGTCGCACCTATGGCGGTGGCGCAGGTTGGGGATGGCGGGGCCCCATGCGTGCGACAAGGCAGAGTTCTCAAACGGGTGGGTCCGAGGACCCGGAACGCGTCCGAATGCGCAGGTGAGAGCGAGGGGGAGATACTATTCGATTACAGCATCTCACTCGCACCTTCGGCTTCGGACGCATTCCGGGTCCCCAGACCCACCCGTTTGAGAACTCTGCGACAAGGACGGCTGCCCGTCCCGTCCCGGAGGGGCGCCTGAGCGCTAGGCAGGCCCGCCGCGCGCTCGTGGCTGACGGGATTGCCCACCGCCCCGGCGCCCGCCGGCAGCGGAGGCGGTGGAGTCAGCCTCCTCGCGCTCTCCTCGCTCCATCTCCCTCGCACCGTGACGGAGCACTCCGCGAGTGAGAGAGAGAGAGAGAGAGAGAGAGAGAGAGAGAGAGAGAGAGAGAGAGAGAGAGAGAGACAGAGAGACAGAGAGACAGAGAGACAGAGAGAGAGAGAAGGGGAGTGGGCGAGGATGGGGAAAAGCAGGATGGCGATGATGAGAAGAAGGAGGAGGAGACCGAGGGGGCCTCAACTCCTGAAATCATGTGTACACAATCGCTGAAATCTTCGAAATCATTGTCAAATAATGTGGATTTATTGCCGAAAAAAATTGATTTGGTTGCGTATTTTGGGATCATAAAGCTCAAAATACGCTTGTATTTACTTTACGAATTATTTCTTTCAATTATAGGCCTAAGAGGTGTAATCATGTCAAATCATGTGAAATCTTGAAATCATGTGTACAAATTTTGGGTGAGTTGAGGCCCCCTCGGAGGAGACTGAGAAGAATGAAAAATGCCAGCAGGCTGATTCCGAAGACCGCTCTCGCACCTCCGTCCTTCTCGCACTCATGGGGCCCCGCCATCCCCAACATGGGGCACCGCCATAGGTGCGACAAGGACGGAGGTACGAGAGCGATCTTCGGAGTCAGCCTGCAGCAGGACGTGGTATGACGGGTGAGGGGGGCGGGGAATAAGATGGATTTAATCCGCGTAGCCATCGCCCTGCCGAAAATAGCTTTCGAAAGGGCCAGTGTTTCCGCCACGCCACCAGCACTGCGCGGGGCGGGGCGGGGCGGGGCGGGGCGGGGCGGGGCGGGGCGGGGCGGGGCGGGGCTGTCGCGTGACTGCTGCGACCAGGATGTGGAGGGGTGCCTCGACCGCTGTCTCTTTCACGGTGTGCGCCGCGCCCCCCTCTCCTCCCCCTCTTCCCCCTCCCCCTATCCGCTCTTCCTCTTTGAGGGAGGATTGGAAGAGTAGGGGGGTGGATGTGTGTGTGTGAAATAGGTTGCGTGGTTTTGCGCCGCAAAGAGATTTATTTTTTTTCTCTTTCTCTCTTTGCTTATTTTCCCTCTCAATTTTTTTGAGGGCTATATTTTGGTCGATACTAAGCGGATTTGCTTCTGCTTCGTGATTGCTATGCCCTTGTGGCGGTGTGTGCGTGCGTGTGCGGAATGCAATGCGTCGCCATGTACAACATGAACAGTTTTGAATACAGTGACGCATTATGCGTGATATTTAGCATGTTTTGGGAAAGCTGTTGCTGCGTTTTAAACCAGGGGGAAACTACTCTAAATCTCTTGCATTTTTGTGAATTTTCGTGAGTTTTGTCTAGAATTATGTGAATTTCCCTGATATTTTTGTTTTCTGATTTTTTCTGGAATACGAGGTGTCCAAAAATTTCAGAGTTAAAGAGGTTGATGAGAACATAGTGCTTGCAGTGCTTGTGCCTGCCTTCGCGCCGGCGCACCTCGATACGCCTCGCCCCACCACGGCTCTATTGTGCAACCCTTTGAGAGGAAAACTTCTTCCTCCTTTGGGTGTTCGGCTAACAGCCCCTCTCTGTGGTTGGATGGGGAACGAGGGAGGCGCACAGTAACATCATACACAGAGAAAAGACATCTCGCACCTCTGAGAGAATAAAGATTTTATTGACGCACGCTCATCTTTCTTTTTCTCTTGAGGTCGAGTTTTGATTTTCTCGCTCGTTTTGTGATTTAAAAATATCAATACTCGAGTGATGATTGGGAAACACTTATTTGCCTGATTACCACAGTCGAATTGAGTAAGCTTACTGTGGTGAGATATGTGAATCTTGTGTTTGCAGTGTAGAAGGGTGTGCGCATCAGGCGTGCAGGCGAATGGGATATGGGATAGAAGGGGGAGGGAAGGAAGGAGGAGGATCTTGGAGAGCTCCAGCTCCAACGCAGATCGACAGGTGTAGGGGTGGTGATGGGGGTGTGAAACAGTGCCGGTCAAGAGGTTCAGGGGTCCGGTGGGGAGGCGGTGTGGTGGGTTCATAGATCGGGCGGCAGTGCAGTCAGAGGAGAAGCTGATGTCAACCGCGCGGGGAACCTTGCATCTGTGGAGCTGAAACTCAAAGTCACCGCAAGACTTTTTGGTGTGGGAGAGAAGAGAGGTAAAGGAGGAAAGGAGAGAGGTGAAGAAGACGATCAGTGAAGAGAGGGGTTGGAGAGGCGAGGAGAAAGGTGTAGAAGGAGATAGAAGGAAGGTGGAAGAGGAGAGAGAGCGAGAGAAAGAGAGAGAGAGAGAGAGAGGGAGGAACAGGTAAGGAGGGTGCGATGGGTGGCGGACGAGATAGGGGCAGCAGAGATGCGGGGTGGGTGGCGGCGGAGCAAAGCAGAAAGCGTGAGAGCGAGAGAGAAGGCGAGAGAGGTGAAGTGGCTCCCCCGCCCCGCCCCGCCCCGCCCGTAATGCCACTTTGAGTCGCAGCGCGCGGCGCGGCGCGGGCCGAGGGGCGTGGCGGGGCTACATCAAAGGGCCGGTGGACATGAAACGAGCGGCGCGGAGCACACGGCGCTTTGATCCAACCCGACCAGCTTATAGAGACCGTTGTGGCATTGTGGAGAGAGGCGCCCCTGCCCTGCCCTGCCCTGCCCTGCCCTGCCCTGCCCTGCCCTGCCCTGCCCTGCCCTGCCCTGCCCTGCCCTGCCCTAGCCAGAGCGACCTGCGCCGCCAAGCCATGCCGCCAGTCGCGCCTCTCAGTTTCGAGTTGGACTCGGCTGCGTGAGCATGGTGCCGCCGGAGCGTCCCGGCGAGGAGGCGTCGCGACGCGGCGCCCGTCGCCGCCTGTGGCGCCTGCCTGGCGTGGACGCTGGCGCCCCTGAGGAGCAGGAGGAGGAGGAGGACGAGGTGGAGCGCCGGGCGCGCGCCTCGCGCCTGTCCCGCGCGCTGGCGCGGTGGATGGCGCGCGCCGGCGGCGTCCAGGGCGGCCGCGTCGACGCCGAGGTGCTGCGGCGTCGCGCCGCCCGCCTCGCACTCCGCATGTGGCCCGGCCGCCCCGCCGCCTCCGTCGTGACGTCCGAGCTGCTGGACGGCCTGGGCGTGGCGTCGGCCGCGGCGTCGGCCCGGTCGCTGGACCACGTGTCGGCCCCGGCGTCGGGCCCGGCGCTGGACCACGTGTCGGCCCCCGCGTCGGCCCCGGTGCTGGACCACGTGTCGGCCCCGGCGTCGGCCCCGGCGCTGGACCACGTGTCGGCCCCCGCGTCGGCCCCGGCGCTGGACCACGTGTCGGCCCCGGCGTCGGCTCACGCGTCGGAGCGCGCCACCCCCACCCCCGGCCCGGCCCCGGACCCGCTGGTCGCGCTGCTGCGCGCTGTGGACGGCTACTCCCCCGAGCAGACCTACGGGCTCCTCGCCTTCCCCATGGACTGGCGCCGCCTGCCGGGGCTCGGGGGCGGCGCAGCGGGGGCGGCGGGGGCGGCGGGGGACGAGCGCGTCTGGCTGCTTGGGGCGGCGGCGCGCACCGGCCACCACCGCACGCGCCTGCTGGTGCTGGGCCGCGACTGGCGGCCGCGCGGCCTCGGCCACGTGGACATGCGGTCCCAGCCCGTGGTGTACGCCGGCGGCGGCGAGGGCTGCCCCACCCGCGACCTGCTGTCCTGGTGGTTCCGCACCGAGTTCGCGCCCGCCGCGCTCGCCGTCAACCCCACGGGCGCCGTGCTCGTGGCCGAGGGCCTGCAGTGCCTCGGCCGCGGCGAGGCCGTGCCGCCCGCGGCGGGCGCCTCCCTCGCCGTCCTCGACCGAGACATGTACTCCGGCGTCGCGGACGCGTCCCCGCGTCCCGCCGCCTCTCCGCCGCCGGCCGCCGCCGCCCTGGACGCCGCCGTTCTCGCTCACGAGCTGCGCGCGCGGTACGCCTCGCTCCTGCTCGTGCACATCGCCGCCTCGGGCATGGACCCCGCCCGCTTCCTGGCGCGCTTCACCCTCCGCGAGGCCTTCCCCCTGCTGCACCGCGCCTGGCTCGGCGTGCCCTGCGACGCTTTCGAGCGCTGCTGGGCGCGCGTCCGGCCGGACACCCTGCTGCGCGACGTCCCCGGACACCCGAAGGACGCGGACGACGCCACCGGGCACGAGCGCATGCTGCTGCTGCAGCTGCAGTGGCAGGCGCACGACGTCGGCCTCGAGGTGTCGGACCGCGACATGGCGGCCTGGGTGGCCGACGAGGCCGACCCGCAGGAGCGGGCCGACGCGCCCTGGACCGTGGAGGACGTGGCGACCTGGCCCCGCGAGGTGCACGTCCCGAAGCGCACGGTCGACGACGCCATCGTGGCCGGGGACGTCCTGGCCGGGACGCATCAGCTCGACGACAACGGCAACCACGAGAACGGCCTCGTCAAGGACGACGTGACGGCCCTGGTCGAGGACATGGTCTTAAAGGTTGAGCGCGGGGAGGAGGAGCTGGTCTCCAGGGTGGCCGTCAAGAGGGAGCCCGGCGAATGCAAGGCGGACCCTGACGCCCCGTCGACCCCCAAGGAAGAGGAGAAGCCCTGCAAGGAGGACATGCAGGCCGAGGAGGACGAGGAGGTGGTCCCCGGGCCCGGGGAGGCCGCCGCGCACCTGCAGGCCGCGCTCCGCTGGATGGAGACGCTGCCGCTGGAGCCAGGGCTGCTGCTCAGCGTGCGGGACATCGCCCTCACCGCGCTGCAGGCAAGCGCTGTCCAGCAGGGGTGTTTCTCCGGGGAGTGGAACCACCGGGGTGTTCCTCTGGGGGTGTTTCGTGTGTCTCCGGGTATCTTCCTCCGGGGGTGGGGGGTTGTGTTCCTTGGGGGTCGTTCCTCGGGGGGGGGGGGGGAGGGGGGGCATTCCTTCGAGAATGTTCCCCTCACGTGATGAGTTGATCGTGATCAGATGTTACCGAGATGTAACATGGAGTTTCTTCATCTTCAGCCTGGTTGATGAGGCCAGTAGTCCGAGACAAGACGCGTTTCATCCTGGGTACTTCTTGAGTTCGTGCTGGTGAGCCGCTCGGCGTGCCCCACAGCCCACCCCCCAACTCGGTACCCAACGCCCTTCTCTCTCTCTCTCTCTCTCTCTCTCTCTCTCTCTCTCTCTCTCTCTCTCTCTCTCTCTCCTTCTCTCTCTCTCTCTCTCTCTCTCTCTCTCTCTCTCTCTCTCTCTCTCTCTCTCTCTCTCTCTCTCTCTCTCTCTCTCTCTCTCTCTCTCTCTCTCTCTCTCTCTCTCTCCTCTGCCCTGCCCGGGGCTCGCGCATGCGTCTTCTTTGAGCTCGCTAAAACGCTGGTGCGGCGGGTGTGGGGTCGCACCGGGTTTGCCATCCCTCCCCCTCTGCTTTGACCGACGTTGCTTTGAGTCGCCGACACAGGCGGCGTCCCACCCCACCCCACCCTGCCCCACCACACCCTGCCCCACCCCACCCTGCCCCACCACACCCTGCCCCACCCCACCCTGCCCCACCCCACCCTGCCCCACCCCACCCCACCCTGCCCCACCACACCCTGCCCCACCCCACCCTGCCCCACCCCACCCCACCCCCACCCAGCCCCACCCCCACCCTGTACCGCGTTGTCTCTCGCTCTTTGGCTTTGGGGCTGATGTCCTGATTCCTCCTACTAATCAGCTACAAGTTTCAAACTGGACCGCGCGGGGGGGGGTTATGGACCACCAGCCAAGTTCTGTTGTCACCAACCTCCCAGAGCCTGGTCTCTCTCCCTCCCTCCCTATCTCCCTCTTTTTCTCTCCCTGCCCTTTCGCCTATGCGCGCAGGGACCCGGCGCCGAGAGTCCCATAGGAGAACAAGCTCTTTTCCACGAGGGCCGGGGCCGGGCCGGGCCGGGGCCCTGGCCCTGGCCTAGTCCTTCCCTGCACCGGGCCGACGGTGATATTGCCTTCCTGCACATTTTTTTTTCTGCCGCGTGTCCTCTTCCTTTGTCGTCGTGTTATCGTGTGCCGCTCCCGCACCCCATTCACCTTTTCACCTTGCCCCACCCCCCGCCCGTCCCCCTTCTATGTCTGCCTCTCTCCTACTTCCGTCGTCCTCGGTTTTTATATATCTCTCTCTCTCCGTTTTGATTTTTAGCCTCTCAAAAATTGCGCTTTGATCGTCACCATTTTTGTTGTTTTTGTTTTTTTGTGCACCTATCGTAATCCAGAAAAAATCGGGAAGATTACAGAAATGCAGGAAAATTCAGAGACATTTACAACAGTTCCACGAAATTCAGGATAATTGAGAGACATTTAGGACAATTCACATCAAAATTTTTGGTGAAACTCTAGCAAAACTTAACAAAAATCCAATTAGAATTAAAAAAAAAAAATTCACAAAAATTCAGGAAAATTTCCGAAAATCTACAAAATTTTCACGAAAATTCACAAAAAAATTCGAGGGGGTATTTACTCAATGAAAACTTGTACAGAGTACTCTGTATTACGCGGTATTACACCGGTATTACATACAAAATTTTATAATATTTTAGAGCATATTTTGATATGTTTTGGTATTACATTACGCGTATAACACCGTGTAATACCCCGTCAGGTGCACAGGGTATTACAGAAATGAATACCCCCTCGAAAAAATTGTACACCAAAATTAAGAGTTGTTTGCCTTCGCCTCAGATAATCAGAGAATTCTTGTAAGTTTTTTTTTGTGTGTGTGTTTTTTTTTCTGCTGTCTAACGTCTGTGTGTGTGTTTCCCGCAGGCGAGCAAGATGGGGCTGGCGGGGCCGCACCCGTTCTTCGTCCCCGGCGGCGACCTCGGCCAGCCGCCGCCGGCCCACATGGGCATCCCGCCGTACCAGCTGGACCCCAAGGGGCCCGGTGAGTATTGGCTGCAGCGCGGCCTCGCCTCGGCCGGCCACGGCCCTGGTCACGGCCTCGCGCCCGGCCTCGGCTCCGCGCACTGGAAGCGCCTCGGACCCCTGCTCGCCGCCTCAGGTTAGAACCATCGTCCGCGGGGCTAAAGGCCGGTCGCGCCCGGCCCACGCTGGCAGGGCGCGCCGGACTAGTGGTGACGGCTCTCATTCTTCCTTTTAAATTAATCGGCATTATACCTGTACCTATGCGCTCACTTTTGTCCGTGTCCTATTTCTTCTTCCTTTTTTTCCCCGCGGCCCTCGCGTCCCCTGACGCTGAGGCGGGTGTTTAATTGGATCTGCACCGCGCCCGCCCGAGCGCGCGTTCTCTTTGTAAAATGAGATTGCAGTCGGCTCGCGCTGGCTGTCGCGGGGCGGGGCCCTGTCGTGTTCGAGCTCGCGTCTTCTCGCTGGTGCTGGCTGGGTCGGACGTGTACCTCTCTCCCTCTCTCTTTCTTTCTCTCCATCTTTCTCTCTCGCGCCACTTTTCTGTCCGGAAAGATGAATGGGATTATTTGCCGCGCGGTTTTGTCAACCCGCCTGCACCTCTTTGCTGTGTCTACTCTTCGCACCAATAATAATGATGATCATGAAACACTTGTCAAATCTTTTTACTGTGTATCTTTGGTTGTGGATGGGGAAGTCACTGCTGTCCTGTGGTGTTGGGTCTCCTGAGGAGGTATTGTGTGTGTTTGTGCGAGTTTTCTCCACTCACCTGTATTCTGGGCAGATGATATTGCATGAATCCATCTGTCATTTACCTTTTACCATTTACTTTTTCGCCTCTACTGGGATTCTTTTTGGTTCACTGGAAAAACAAAGGTGCGTTGTCCTACCTTTCGAGGGGTGTTAAACCCGTTATATTGGCGGTAAAGTGTATATTTTCAGTTTTTTTTCTCAAAATGTTTTCTTTATGAACAAATCAATGACAGCTTAGGATACATAATCGTATTCCTCACAAAATTTAGCGTCAAAGGAACCTACATGTGGTAGGGTTGTGATAAGCGGTCAGCAAATGAAAAGCAAGTAAAATAAGAAGGGGAAAAAAAATGAAACTAAAATCTGCCATTTTTGAACAGAAACCCATCACATGTAGGCCCGTTTTAAGCGGAGTTCGACGGAGTTTTACGTAGATTACTGAAAGAAAGAAGTCTTAAAATTCAATTCTATTCAATAGCGAGAAAATATTTAGAAAACCCATAAACTGTAATGCCTTTGGAGCATTAGTGCCTTTTAAAGGTTGGATGTCCTACTTCTGTTTTACCTTTCTTTTTTTACTTATTTTTTTAAATTTTTGGTGGTTTTGCACGCTGCACGTCTGAGGTTTACAGTATATGTAGTCGTTGTCGGCGTGTATGTAGATGTATGTACGTGTGCTCATGTCTGTGTGTGTGCGTTTGTGTGAGTGTGTGTAAGGGATCGGGTGCCGGGGATGGTCCCTGCGGGTGAGCGTGATGTGAAACTGCGACGGGCAGCTCTCCGCCCGGGGCGGGGCGGGGCCGGGCAGCGGCGAAGGAACACCCCAACTAGGCTGTAATGAGCGTGTCGCGGTGTGTTTGAGGGGCGTGTGCGGCGCGGGCGGGTGTTTGCCCGCCCCGCCCCGCCCCGCCCCGCCCCGCCCCGCCCCGCCCCGCCCTGCCCCGTGTGTGGGCCACGCGGCGGTCGTGTGGCGGGGCGAAGCGGGGCGGCGCACCGCGGGGGTCGCTTCGATGAGGTGCATATTGCCCTGTTTGCAGCGCAACGACCACTGCGGTCGCCCCAGGACTCGCCGCTTGTCGACGAGCTCTCACGCGCTGTCCTCTCTCTCTCTCTCTCTCTCTCTCTCTCTCTCTCTCTCTCTCTCTCTCTCTCTCTCTCTCTCTCTCTCTCTCTCTCTCTCTCTTTCTCTTTCTCTTTCTCTTTCTCTCTTTCTCTCTTTCTCTCTTTCTCTCTTTCTCTCTTTCTCTCTTTCTCTCTTTCTCTCTTTCTCTCTTTCTCTCTTTCTCTCTTTCTCTCTTTCTCTCTTTCTCTCTTTCTCTCTTTCTCTCGCTCTCTCTCTCTCTCTCTCTCTCTCTCTCTCTCTCTCTCTCGCTCTCTCTCTCTCTCTCTCTCTCTCTCTCTCTCTCTCTCTCTCTCTCTCTCTCTCTCTCTCTCTCTCTCTCTTACTCTTTCACTCTTTCATCCACTCACTTTTTATTTCTCTCACGCTCTCCGCACAAGCAAATATTTTCTCTGAAGCGTATTCCGTTTGATTTTCCAATCTTTGAGTGGAAATAAAGGTGCCACATCTCTTAGGCTTTTGCGGTTAGTGAGGGCGCAATGCTGTTACCCGTGAAGTAAATTTTTAGAAGCACTTTTTGTATCTGCAAAGGGGCACTACATACATAGTGCATCCACCTCAGGGTTTTTGCAGTGTTTTTTTTTGTTCGCCTAAAGCCCCATAGCTGCTTGCCAAATGCCGCATGAATACGAAAAAGACCCGTAGGTTTCGCAAGGTTTATGGTGGCCGTAATCTCATTTATTTTTTGCCGGTCCGTTTAGTTGGCGCTCCTTGCTCCTAGTCGTGTACCAGCTCCTTGATGAGGGACTGAGATGAACTTTTTTTTCCCCCCTCGCTGTCATTATCTACATTTCATTTTGAAATGCTCCGGGCGGGCTCTGATCAATGGACCAGTAGTAATGAGCTCGTTAGCTGGGCGGGGCGGGGTGGTGGGGCGGGGTGGGGGGCGGGGCGCCACACCCCACCCCACCCCACCCCGCCCCGCCCCGCCCCGCCCCGCCATGCATGAGGTGCGCTGCAGCGGCTGCATGCTGCGTCAGCCAGGGGCATAAGGATAAGGCACTCGAGCGCGCGACGGGATGCATGGAACTGCGCCTCTCTCTTTCTGCTTTTTTTTTTTAACATGTAGATTTATTTTGGTTTTTATTTAATTTTGTATTTATAAATGTACACGTAGAAATCTAAGTTTTGATGTGCATGTGATGTGCTCTGCGTGTAGCCCAGGCCCAGCCGAGGGGCCCTTCACTCAAAAAATATCAGTGTACACCCTAAAACAAAATCAGTATAAATTGAGGGGAAAGAAATAGAATAAAAATCAGGGAAAATATGTAAAATTCAAGGAAAATCACGTTAAAACAGAAAAATCGGTGTACGCTTGTATAGTGAAGGCCCCTCGCCTCGGCCCAGGCCCAGCCCGCTCACTCTGACCGCCCCCTGGTCTTCCCCCACAGGTCTCACGCGAGCGCCCATGTACCCGTTCTCTCCGGCGCAGTACCCCTACCCCATGCTGAGCCCGGAGATGTCGCAGGTCGCAGCCTCCTGGTGAGTAGAGCTCAGCTCCAGCGTCAGAGAGAGAGAGAGAGAGAGAGAGAGAGAGGGAATCTAGGAGTCCATCGCTCTTCTCACGATTACCCATTTCCAATTATGACCAATAATTTGAGTAAAATTGTTGAAGAAACTTTGAAAAACTGTGAAAAGAGGAATTTTTGTGATTTGATCACCAGTGGTTGTCGGGTGAGGGGTTGACAAGATGACCAGAATGGTGGACCCCTCGGGACACTGTTAAAAATTTCTACAGTAATTTCCACAGTATTGTCCTGTCAATTTTTTACCAGGTCTGCGCTGTTTTATGAAGGTACGGAACGTCCGTTCCTGATGAGTACAGGGGTCTCCGTACTTCCAGTGACTGTTTTGTCCATACAACCGACGACAATATTTTGACACGCCTCAAACTTTTACGGCACAAACTAAGGAAATGGGTACAGAACCTTCCGTAGTTGGTCAGGCCGGTCTACAGGACTCACTGTACTTTCAAGGTACGGAACGTACTGTGGTGGAATAAAACGGTGCTTCCGTACCTCTCCTGTAGTTTGGGTACAGAATTTTTAACAGTGGAGGAATACTGGAACATATGCTTTACAGCGGCGAGAACAACATGACGCATGGCCGCCGCCATGGCCGCCGCAAGAACGGAACAATCCAGCAGACGACGCATCGTAAACGTACAGTTGCTCTGAGGTCCAATGGACTGAAATGCGATTTTGAGACGAATTTCTAAAGGACAGTCAAGCTAGATCTATGATCCAAACAAATTTATATGAGCTTCACTGTACATACATTGAATTTTTAAACAAACGCAGGTTTGTCATGATTTTGCGGAGGCCTTCCTGGAGATTCTCGATTTCTTCTTACCGCAAGGTTCGCGAGGATTTTTAACTGTCTCAATTTATATATTTAGAAAGAAAAAAGAAAAGAAGAAAGGAAATGGCCTGGTAAAAGTAGAGACTAAATCCTCGTTGCCAGATGACGTGGAATTTTGAAATCTTAAGCATAGTCTCCAAGTAATTAAGAAAAATGGCAAACTTTTCCAGCCCCCCTCTCCTCTCCCCCCCCCCTTTTTTTTGTGCAAATTTGCGATGGGTTGATTGCTGGGTCGAGTCTCGTGCTCGAGTGGACGGCAAAAAGGTGTGAAGCTGAAGCGGGGATGACGGGGCTGGAGGGGCGCCCCTCATTAATCGGCCTATTCGCTCCAAGCGCCATTGCATTGCGTTACGGGGCGGGGCGTAGCGCGCGAGGCTTAGTTTGTGTGTGCACTGCCATTGAGCCGGGGGCTTTTCTCACCTCGCAAGAGCGCCCCGCCCCGTTAGCTGCGGATGAGTGCGCAATTGAGTGGCTGCGCCGCCGGAGCGGGGCGGGGCGGGGCGGCCACGTCATTGAGGCCCTCTTCGAACATCGCGGTAGTCGACGCGTCAGGAGGGGTCGTGCTCTCTGTGTGAGCAGGATTATACACCTACAGCGCGCCGGCCGAGCATCGCCCTACCTCCATTTTGCGTTCATTCGTAGGGTGGTCACAAGTCAGGGAAATGTCAGGGGAAAATGTTCAACGTCAGGGAACTTTTTTCAATCGACTGCATTCGCGCCAATTATTCTTGCAACGCAGATTTTCATTCTTTTTTTTATTTTTATTTTTTTACGCCTTAAATTCTTGCGTTCATGTCAGGGAAAAATGCAATTTTGTCAGGGAAAAGGGAGGGAAGTGTCAGGGAATCTGAATTTCCTGATTTGGCCATATTTTGCGCTGCAAACCCTTAAGTGTGAAAATTGCACACGTGCTGGGTGTAGGTGTGTCAATTTCTATTCGCTCAGTTGTATAAGGAGAAGTGTTAATTTTTCCTAGGGGCGGACGAAAGGAAATTCAACCCTCTCTTTGTAGATCTCGCGGGAGCCGAGCGGAGGGCCCCGTGGTAGAGTCGTGCCTCACGATAGGGGGTGAAACAACTCTGAAATTTTTGTACACCTCGTAAATCAGAAGAAATCATTAAATTTCATGAAGTTTTAGGAAAAAATCAGAAAAAAACAATCAGGAATATTCACTAAAATTCATAGAATCCAAGGAATAAATTCTTGCAAAAATTCACCAAAAATTCGCTCTAAAAATCAGCAAATTTGTACAGCTAGATTCCGAATTGTTTTCCTCTCGTTGACGATGCTACTCTCGTTGTCCTCCAGGTTCTCGCCGACGGGTCTGCTGCCGGCGCACCACCACCACCACCACCCCGGCCTGGGCAGTCCGCACGGCCCGCCCGGCCACCCGGGTCACCCGGGCCACCACCCGCTGTCCCACCCGCTGGGCGCCAGCCCCGCCGTGGTGACCCCGGGCCCCAAGCAGGACCTGGCGCCCCACCAGCAGGGTGACCACAACCACAGGTAAACTATCAGTGCTGTCTCACGTACTGTCGCAAAGCAAACAGTGCTGCGCGCACACATACATACACACACATACACACACAAGCACTCACACCACCCCTTTCTCTCCGAACAAATTGTATCATCGACTCACAACCAACTACCCCCTTTCTTAAATGCTGGCAATCAGGATTTCTTGAAACTACTACTTTTTTTTTGTTAGCCTACTGTCGGCGTGAAAGTAGGGTTGAATTCGTCAGACAAGCTGGCAAGCTTCTCCTCCAGGTCGCTGGTGTAGTTCTTCTGAGAGCTAGGGGTGGCGGAGTCGACGCGAGGCGAGGGGTGAGTCGTGGGGTATCGCTATCGCGCGCTCGGGGTAGGTCCGCCCCGCCGCCGCCGCCACCCGCTCATAGATGGCGCCACGCACACTAGCCCATAGCGGCGGTGGTGGTGGCCGTGTTGGCTCTCCCTCTCCCCCTTGATGACCTGCCGCAGACAGCAGAGCGAGCTCTCGCTGGAATATCTCACTCTCTCTCCACGCTGGCGGGGCGGGGCGGCAGCGGCAGAAAACTGAACTTCTGCGAGGCGAAGCTGCCTGCCTGCCTGCCTGGCCTCTCGCCTCGCTCTCGACGATCAATGAATTGCTGCTCTCTGCGTTGTCGCTTTTGCTGGCGCCTCGCCGCAGGGCCGCTGGGCGGGGGTGGCGTCCTCACCTTATACCTTAGCAGCGGCGGGGCGGGGCGGGGCGGGGCGGGGTGGGGCGGGTAGGTCGCGCGCGAGCGGCGCCCATGTCTCACCATTATGGTTTTACATTAGCGTTACATTCAGTTAAGAATCACTCCAGTCGAAGCGTAAGTGTACGCTTGCGTGAGAGTGAATCTACGCTTGAAGGGATGGGGGAGCACTCGGTCGGCCCCGCGGATTCGGGTGACTTCGCCTGACGCGTTCGGTATTCCGCGGAGCCGACCGAGTGCTCCCCACCCCTCCAAGCGTAGATTCACTCTCACGCAAGCGTACGCTTACGCTTCGAATGGCGTGATTATTAACTGAATACAATAACTTAAACGCGGTGCGCCTGGCCTCGGCAGAAATTAATTCGAAGAAATTGATGGCCGTTGGCGATGCCATCAGAGCACTCGATCACGTGTTATCTAGATAGAGAGAATAAAAGCTGAATTTTTTCAGAGATGGATTTATGGAACTCCGTGGGTGAGGTGGGGGCGGCGGGCGCTGGGCGAGGCGGCGAGTCCGCTCTGCTCTTTTCGCGCTCAGTCGCCGCGTCTCTGACGGCACTTGACCTGTCCCCGCCCTGGCCTCTCCCCAGCCCCCGCCCACGGCTGCGACGCGCGCGCACGTCACAGTGATTTTTATTTTTCCATTCTTGCTAGAAAAGTGGCGCTGCGCGGCGGCAGGCGGCAGGGGGAGAAAGGCAGAGAGGGAGAGCGAGAGAGAGAGAGAGAGAGAGAGAGAGAGAGAGAGAGAGAGAGAGAGAGAGAGAGAGAGAGAGGAGAGAGAGAGAGAGAGAGAGAGAGAGAGAGAGAGAGACGCCTCGCTCGCGGCTCGATACAGCCCGCTTGCGAGCAGACGGCAGGCGGGCAGGGCAGGGCAGGGCACGGCGAGGGCAGCTACCCCACCGCACCACGGCGCCCGCGAACTGCGGGGCGGCATGACGGACCTCGCGGGCGTGTACAGCGCTCCTCCGCGCCCTGCCCTGCCGAGCGATTCCGGTGCACGCACTTGTGAATCCACTCCTTGAGTGCGACAGAGCCAGAGCGCCCTCGCACCCTCGGCAGACTCCTTGAGAGCGAGAGAGACTGAGCGGGGAGTGCGTGCCCCGGAATCATCGCTCTGCTGCCCCGCGCCCTCCTGCACTGCTCTGCCCCGCGCCTTCCACTGTCTGCAAACGCAGGCGCCCTGCACTACCCCCGCCCTGCAGGCGGATTCAGGGTATCGTTCTGTATTGTCCTTCGTCTCAATGTCCTTGTCGCACTCACGGGGCAGGCCCATAAGGAGCGAGAGAGAGGACAATACAGAACGATACCCTGAATCCGCCTGCTGCCGACTGATTCAGAAGATCGCTCTCATCCCACTATCCTTGTTGCACCTTCAGCGGCGCCGTATGCTGTCCATGGTTGTGCTCCGTGAGTGCGACGAGGATTGGGGGGATGAAAGCGATCTTCGGAATCGCTCGGCTGCCCTGCCCGCGCCCTGCACTACTCCCGCCCCATCCCTGCCCGCGGCATGCACTATACGTGCCCCACCCTGCCCTGCCCGCACTTCCATCGCCCGTTATTGAGGTCATGCAGACAGACAGCCGGTTTGGAGGCGCTGTGGCCGGGCCCGCCACTTAGCTCTCTGTCTCTTTCTCTCTCTCTTCCAGACGCCCCTCCCCTCTTCCATCGCCTTTCTTCCTCCTCCGCCCCTCCTCCCCCATCCTCCTCTTTCGCGCGGCCGACAATCCCTCGCGCGCGTCCCTCCCTCCCTCCCTCCCTCCCCCTCCTCGCCACCCTTACCTCGGCGCGGGCGCCGCGCTCACCCCACCCCCACCCCTCTCCCTCGCCGCCCACGCGCGGGGTCTCGATCATGGTCGTCCCCACGATCGACTAGTCGACGCGATTGTTGCGTGATCACACTCCGCGCGTCGGCCCTGCTCGTCCGCGACGCGTCGCCCGTCGGCCGTAAAGTAAAAGTCGCCCCTCCGTCTGGCAGTCGCCGCGGCGGCCCCGCCCAGCGCGTCGCCACGGCAGCGGTGTGTCCTCGGCGCGGTGGTGGTGCATCTCGACGAGGGTCGAGACCGAGGTCGAGGGGTCGAGCGCCGTGGGCGCCGCGACGCGCCCAAGCCGACGAGGGGAGCCGAGCGGAGCCGAGGCGGGGCACGGCACGGCGCCGCGGCGCTACGCGAGGTGACGGGGCCGGGGCCGAGGCTGTCAGGGGTGGGGGCGCCGTGCCGCGCCGCGCCGCGCCGTGCCATCGTCATCCTCTCGGTCTTTGTGTGCGTCGCGCGCGCGACATGGTGCATCACACCGCCGTGGTCATGGTGGTGGTGGTGGTTTCGTCGCGGACCTGCTGACGGCCGGGGCCGAGGACTGTCTTTCCCCCCCGCGCGGGGTCGAGCAACGCGGGCGTGGGCGAGGCCGTGTGGGAGATCAGGACGAGCAGCAGCAGCAGGAGGAGGAGGAGGCGGCGCAGGCGCGGGGCCGAGGCCGAGGCAGACGCTCCGCTCTGCTCAGCGCCGTCCAGTGCGCGCGTGTGCATGTGTCCGACGCGTCGGCCGCCGAGGCCCGCCCAGCGGCCCCCGGCCAGGGTCCGAGGCCGAGGCTAGGGCCATCGCTGCTGACCAGCTCCGCGCCGCCGTGCTGGGCCGAGGCCGTGAGCGCAGCGCAGCGCGCGGGCCCAGGCAGGCCAGGCTCTCCGCGCACGACAACAAGTGTGCCATTCATTTAAGCCCTCGGGCCGGGCGCACACATGAGCGGCCGCGGGGGTGGCGGGCCCCGCGCGCCCCGCGGCGACGGCTGAGGCCCACGAGTCCCGTCGGCCGCCCGGAGGGTCGTCATGGCCTCGGAGTGCGATCCCTGGCAGAATGAACAGCCGCTCGATCTAGTCAAGAGGAAGATCGCCGAGACGCCAGTCGTAGGGGAGCAGCGGCCAGCCCCTGCCCCCGCCCCCGCCCCCGCCCCCGCCCCCGCCCCCGCCCCCGCCCCTGCCGCGGTCGCGCCGCCGCCGGCCTCCAGGATGGGAGTGAGCGGCCCTGTGGTGGGCCCCAGGATAGGGGAGCCCGTGTTCCTCAGCGAGCAGGATGGGACATTTTACTCCATGGCCGAAAGGTCAGAGAGCAGAGAAAAATCGGGCGCTTTAGATAAGCCTTTGAAATTTGTCTTGAAGGTTCCGACAATAAAACAAGAAGTGACAGATTTAGATGCTCAGTCTATTGATAACTTACAGAGAAGGAATAGTTTTTATACCTCCAAGAATATAAGTAATAATTCTAAATTTATAGATCTTGAGTGTAATAAAAAGGAAATGGATTTAAAAACAACCACTGAAGTGGAGAAGAAAATTGAGGATGTGCAGGGAGATAGGCAAGAAGAACTACGAAAATTTGTGTTGCAATCACCTAACCTTTACAGTGCACTGTGTCTAAATAAAAACAAAGCAGAGGCTCCTCCTAAAAGAAGCCATAAAGCAAAAAAGAAGCCATTAGTGCCCGAGGTAGCACTGAAGGACTCATCAGGTGTGTCAGCAGCCTATTTGGAGGTCTTTGACAAGCTAATGGCTGAATATATGAAGAAATTGAATGCCCAAGGGGGATTCGATAATATTGAAAATACTGTAGAAGGAATTAATGTAATGCTTAGTAATTTGGCAGCATATGAGCAGAAGCTGGTTTCTGCTATGTACATGGGAAGCCTGCTTAACTCTTCATATCCTGGTTTGTACCCTGGCATGCCCGGTGTTAATCCTTTCCTAACTGCACAGGGCTTAAATTCTGTATTTAGTCCCACTTTTCCAATTGGACTGGCTTCTTCACAACTACTTCAAACTGGAATCAATCCAGAGTTGCTGTGTGGTCAGTCATCTCCCGTTTCTAGTTCCACTTATCAGAACTTATGTCAACCTGAGAGATCCAGCTCAACGCCTATGTCACCCCCTGCTGCATCACCTGCATCTGTATCATCAAGCACGACAATTACTGCCACTACATCACTTAATGCAAATAAGACCAGTTCCCCGGAGTCATTTGTAAAAACCAAGGATTACCAACAATGGAGAATTACAGATGCACAGATTTCTACTCCTCTTTCAAGTTTGTTATCTTTAACAACACCCACAGATTTCGCTTCCAATGAGGAGTCAATGTCTCACTCAATGTCAGCATCAAGTGGTCGATCTTCCTCTGTTTCTTCTTCACAAAATCTTACCTTGAGTCCCTTGTCATCTGTTGGTGCTAGTCCTCCCCTCCCTTCAAAGTCAGATTCTTTTTCTCGATCACAGCTCACAAACTTTTCACGGTACTTAACACTTATGTTTCGGATGTGAGCTTTGCTGAATATCTGAAACTAATTTGAACTTTCATTTTCAGGTCAATCATGGAACATCAGAAGAATTCTGGATCAAATTCAGATAACTCCAAAGGCCAGGATTCTGGAAATAATAGTAATAATCAAGGTAAAAAGCAATCAATATCAATTTTGTCTTAAAAAAGGATAAAGAGAAAAAACTTCAAGCGCTTGTATTTTAATCATAATAACTTGTCTTTTCTAATTTTTTAGATAAGAAGAAGCCTCATATTAAGAAACCTCTCAATGCTTTCATGTTGTACATGAAAGAAATGAGACAACAAGTTGTTTCGGAGTGTACCTTGAAGGAGAGTGCAGCCATAAATCAAATTCTTGGCCGAAGGGTGAGTCTTTACTTTTGCCTCAGCTGCTCACTTCTGTCCTTGCCCACTTCACCACCTTTTCATTCACATGACATCCAATTTGTTACCAATTTCAATCTCTATGAACCGGTACGGTTTCCAGTTACTAGTTTAACTAATCTCGGTTTTGAAATTTTCTTGATCTTTTTGTAGATAAGTTGGCTAGCAATTTTATTGTGTTTTTACCCATTATTGTTCCAATTTACTTTTGAACCTAAATCACTAATTAAAATCTTATTCAGTTGCTGCCAAGTAAAATTGCGGTTCTAGGGATATGTGCTGAATATTTGTTAGCTACTGTTACCATTTTATATTAAAATGTAATTTCTTCAGCTGAAAATTCTCAACATGTTGTTCTAAAACTTCTAAGAAATGTAAATACTAGAAGGAATAGAACACTCTTACTTTCCCCCAAATTTAAAACTGATTTCTATTGATTTTTGTAGTGGCATTCTCTGTCACGGGAGGAGCAGGGGAAATATTATGAAAAGGCTCGGCAAGAGCGGCAACTTCACATGCAGCTGTATCCAGCCTGGAGTGCGAGAGATAACTACGGCTACGGCGCCAAGAAGAAGAAGAGAAAGAAGGAGCGAGTGCCGGTTGACACTGGAGGAGGTACCTCCCATACTTCAAGCTCACTTCCCTATTTTCTGCGTGGATGTATTCCATTTACATTATGGCTTGACTTAGATGGTGCTTTTCCGATCCCTTTCCAAACCAATTAAAATTTTTGTACTAAATTTGTGTCAAATCATGATTAAGTGATACTGGTTTACATCTTTCTGACCCTTAAAAAATTATTACCATCAGTATTCTTTTGGAATTTTAACTGCATTGAATGAATATTTTGCCCTGAAACTGTTTTGGCATCCTTCCTGTTTGGTCCCCCAGTCTAGTGTGGGTGGAATACAGTCCGGTAGTGCTAGAATGGCAGTCTGTGAAAGAACGCAGGCCAGGAAGCTGGTAGATTCCAAGGCATGTGCGGGCGCATGGTATCTACACATACCCAAATGGTGCACTCACATTGAAGACAGCAGAATAGGTTGCCTTATGTTGGGGTTGGGTTTCAAGCCACTTGACTAGGTCGGCAAAATGCAAAATTTATGAAGAAAATCACTTAATTTGGTTTGCATAGAAAGCAACCAAAAGTCAGGAGCTGGAAATGGAATTTGCATCATGTCAGAATGTACTTCTAGCACAAACAAGAGGAAAATAGGGTTGAAAGCGCTGGTGTCGATGGCAGTTTAGTTCCCTTTCTTTTCTTCTTCTCGGGGTCACAAGTCGGATAGGAGTATCCAAATTAATAAGTGTCTTTTATTTTGCTTCCTCAATAGTGGCACGCATTAAGCAGAGAGGAACAAGCCAGGTATTATGAGTTGGCTCGCAAAGAGAGACAACTACATATGCAACTTTATCCTGATTGGTCTTCCCGTGCCAATACAACGCGTGGTAAGAAGAGGAAACGCAAACAAGAAACAAATGATGGAGGTACGCAACTTTTGAAGCAACATAGGCCCCAGCCAGACTTTCTTGTGTTTCTCTATTTGTTGCATGTCTATTTTATACCTTTGGGGAAAAATCACATCCAATGCTGGCTGCAATATGAATATATGACTATGTTCTCTAGAAAGGAGGGAAGGGATTTTTTCCATTCAGGTTACCTATTCTGCTTAATCAAGTGATGTAGATGCCTAGATAAACCTGCGTTCTTCTCAGACTTGCGCAGTTTGCATGCCTCTCTCTTTCACATGACTGTAATCTACAACATAATGTATTGCTGTCTAACGTTTATTGTGTGTCATCACAATGCCCTGAAGCCACCCACTGGGTGACTGGGTGGAGCATAGAAATTATATTGTTAATTTACAAACCTCACAAATTTTTGTTCATGTGTTATTGTTGTTATTTATTTATTTATTTATCTATCTTTTTTATTATTTTTTATTTGGTTGAATTTTGTTTTCAACCTTGTGCTGTTACTTTTGTTTTCCAAGCAATACATTATGAACATTTTTTTTTGAGTAGATAGAAATGGATCATATAGTTACATTCATCCTCTTTTTTTGCAATGGCAAGCTGTTGTTCACAAGATTCAAAGTATTTAAATACATTTCTGATACCTTTTTAGTGCAATTCAACAAATAATTTTCTACAGAAATCTAACAATAAATTAAGTACATGGCAGCAGAGTCTGCACCTTCTTATAGGAACCTATTACATATGAAAATTATTGGTTTCAATTTTAATTTTAACTGCTGCCTGAAAATTAATATTTTTTTTCTTCTTCTTTTGATTTATTTTTACATCAATTTTTAATTAAAACATTCTTCTAGTGATTTTTATCTGGGTGCTGATAGAGCTCATAGA
Organism: Frankliniella fusca; assembly: GCA_029379305.1. NCBI lineage: Eukaryota > Metazoa > Arthropoda > Insecta > Thysanoptera > Thripidae > Frankliniella > Frankliniella fusca. Next base: position 2,031,400 of record JAHWGI010001426.1, on the reverse strand, counting down.
AGAGCACTTAAATTTAGTCATGTCCAAACATACAAAATATTTTTTGTTGAAACTTTGATGAGAATGTAACTCATTATCCATCACAAACATTCCTCACAGTATTCAATGAACCTAGTGATTCATCTGATGTATCGAATTGTAATTTTCATACTTATTGTCTCTCTTTTACAGGAAATAATATGAAAAAGTGCCGAGCTCGATATGGTCTGGACCAACAAAGTCAATGGTGCAAACCTTGCAGGTAAGCAAAACATAGTTACATTACTGTTTCTTTCTGAACTGATAACAGTATCTTGTAGAAATATGGTTAACATCATCACCAGGGCTGAACATTTGTTCTGTAAGTACAGTTTTCGCTCATTCAACACCCCCTGTTTAACTCGACGTTGCTCTAATGGCTTTCTTTTCTGTGCTGTCTATGTTGCTAAATTTATCTGTAAATTTTAAAAGAATTAAGGCCAGTTCTTTGTTGTGAAGTGGTTTTTCTTAATTACTTGTGAGAAATGCTTCATGCTATTTTTTTTTTCATTCATAATATATAAATTGTTTGTGAAGGAGTTGATTGAGCGTGCTGAGAACTTAGTCTCTATGCATCTAGTTCTTTCATAGAACTCTAGATAAATGTAAATCATTTTGAGCACAACGTTTTGGTTCTGGTGGTTATGATAGCTTAAGTTTTCAGGCATTTCATACAGGTCAGAGTTCGTCCAATTATTCTGCTGCAGTTAACATGTCTAATGACAGATTTGGTCTCGCACAGTTAGATAGACATAGACAACTATGTCTTGCAGATGTACTCATCTGTAGAATTCTGGCAATTTATATTGTAGTGTATTTCAATATTTTGATTTGGTTTGAGTTGTCATGTAGCTTTTTTTTTTTTTCTACTTCCTGTCCTGGACAATGCCACTATAATTGTGACAAGCAGAAGTCTAGTGGGGAAAGTATGCCAGTTCCAGTGCCTCTCTGTCTTCCTTGGTGGATAAACATTTGTGAGACATGGATGAGCACTGATATGTTAATTAAGATAAGCTAGTTTTGTGAGTTGAATTAGTGGCATTGGCATTTTGAAGCCGCTGGAGGTGCAGTTTTTTAGATAAACACTATGGCACAAGGTAGTGTGTCGTGATCTCTCCAGCAAGCTGCAAGTTAACTATTTTATGTTTGGTATTTTTCTTTTCTATGTGGAAAGACTGTCATTCAGTTATGTCACTCTGTTATGAAGTTAATCTTGGAAAAGGGCATTGTACATTTTGTTTTCAACATTCTCTATCGACATGTGTTTTATTTTCTCTCATTTGATGTTTCTGGTAGCCTTTGAGCACCATCTTTTTGATAGGGAAGAGGGTTGTGGGAAATGTGCTCGCCATTAGACAATGGTAACTGCAAGCTGTAAGCCATTGTCATGATATGGTGTAATTTTTTTATTTATTTTTTTTAAGAAGGGCTTTTGTCAAGTTAATATTGTTCTGTTTCTTTTTTGTTGTTTTCTTTTTTCTAAACTTCCAAGTAACTAGGGAGGGAAGAGAATCTTATGGGAATATTAAATTAAATAATTTGGTTTCAGTTCGATGTAGCTTTGGGTGTTGTGCACCTAGTTTTTGGTCTGAGATTTATTCAGTGACTTGCTCAAACACAGTTTGTTTCATTCAGTTTTTAAAAACATAATAAATATCGTAGAGTATCTCCTCAGAAAATGTGTCTTCCCACAAAGAGAAGAATAGAATCAAACTAATATCATAGCAAATGGAAGAGAGATCTCAGAAGTGGCATAAATTACTAGAGGTTTGTGAAGGCTGCATAGTAGTACAGTATTAAGTAGACCATTTGCAAGTTCCGAAGCACAATGCACTACGGATTGGACCACAGATGTAGCAAAATTAAAAAGGGGCATGTCACTTAAAGGCAATTCTAAGCCTTATGGTCTTGCACCATTTTCCTTTCCTCACAGTACACCACAATCTCTCTTTCATATCCCCACTTATTCAAAAATTGGTTGACACATTTTCTGAAATTTAATACCTTTCTTTCCACAATTGATACCAATTTTCCCATCCATTAGAGAATGGTATTTATTCCATTATTGTTAACAATGTGCACTGGTCCCAAACTTGTGGTTACTTTCTCCTCAGTCTTAAATATGTTTTCCTCCTACTAAATTTGGAACAGAAACCACTAACTATTTTATTCTACTATTTTTTATACTTTTTTATAGTGGGTTGTATGATGAGAGTTTTCAGAGTGAGCTAACTCCTTTCTTTTATATCTGTTGTCTGTTTTTAAAATTTCAATCTAAGAGGGGACCTCTGAAGCTGACAATATTTTTCCCCCTTTCTGATGGGAATGCCCCTTTTATTCTGCTCCTGACTTTGGTTTTTTCCTGTTCTGTGTTGTGCTGCTCGCCCCGTTGTGGTGTCACCAGCCCGGATGGAGCCAACAGCCTTGGGAACCTAAATCACCCTTCCCACCCACACACTAGCCTAATGCACCACTCTACTGGTGTGGGGCCTGCTAGTTCACCGCAGGAACCCACCTATGTAAATCTCTAGAACTCGAAATGTCGCTCGCACAAATATGCTGATAAGTCTGGTATATACCTAGGTATAATGTAATCATTATACCTTTCATTACATTCATCTCTTTGGTGTTTTGCTGTTCGTTTTTGTTTTACTTTCTTATTGCACTTTACTAGCAAAGCCGTATCTCTTATATAATTTTCTTAGCTTAATTCAGAAGCATGCTTCAACACTGATAACTCCAGTACCTCATTTCTTTTTCTATCACATATTTTTATTTGCAGTTATTGCTTACTTGTAGTGAAATTAATTTTTTAATCATTTCAAAAGTGTGTTTTAGTGTATTTACATCCATGTATTGACATCTGTCTAGATATGCTATTGTTCTCATTGCTTCTTAGATCAGTGTGAATTGGTTTTGCACGGATTGCAGTGCCCATTTAGTGCAGCTGTTGACTAAGAACACAGTGTGATATCAATCAGTGCATCCACTTGTCCTGCTGCTTTATATTTTTACTTATTGCAGATTATTGACGTTGAGCCATGATTGTGGTTTTTAACTGTACCTTTTCTTCAGCTTTCTGCCATTTTACAAACTTTTTGCCATTGCAGTTTTACGTTATAAATATTTTTTTGTTTGTTCCTAATACATTTTGAATTAGTGACCGAGTGTTGCAGCTCTCAGCTTTCATGTCATACAGTGTGTACTGCACAAGACTTTTTACCAAGTTGACTGATTTTTTAAAATTGGAATCATGGGAGACTGAGTTGTACCACATCTTATTTTATTTTATGAGCATTTGTTAAAATGGGTTATTGATTCCATGTTTCTTTTTTAAAGAAGGAGAAGGAAATAATTGCCATTACTTTCTTATTTGTTCTGTGTACAGTATTATAAGGAGAATCAGTCTCGCAAGGTTTTGTAGTTTAGTTTGGATGTGTTGTTTTCTTGCATGAATAATTCTATGTGACATCACTAACTATCAAGCTACATAAAACTATCTTAAAAATTGGAAAGAATTCCAATAAGGAACAGGCTTGGCCTGAGAAATAAGTCATCCCTGAAAAGCTCAAGAGGGGCATCTACTTATTTTGAAAAAGAATGGCATCCACTAATTTTTAAAATTACAAATATGCTGGTTTATTCTTGTTGCAAAGTATCAAGCACAAATATTTTCACGGAAGATCAGAGTAGCTTTTCTAATACCTTGCCCTTTTTCTAAATTACTGTTCACTCTGCTTGTTTTGTAACGGTATTTCTGATACTTCAATGAATTTTCAAATTATATTAGATTATCTGATGCCTCATTCTGCCATGTTCTTTCAGAGAAAAACTTTCTGATTTTTTCCTCCTTTATTTTCTTTATAAAATGTTTGGTTGTGTACTGGCTGTTGATTGTTTGAGCTCTATATGTTATATTTGCTTCCTCACTAAATGAATCCTATCAGTGCTAGTGTCTTATCTGTGCTGTTTCTTTTGCTTGCAGGCGTAAGAAAAAGTGCATCCGCTACATGGAGGCTGGAGGTGGAGGAGGCGGAGACGATGGCAACCAGTCGGATGATAATCTTGGCTCTTGTGGCAGTGTGGGTGATGGCGACGCGCACACTCCTGTGGATGACGATGATGACGATGATGACGGAGACGAGTCAATGTCCCAGTCTCACTCGCTGTCGAGCCCTGGTGGATTAAGTGGGCTGTCTAGTTTGACGAGCCCATCCATGATCCTACCAAGCCCCAGTACAAGTCTTGCAAGTCCCTCAGTGAGCCTTGCCAGCCCCTGCATGAGTCTGCAGTCCCCCCTTACTCCATTGGAGTACGAGTGCAAACCGCCGCCATTGCCATTGCCTCTTCCCCTCCCTATGTACAACCACCACTCACCTATCTTAGGGCCTCCCTTACATCGACATCCAGTCGGGACAAATCCTCATGACATCAACAATCCGTTGAGTGTGAACCAATTGACTGGCAAGTGCAATAAGACAGAGACTATTAGCAGCGCCAGCAGTGGTGGTAGTGGAGGCCCTAACGGGCAAGGCCCTGGCCCTAGTGCTCCAGCTCCTGCTCCAGCGCCTGCGCCTTCAAACATCATCAGAGTCACATAGCACCGTCATGTAGCATTTAGTCAAATAGTGAGAATTCTCAATGATTCCCATCATTCATCACCGATGACCACTGTACTACCTCTCATGTTTCATTTTCTTAATTATTGTAAGAATAATTACCATTTGTTCATTTATTCATGCATCCATTCATCCATTCATCCATTACAAATCATTTCATATCACCAATGCTCTTATCATCCGTATTTGTGTTGCTTGAAGACACATACAGTCTGTTAGATATTATTTCATTCATTTTATTTTAAAAATATAATGTATTGACTTTGTGTTTTTGGCACTATGAAACCCAAATGATGGCTTGACTACTGTCAGATGTTCCGAGTGAATTTTGTGTGTTCTAATTGACACTATGATGCTTCATGATTGTGATGCCTATTCTTTAGTTACTTTATATGTTTAGGATGGAGAATTGACTCTTGGGGATTCTTGTTAAGATATCACAGTCTCCAAAGCGTTCTACAATGTCAAGCGACTGATGGTGTTAACTTACCTCTGGACATAAAAGTTTGCAGGTGTGGTCGTCACAGCCCAAGGTGAAGTCAAAAATCTGTGTTCTCAAAAGACTGGATTTGTAATGTGTTATTTTTTTAAGGGAATATTAAATATGCAGAAAACCATTAACTGTAGTCAAGGGAATGGTTGGATTTTGACATCTTAAAAATTCCAATCATGTCATACTGGTTTCATGTTCCTGTATCGATCTTAGAGGGACTGTTCTTTTCTTCTTGGGAAAATTAGCTTCTTTCTTTTATTGTTTAAGCAGAACAAATTTGGATTTATATATTTCAGCCCAGGTTACAATCAAAAGCTATCAGCGAACCGAGCTTCTAAATTCCTGCCAAATTTGAGAGAACCAATAATACTCAGGCATTTATGGCAACAGAATACTTTTGTTGACTTTTACATTTAGAAATTTCTTCAGCTTCCTTGAATGCCAGTGTATGGGAATTGTAGGAAAATTAATGTGAATGTTCCTTTAGTGCCAGAGCTTGTGTTACTTGCGTGCGTTTTTCTCACAAGATCCTCTATGTTATTTAATTTTTATGAGTCTTTACCTTTAGCTTGCCAATTGAGAAATAATGTATAAACAATTTTTTTTTTAAATGTATCTATCCTATTATGTGTTAGGCTGTTTCTTTATCCCCCTTTGATTTTATGATTTTGAAATTGTGTCATGCGGCCTGTACAGATAGAATTAAATGGATCAACGAATCATTTTTTTGTTGTTGTTGGATCATCATGTCAGGAGAGTTTTATATTTAGTTGTTTAATAAGTTATTGTAGAAAGTAATACATTTAATACCAGTCATTTTCAGGAGATTGAACTGAAGCAATTCATCAAAATTATATAGGGTTTGGAAACTTTCTTTCCTCTCCTCTTCTTGCCTCGTTTCATTATTCTGAACTAGCTGATGGCCCAGACACAAATTTCTTAATTTCTTTTATTTTCTTGTTGTTGACTTGACTCTATGTGATGTAAATTAAATTTTGATTGTTTTCTGTTGAATTTTACAAATTTACAAATGGTTGGAATCGGGAGTGTACATATGTGAAATGAAATACCTATTAAGATGGCATGAAAAGTTCTTTTTTTTTTTTTCTTTCTTTTTTTTTAATTTCTTTAAAGAATTTTATTTGTGTGTATGCATATGTAATTTACCAGAGTTGCATCGAATGAATCTGTGTCCCCATCTGCTAGAATGTCATGAATATTGTAGAGTCCAGCAGGTGTGAGCACTGAAACATTCATTGTGAAAAGACACATATACTGGAGTATGCTTGAGGTCTTTTGGGCATGAATTGACTGTGCATGTGTGTTTTCACAAGTGTGAATGGAGAGGTGTGAGGAACTACATGCCATAACCTTGCATTAAGATACTGTATTTTGAGTTCCACAATATCATGTCACTAAGTTACCGTACAGATAAGCAACCATAGCCCTTTCAGGACTCTTAAAAGTTTCGATGACCCTGTTGTGAAGAATGGTGCAAAACCTGAAATATTTGGCTGTTTTTCTGTTGTTAAGTCATTGTCATTTGGGTTACTCAGAAAACACAAGAAGTAATCCTCATTCTGTGAGCATGTATGGCTGATGGGGTTACAAAAGACATCACGTCACACAAATAATTTAGGATTTTTATATTGTTTTTCAAATGCTACATGAATTATTATGTTCTTACGTTGCCATGTCTATTTTCGTTTTATTTCCCAATAGATTTAAGATTAGATTTCTTTTTTATGTCAAAGAGTTCATTTGTTAATTGTTTTTATGTGAGTGATTGGGCTGTCTTCATGTGATATCTCAATTTTGTGTAACTCTTAGTTCTTTCCATTTTACATAAATAAGCATGCTTGTAATAGTCTTCATATGTGTAATGGTCTCTGTAAGCCACACAGGCACTACCAGTGCTGTCAAATGAATCTTGGAATACTTATTTGCGTTGATGTTTTATGATCGAATCTACCCTGAAGTGCATTTGTCATTGCAGTGCCTTTCAAATATGCCGAAATACTCATGCATTCAATACTCCTCCCATGAACATCACAGTGTTTTTTTTTCTTCTTTTTTTTAAAAAAACATTATTTTCAACACAAAATTTCCCTGAAAGTTTTCCTTTTGATCATGTTTCAGTCTCGTCCCACGCATTACTCCGAAGGTATGCTGCCCTATGTAAGCAAATGGCATGTTTATCCTGTTTCCTTGTTTTTTAAATGGAAACCAGCTACTATTGCAGTCTAGTTACCATGCTGACACAAAATAAATCATTTGAACAAAATGATTTGTTTCGCCTGGAAAAAAATGTTTCTTTCTTGAAGCATTCTTCTTGTTTTCACCAGCTGTGAGCTAATTTACCTTTTGTGTCCAGGACAAATATAGCCATGATGCTGCATAGCTGCAGATTTTATAATAAATCAAAGGACCTGTCTCTTAAAAGGTAGCGTACCTAAATTTCTCTTACTTTGGAGGGTACATGCCACTAACAGCCTCATTGTGTGACCTTGTTTGGAGATGGTACGAGCTGCAGGATGTAAAATCTAATCTAGTTAGTGACCACAAAATATTGAGGGGCATTGTCATTGCATGAATGTCTGTTATTTTAGTTTGGGCTCCTCAGATCTCATTATCTATAGTGGTAGGCTATGTCAGCTTCTAAAGTAGATATTTCCTCTTCTCCATTTACTAAATCATGTTGATGCTTCAGAGAAACAAATTTGTGAAGAAAAGTTTGTGTTCCACATTCAGAGCGGTGGGTTTTCATATACTTCTTTTGTTAACCACCAACTTTCTCCACTTTTGTGCCAAATTTTATTTGCTTGTCCAACATTTGGTGGTAAACACACAGCATACATTTCAAAATATGTTTAAAATTGCCTGTGGTTTATTGTACCTGTGAATTTATGAGAGGCCAAATTAGAGTTGTCTTCTACATATCATTTGTGTTGGGATTTAGAACAATCATTTTTATCTATCTTATTGCAATGAGTTCTGTTAACACAACTGCTAAAATTTAGTTAAAGATTGCCTACGTGGTATATGGGGAACTAGTCATTCATTATCTTTTAAGCATCACAATATCTGGTACACCTCAAAGGTAAAGATTTCAAATTTTTCAATATCATTTTAATGTACCCCAAAACTCAAAAATTTTATGCCTATCTAAATTGTATCAGTACAAGCTGCATCCAAAATTCATTTTTATAAAATGAATGCAACTTCTGGAAGATAAAGTTATTCTCAAATATCTACCAGATGTTGAGAAAATATTACAATTTGTTATATGTAGTTCTTGTAAAAAAAAAAATCATATTTCTATATGTCTTTAAGAGTAATGTGTATCAATAGTCTCAAATACTGTCCTTTGGATTCAAATCCTCATCTTCAAAGTTTTACTTTTTTTTTTTGGAAAGAACAAGATTTTGTTTTGTAAAATGTATGTTGTATAGAACTGAGATAAATTATGTGGCTATTGAAAATTATATGATAATGAAATAGTGTTGAATCAACATTATGTATCTCATGTGTATAGTTAGGAATGTACCATAACAGCATTAAAAAGAACACAGGATTTAGTGTGTTGCAAAATTGTGTCTCTTGTAGAATCTGGGAGTGAACATTATAGTCAAATCTCATCAGATTTTGAAACAGTTGTTTAGTAAAGCAACATTGATTTCTATGAACTACTTTGTATCTCCTGTGTTTCCTACATCCTCTTGTACACAGACAAAAATTCTTACATATTAACTAATTTATCTTTACAAAAATGATAGATTACACCTGTGTGATTTTCATGGATGGCTTACAGCAGTAAGCTCTTTGGTAAATTTCAGCCTTACATCAAACTCACACCACGTCTCGTGTAACTTGGCGGCCTTCCCCCCCCCCTTTTTTTTGCGTGCGTGACTGGCGCGCCCGGGCGGTGGCGCTGGACAGACGCGCGGCCTGCTGGCTGCTGGGCTGGCTACAGGTCCGTGCAGTGCATGGCGAGCTGCGTGCGGGGCTGGCTACAGGTCCGTGCAGTGCCTGATCAGCTGCCTGCGGGGCTGGCTACAGGTCCGTGCAGTGCATGGCGAGCTGCGTGCGGGCTGGCTACAGGTCCGTGCAGTGCATGGCGAGCTGCGTGCGGGGCTGGCTACAGGTCCGTGCAGTGCATGGCGAGCTGCGTGCGGGGCTGGCTACAGGTCCGTGCAGTGCATGGCGAGCTGCGTGCGGGGCTGGCTACAGGTCCGTGCAGTGCATGGCGAGCTGCGTGCGGGGCTGGCTACAGGTCCGTGCAGTGCATGGCGAGCTGCGTGCGGGGCTGGCTACAGGTCCGTGCAGTGCCTGATCAGCTGCCTGCGGGGCTGGCTACAGGTCCGTGCAGTGCATGGCGAGCTGCGTGCGGGCTGGCTACAGGTCCGTGCAGTGCATGGCGAGCTGCGTGCGGGGCTGGCTACAGGTCCGTGCAGTGCATGGCGAGCTGCGTGCGGGGCTGGCTACAGGTCGGTGCAGTGCATGGCGAGCTGCGTGCGGGACTGGCGCGCCCGGGCGGTGGCGCTGGAGAGGCGCGCGGCCTGTTGCGCCAGCCGGCCGAACTTGACGGTCATGGCGCCCCAGAGCGCGGCGTTGCTGTAGGCGGCCAGCAGGCTAATAACGAGCGCCGCCCCCGTGTTCACCGTCGTCAGCTTCCTGCAACGGGACAGGGCAGGGCAGACCGAGGGGGACATCACTTCGTTCAGTCAGTGTACACGCTCTAAAAAAGTCACTTTTCAGTCACACTTCAGTCAATTTCAGTCATTCAATCATTCGGTCATTTTCAGTCACTTTCTAGCCACTTCTGTTGATCGGCGGCGTCAAAAGATTGAACGAGTTGCCTATCCAGCATGCTTCATGTGTGAGAACAGGCTTCAATCATGAATTACACAAGTTTAAGTGACATTTCAGTCACTTCGGTCAACTTTCAATCGCTCCAGCCATTTTTTTAGTCACTCCAGTCATTTTTAGTCATCTGTGTTATTTCGCTTCCTGTTAATTTTAGTCGAATTCCTGTCATTTTCAGTCAAACTCTTGAAATTTTCAGTCAAATTTCAGTCATTTTTAGTCATTCTTAGTCATTCGCAGTCATTTGTCAATCTTCAGTCAAAAGTCAGTGTACAGGCAAAATCGAAGTGATGTCCCCCTCGGGGCAGACCCACAATTCTCTTTAGCTTCTAACATTTAACTGATCGCGGGAAATATACTAAAAGCTGTCTGAGCCTTACTGCCGCTCCCTTCCCGTGAAAGTACCGAGTGTTTTAATTTTGATTGCGTGATAGTGTTACGAGTTTGACCACCTCATTCGCCCATAAGCCGTCGTGCAGGGCCCCTGAAGCCCTGGCGAGGCTGGCGCTGGACAGAACAGACTTACGCATTCCCAGAAACACCCGGTAGAATCAACCCAGAACTACTTTGGTCCTCGGATGCCATAAGAGAGCGCGCTTCGGGCCGGGACCCGAGGACCCCGGGCACTTTTTGTACTATGCAACCCGCCCTCTCCTCTCTATTCGGGACTGCATACCTATCAGGCGCCGGGAACCGGCTCCGAGCGCGGACGCTCCGCTCCGCTCCGCCGCCGGATCCGCCGCGGCTCTCTGGCGGCGTTCTGGCGCCTGGCGCTCCGTTAAAATTGAACCGACCCCAACGAGAGAGGTATGTAGCAAAGCAGTGCATCTTCGCGGTCACGGTCGACTCAGTCGCAGCTCCGTCCGACTCCATTTACGGCCGTGAGGTGCTGAGAAAGTGATCAGTGTACCCCATCCGCCCAGGTTTGCTTTCTCTCCAGGGCGCCCTTCTCTCATGGCGGCGGGGGTATCTCGCGAACCGCGGATCCTCTGCGGGGGAAGGTCGCGGTCCTCAGCTATATCAAGTTAAGAAATGTGTTCGTTTTAAGCCAGCGCTAGCACTGGCGCTGGTGCTAGGGAGAGCTGGGAGGAAGCGTTGGAGGTGACCATTCGGTGGTATTCATCGATATCAACACGACGGGTCCTATTAACGTTGTCCGATCTCCCAGCGACGCTTCAACGTTGTCCGATCTCCCAGCGACGCTTCAACGTTGTGCGATCTCCCAGCGACGCTTCAACATTGTCCGATGTCTTTTTCGGCGCGCGGCGTAAACATAAAGTTTAACATCATACCACGTCGCGGTGTTTCAAGTTTTGTAAAATATAAACTTATATCCTTATTCCTTGGTCTCTGACAAATCAAAAGCTACCAAAGCACGTCAAATTTGATCAAGATTTGACTTCCAAAATGAGCTTTTAGTAAACCAATACACGCTCAGACCGAAAAGGAGATCGGACAACGTTGAAGCGTCGCTGGGAGATCGGACAACGTTGAAGCGTCGCTGGGAGATCGGACAACGTTAATAGGACCCGTCGAACAGTTGAGTGGCTAACTATGATGGTTGATATCGATGAACACCACATAAATGTCACCCGCCACCCCTCCACCCAGCGCTTCCGAGCGTCAGCGCTGGCGCTGGCTCGAACCGGGGTCTTTCCTTAACTTGATGTAACAATCAGATCCTTCTCTTGGTTAGCTCGTAGTCCGCGAAGGACCTGCGGAGGGCTTTGCTTGCCCCAGTTCCTATGCCCCTGATGCTCCCGCGGACAGCAGAACACCTCCGCTTCGCCGCCCGGGTATAGGGCCTCACCTCTGTCCGGGGAACCAGTGGTTGTCGCCCTGGAACGCCTCGCGCACGTCCGGCTTCATGTAGTCGAGGAAGTCGAAGATGACCGGGCAGGTGAGGCGGTCGTTGACGAGCTCCGCGAGGTTCCCGGACGCCCTGAGCGTCTTAAGGACGGCGTGCCGGTACTCGCGGCACGCCACCAGGAAGCCGTCGGTGAGCACGGCCGCGTGGCTGACGGCGAACAGCGCCAGCAGCAGGCACAGCACACCCTGCACAGTCATGAGGGAAAACTTCACAAAAATTAGAAATTTTTTTGAATTGATTTTAGGCGTTAATAATTGGATTTGTGGGCCCCTCGAGCGCGAGGGGAAAAGTTGCCTCCGAAAAATGTACGATGCGAAAACTCCTGAACTTCGTTATGTTCTCTGCAGTTTCTCTTGAGGTTCAGACAATTAGCCCTGTAGCCCTCTGGAGAATTTATGGGGATGAAATAGGTCTGTATCGGCCATGTTCGCCAGTATCACGGCCACCTCTATTCGCAACCATTCAAAGAAACACCCGGTCGGTACCCGCCCTCTCCCGGTGCGGCCCGGCCAAGCGCAGCGCTCCCGCGCGGCGCGCAACAGGTGTTTCGGGCGGGACGGGCGGGACCCAGCAGACTGATTCAGAAGAGCGCTCTCCTCGCCCCGCCCTGCGCCGTACAGGTGCGAGAGAGACAGCACAGCGGGGAGAGCGCCCCTCTGAATCAGTCATCGGCCCGGGCCTAGACCCAGGCCCAGGCCCGCCGGTCCGGATCGTTGACTCAAGTGTACCGTACACAGTCAGAGGGTTCCCCTCACTATAAATTCAAGCGTACACCGATTTTTCAGATTTTTCTGATTTCTCATGATTTTCTTGATTTTTACTATTGTTTTTCTGAATTTTCTTGATTTTTTTTTTAAATTTTTAAATAATTACGTATTTTGTTTGAGGGTGTTCACTGATTTTTAGGAGTGTCCCCTCCCCGTGAGACTCACCAGCACGGTGTAGAGGGCGGCGCTCTTGACGAGGCGGCGGGCGTGCGGGTGCGGCGCGGCGGGCAGCGAGGGCGGCGGGGCGCCCGGGCCGCGCGGCTGGACCATGAGCCGCACGCCGCTGCCGTCGGCGCCGCGGACTACCTGCATGGCGCGCCGCTGGCCGGACGCCGGCCCGGGCCGCACCCAGCCGCGGTAGCCGTACCACGCGGCGAGGGACACGGCCACGGCCAGGCCCGGCAGCGGGGCGGCGCCGCTGAACCAGCACAGGGACACGTCCGAGCCCGTGTACGCGAACGAGGAGGTGGCGGCGCGCGCGTACAGCAGGCAGCCGCAGTCCGCGAGCGTGCAGCCGTCCAGGGCGTCGTGCCAGTGGCTCAGGATGACAGCCAGCGTGACGACGCACAGCAGCGAGGAGCAGCACAGCGCCGAGGACAGCGCGGCCAGGGTGCGCGTCGAGGACAGGTCCATGGCGGGGCGGCGGCGGCGGGCCGGCGGCCTGCAGGCCAGGACCTCCCGCGAGTGCCCTGCGGACGCCCTGCGATCTCCCAGCGAACGTCCTGCGGCCCTCCTGCGGGCGCCCCTGCGGCCTTCCTACGGGCGTCCTGCGGCCCTCCTGCGGGCGCCCTGCCGCCTTCCTACGGCCGTCCTGCGGCCCTCCTGCGGCCCTCCTGCGGCCCTCCTGCGGCCCTCCTGCGGGCGCCCTGCCGCTGCCGCCTTCCTACGGCCGTCCTGCGGCCCACCTGCGGGCGCCCTGCCGCCTTCCTACGGGCGTCCTGCGGCCCTCCTGCGGGCGCCCTGCCGCCTTCCTACGGCCGTCCTGCGGCCCTCCTGCGGGCGCCCTGCCGCTGCCGCCTTCCTACGGCCGTCCTGCGGCCCTCCTGCGGGCGACCTGCCGCTGCCGCCTTCCTACGGCCGTCCTGCGGCCCACCTGCGGGCGCCCTGCGGCTCTCCTGCGGGCGCCCTGAGCCTGGGGGCACTAGGCGGGGCTCACCGCATGGGGGAGGGGTCCTGTGCGGGGCGCGGCGCGGCGCGCGCGCTCCGTCAAGTGTCTGGCGGGCTGCTCAACGCCATGCTGGCCCTCTCGGCGGCGAGGCGGCACGCTGCTGGGGGTGTGGCGATGCGCGCGGCGCGGGGTTGGCGCGGCGGTGGGTGGTCTCGGGTCTTGTACCGGTGGCGCTATATGGCGGTGCGGCACGGTGCGGTGCTGGGCTCGGCCACGACTATCGGTGGAGCCCCCTATGAGCTGGGGCCTGGGGCCGGGCCGGGCTCACTGCTCACGCCCCAGCGGGCCCACCCCGCCCCACCCCACCCCACCCCTCTTATCCCAGCCCAGCCCGGGACCCGGGCAGAGCCACGCCTAGCGGCGAGTGCTATCACCGGTGCGTGATACCTTTATCTGGCGTCGCTGTGGAGACCGCGTCGCGGCGTCGCGTCGTCGTCGTCTCTCGTACACCTGTGGGCGGGATGTGGCGGGGCGTGGCGGGGCGTGGCGGGTGGCGGGGCGTGGCGTGGCGGCGTGGCGGGTGTGGCGGGTCTGGCCGGGGTGAGAGCGGTGGGGCTAGGGGCGAGGGGGAAAGCTATGAATTTTGGTGTACCCATTTTCCGAATTTTTGAGAATCTCCGTGAATTTTTATAATTTTTTTTTGTGAATTTTCACCTGCACTTTGTCAACTGTTTTGTTAATTTTCCTGAATTTTCCTGACCTTTTTTTGTTATTTTTTTTTGTGAATTTTTCTGAATAACGAGGTGTACAAAAATTTCAGAGTTTTTTTTTCTCCAGCGGTAAAGGGGGAAGGGAGGCGTGTGTCTTCCTTCTATTTCTCAACTCTTCCCTTTCCCCCTCCCCCCTTTCTCACCCTTCCTTCCTTCCTTCCTTTCATGTTCCTACCTTTGTACCTATGCGGCCGCATCGGTTGGGCGCCACTGGCCTGTAAACTACGAAACTACGATACGCACCTTGAATTTGTGCGCGAGAGAGACAGAGCACCGAGGGTTACCTCACTTAATCAGAGGACGCCTTGTGTTCCAATCAATTTCTAATCACAGTCCAATGAGTCCAATCCAGGCGCGGATCAAGGGGGCGGGGGTAGGGGGTGGGAGGGTGATCGCCCTCTGGGCTGTAGCGAACAGCCTGAAAGGTAGGGCTTTCCTCGCGACTGGTGCAAACCAGCAGACAAAAACGCACTTAAGTACCTAGAAATTGGCGTAAGCATGACGCCGGCCCGGGGAGGTGGAGCTTCATATACGGTCAATTTTGATCATTTCAAGATATCTGCGATTTTTGTAGTAATTTATTGACTCAGGTGTAGCGTCCATACCCAACAGTCTACTCTTTGAAGTTGCAATCATTTTTCTACTACACACATACGGATTCTCCACTATATAATACCTACGTATTGTCAATGTGTTTTCGGTGGGAAAATTGAAGGAAAAATAACGGCAATGCTGTTACGACCGATGTGGGGCTTTCGGTCTGAAGGTCAGCTTCAGTCTCTGTAAATAAGAAAGTCGTTACATAACAATAGTGTGTTTCGATTAGAAAAGGGAGAAGAATAGCGGACAGAACAAAAAGCGACCTGATTGGCTGAGCCCCCCACCACCGTTAGCGCGCTCACGTGGCGCGAAGCGCTCAGCCAATCAGGACACTTTTGTTCTCTCCGCTATTCTTCTTAGGGTTTCCAATCTAGGAAATTTTTCAGACAAACCCTGCCTACGAGGCAACCTGCCACACAGTGGTGTCCGAATGTTGCCTAGTCGGCAGGGTTTATCTAGGAAAAATTTCCTAGATTCGAAACCCTAATTCTTCTCCCCTTTCTAATCGAAACACACTATAAAAATAATTGTCACTTAGTGACAACATTCAAACTACTACCATCGCATTTATTTGTTCGAGAAAACCGCTCTTCTGGCTATACTTTTTAAACGACTGATGTTCCTTGTCTATGGATGCGAAGGGCGACACCCTGACAGACTGACGTAGGCGGCAAAAAGGACCTGCCCCCTGTGAGATTTGAACTCACGACCCCTGGTTTACAAGACCAGTGCTCTAACCCCTGAGCTAAGGAGGCGACTTGTGGCACAAGGCCGTGAGATGCTAACTGTCTCGGCTCCCCCCACTCCTCACAGCCTGGCTGCGGCTGCGGGGGGCTCGGCGGCGTCTGCTACAAGCAGCCATCACAGTTTTATAGTTGAGCCCGCTTGCCAAAAGCTAGAGAAAAGCCAATAATAATCGTACGCTTGCGAAGTGGGGGTGGGCAGCGTGGGCAGAGGTGAAAGGGTGACCTCTGAGCGACCCCGTGCCGCAGTGAAAAAGTCCTGGCAAGCCGCGGGGAAGTCGGGAGACACTCTTCGACAGTCCGAGCGACAGGAGTGTAAAGGACATAACCTTATCTCTGCATCAGGCTCGCGGACGGGGCAAATTTGCGCTCAGCAAAATGGCAGAGGTGAGTGACTCCCAGAATAGTTTTAGCCGTTGGAATCGGACATGGCCGAAATATCTGGATTCTGGTTCAGATTTGACCGAGACGCGCATGTTTGGCGCCAACCTAAATTTACACCCGCCCCCCGAAGCTGGCTCGGCTTGACTCTTAGCCTGAACCTGCTGAGTATGGGGTCACTTTCAAATGTTGTCTCCAAATGTTTACTTCTGGCGTGCTTTTCCCTCTCATAGTTTTATGCTTTGCGAGAGACAGTAGACTCCCAGCTGATAGTGCAGAACAGTTTGTCACCTCTGATGATCACAAAGGTCCTGGATATCTTACATCCTGTCATCAATGGGAGGTAGCTGTGTTGTTTATCTCCCCTTAGTTGTTTGTTTTTCATTTTTCCCCAAAACTTATCTTCTTTGCATATTTTTGTGTTTTTGAGTAGTCAGAGTCTTCTCTTAACTAAAATTCTCTTGGGTGCAAACATTGGCAAGTATATTGGATAATATTATACTTGGTTTTACTTTGCTTCAGGTTCCAAGGCTCAACTTAGATATGACACCTTTCAAGGAGGCAAAGCTCCCAATAATCTGGGTGCTTGGTAAGTGTTCTTAACTCACTCTTATTTTTTCCTTGTATTCAAAAGAATGTCTTTATGTTTATTGTTTACTTATTCAGGTGGCCCAGGATCCGGCAAGGGAACCCAGTGCGTGAAAATTGTGGAGAAGTTTGGATACACGCATATCTCATCAGGAGATCTTCTCAGAGCTGAGGTTGCTTCAGGATCAGACCTGGGCAAGTCTTGTGAGACTATCATGAAGTCTGGAAGTTTGGTGCCAACGGTTTGTCATGCATTTTATTACTTCTTTTAAGCTTTCTTTGTCAATATGGTTATTTCTCACAGCAATTTTGCATTTTCAGGGTGTCATAATGGACCTTATGAAGAAGGCTATCCTAGAGGCTGTCCCAACATCAAAAGGTTACCTTATTGATGGTCTGCCTCGAGAGTTGGGGCAAGCCAAAATATTTGAAGAGGAGGTAGGATTTCAGGCTCTGGCTTTGTTTTTCTTCTGAAGGTTAAAAGTTTGTGACTCTATATGGCTACAATCTCCATAGATATCTCCATGCGCCCTAGTTTTGAACTTTGAAGTGTCAGACGAGACTCTGAAGTCTCGCCTTCTTGAAAGAGGAAAAGGATCTGGCCGTGTTGATGACCAAAACATTGAAACCATCCTCGCTCGCATTGAAACTTTCCACCAGATCTCTGAGCCAGTAATCAAACAATACGCCAGTTTATGCAAAACAGTAAGTTTGAACAGATGAAGAAGACATGTGCGGGCTAGTGAGATGCTTCTGTGTGATACTTGCAAGTTTCATTACTAACCTTTTGTGATTCAATTTTCAGATCAATGCTGAACGCCCTGTTGATGAGGTGTTTGCAGATGTGGAGAAGGCTCTGAGTTCACTAGCATAGAGCACATTTGTTAACTTGTCCACCTTTTCATGTTGTTTGTCTTTGGCTGCAAACTTTTAAAAATTGTCCGTGTTCGAGTATTTTAGTCTCAGAGAAAGTAGTGCAACTCTGAAGCGACCAGTAGAAAATTGCAGTTCTCATAACTGCCACTTGTTTGAACCTATGGTTTAATTTTATTATTTCACTTTTCCCATCATAATTTTTATTTTGTGTGATTTGCTGTAAAAGAACATTAATGCAACTGTTTTCATTAAGTCATGATGGATTTAAATACTGCATAAGGTCAAACACTTTTAACTTAACCAGTATTTTCACTTTCTTTTTTGTGTTGTTGTTTTTTTCTTCTTTTTTTTTCTATGCTTAAATTGAATAGTAAGTAACATTTGTTGCTATTGTTCAAGATTTTACCAAAGAACAAATAAAATTGGTCATTAGGTCTAGTCAAACAATATTATTACAAATTTTAATGACAATATTGTAATTGAATAATAATAAGGAAACTTTTTTTGTTTTGGTAGAGAGGCACTCTTCAGTATTATTTTGCCTTAAATTATTATGAAACGTTTTGCAAATGTAAAGTATTATATGTTTTTTTGCCTTGTTATGTTGACAATATTTGTTATACTCTGCTTATCAATTGAAAAATTATTTAATTTGTACATTTTGTGAATACTGTTAAAAGTTAAATTTATTGTTATGCTCATGTTTTCATTTAGTGTCACTATCAAGTTGAAGTCCAACACTTGTTGCGTTTCTAAATTTTATTCATGTCAATTTTGGTTTTGTTCTGCTCAATTTTACAAATGTTTTTATGCTCACAATCATTACACAGAATTGCTCATGAGATACTTCGTCTTTCTTTCCAGTTCCTGTATTGTGGTGACTCATATGATGTGAGTTAAAGGACAATAACGAACTATTTCTGCTGTAAAGACAAAATGGACAAGGAATGTTGGTCACATCTTATCAAAGAGTCTGCTAAAACGTCACCAGCTCATTTATTATTATTTTATTATTTATTTTTTGAGGAGGGGGAGGGGAGGTACGGAGGCCGTTTCTTTATGATTTAATGTGTTGCCTGAAAGATAAAGGAAGCGTGTGCAAGCAAGCCCTTGAACATGTCTGCTACACTGGCTACACACACTCCAGTCCTTCCCCTGCCGCTGCCTGCCGACTTATTCCGAAAAGCGCTTTCCCCGCCCTCTCTCTCGCACTCACGTGCTTCGCCGTAGAGGTGCCAGTGAGACAGAGCGAGGAGAGCGCTCTTCGGAGTAAGTCGGCTGGTGGCCCGTCGAGGCCGCATCTCGTCTGCGCTCCTCCCTGCGACATGGATGTGACGGGACTCTCCCCATTATTCCATCAGGAGCGGTTAGCCACTATGGCAGTCCAGCCGGGGTCGGCCCCATGGCCCATGCCTGCCCATGGCCCTATGAGGCTCCGTCATGTGCTTATGGAGGCGGCTGGTGACCGGGGGCGGGGGAGGCCGCTGGACCCCCTTGCTGGGCGATTCCGAACTGCATCTTGTGGCTTTTTCTCTCTTGCTCCTTAGGGGCGTGCCCCATGAGAGCGACAAGGACAGGGAGACTGGAGCGGAATCACCCTGCTGGACTCATCTCCGCGAGCAGTGCCCACTGCGCCCCCGCCAGCAGCCCCACCACGCCCCTTGACTCGCCAACCCCCTGGCCTGGCCTGGCCCGGCCCGCTCGCAAAAGCGGCGGGGCGGGGCGGGGCGGGGCGGGGTCGCGTCGGCCGAGAGTGGCCGGTGGTGGCGGCGGTGCCTCTGGTCAGCCAGCCAGCGCGCTGTCCTGGAGGAGTTGAGGTCGCAGCGGCGGCGCGGAGGACCTGGTCGGCGTGACGGCGAGGTGCTCGACGTGGACGCGGGCGGCGCGGCGGCTGGGCAGCAGGAGCAGTGCCCAGAGGTGAGTTGAGGACCTGGTCGGCGTGACGGCGAGGTGCTCGACGTGGACGCGGGCGGCGCGGCGGCTGGGCAGCAGGAGCAGTGCCCAGTGGTGAGTTGAGGACCTGGTCGGCGTGACGGCGAGGTGCTCGACGTGGACGCGGGCGGCGCGGCGGCTGGGCAGCAGGAGCAGTGCCCAGAGGTGAGTTGAGGACCTGGTCGGCGTGACGGCGAGGTGCTCGACGTGGACGCGGGCGGCGCGGCGGCTGGGCAGCAGGAGCAGTGCCCAGAGGTGAGTTGAGGGGTGGTCAGTGTCGGTGTCGGTGGTCATTCCCGGTCGCGGGCGAGAGGTGGTGGTGGTGGTGGGGGGGGGGGGGGTCCTAGGGGACGTGAACACGAACACCCCCGCTGCAGGGCAGCCGCCGTCGGATTCCGAAGAGCGCTCTCCTCGCGCGAGAAGCCAACAACAAAAACATTTTTGATCTGCTTCCATTCTTGTAACCAAAACGTTTATTTCAGCTACCAAATTATAGTGTCGTGACAAAAACCTGTTTCTGATAACTGATAACGCGTCAGCGGCGTTTGGAACCCCAAAAAGATTTGTAGTCGTATAAATGAACTAACATTTTATTCCGGGGAACTAATTTATTTTGTCCGTGCAGTTGGGCTCTTAAAAACCCGACCCGCGGGTACCCGGGTAACCCGGGTAGGAACCGGGTCGACGGGTTTACCCGGGTACCCGGGGCACCCGGGTAAACCCGGTGGAACCGCGCCTGCAAGTATAGGCAAAATGGCATACAGGCAAGTCAATTTGCCTACCTACAGGTGCGGGTCCGCCGGGTTTACCCGGGTAACCCGGGTACCCGGGAAAACCCGCCAACCCGGTTCCTACCCGGGCGGGTACCCGCCCGGGTTACCCGGGTACAAATAAGGGCCCTACCGTGCAGACGACTACTTTTTTCCCAGTGACGCTAAGTTACTCGTGCTCGTATCAATTTTCGAGGGGATGGGCGCGCTGTTAGTGCAAACGCGCCATTTCCGGCCGGTGCCGGCCGCGGGCGCGGGCCCTGCGGGGCGGGGCGCAGGCGCAGCGCGTGGGCGGCCGTTTGGAGCCGTGCGGCTAACGCTAACGCGCGCGTGCGGCACGGCCGAGACCATCGCCAGAGCGTCCCGCACGTTTTGTCCTTGCGAAATGCGGCCCCTTTTAGCCCCGCTGCTGTGCTTACTGTGCGTCCAACACGCCGGCAAACGCGATCCACGTTGGACCTATGAACGGTTTCATTTTAATCGAAGCGCACAAGTCAGGTTCGCCAGAAACGCGAGTGCGGTGATATTGCACGCGTGCACGTGTTTCGATTTTCCATTGCTCACTTCTCTTTTTAAAAGTGTTCGAGAGGGAAACAACTCTGAATTTTTGTGCACCTCAAAATTCAGAAAAATCAGGAAAAAATTAGGAAATATCAGAAAGACTCAGGAAAATTTGCAAAAAAAATTGGTAAAACTCAAGTGAAAATTTGCAAAAATTCTTTGAAAATTCACTAAAAGTCCCGAAAATTGAAAAAATCACGAAATGTGTACACCAAAATTTAGATTTGCTTCCCCTGATTAAGCTCCTAGGAAGCGAAGCTTTTTTCTGTTACGCGAATGGAAATTCACATACCTTCAAGATTGCGATATATTCGCACTCTGTCTTTTTAAGAGTTTTCCCTGCCTGGTGTACTTCCAACTGTGAGTCGAACTGCACGCTGCTTGCAATATCGTCGAGAGCGGATTTTATTGGTGCCATACAACGACCTGCTCACTCAGCCCCTGCGACCCTGTGGTCCTGTGGTAGAGCACGCAGACAGGCCCTAACGGTCCTCATATCTGCCCCTCCCCCCCTCCTTTTTCCTGCTGATTCTTGTCCTTCCCCCTCCTTCTCCTTTCCCTCTCTAAGCAGCTAAGCGAAGGCCGAAGGCCGCGAAGGCGCGGCGGCCAAAACACAAACACTGGAGGAGCCGCCGCGCGCCACGCGCCAGGAACCAAACCGCCCGGACCAGACCGGACCACCGGACCGAACGGGTGGGGCTGCCGCCTGACTCCGTCCTTGTCCCACTCATGGGCCCCTGCCATCCTCAGCACAGGGCTCCACCATGGGTGCGACAAGGATGGCTGGCCCCCCGGCAAGGCTGGAGCCGACCTGGACCAGGCGCGGCTGGACTGGAGTCCACGACCTGCAGCGCGCCTGGAGCCTGGAGGGAGGGATACATCCAGGAGCTCCCCCGACATGTTCCCCCACCACTCCATCCCCCTTACATGTTTCAGACTGGATAAGAAAAGCGTTCGCTGCCAGCCGGGGAGCCCCAAGCCAAGAACCCCAGGGTATCCCTGCAGGCGGGCTTACCCAAGGGGTCCTTCACTATACATTCAAGCGTACATCGATTTTTGTGGTGTTTTGTGATATTCCTTGATGTTTTCTGTTTTTCCTTTCTTGATTTTTCTGATTTTTTTTCTGATTATTTCGTACTGATTTCGTATGAGGGTGTACCGGGCGTTTCTTTGAATGCGTAACAGCAGTGTTGCTGGTTTGCCTTCCCCATTCGCCTGTAAGGCACCATGGCCCCTGAAGCCCTGCCGAGTATGGTATGCAACCCCGCAACACTGTTACGCATTCAAAGAAACGCACGGTACACTGATTTTTTTTGAGTGAAGGGCCCCTCGCCCTCGCATGTACCCCGTCTGGGCTGGGCGCGGCA
Organism: Frankliniella fusca; assembly: GCA_029379305.1. Classification (NCBI taxonomy): domain Eukaryota; kingdom Metazoa; phylum Arthropoda; class Insecta; order Thysanoptera; family Thripidae; genus Frankliniella; species Frankliniella fusca. Next base: position 2,009,071 of record JAHWGI010001426.1, on the reverse strand, counting down.
AACTGATTCAGAATAAGAGCGCTTTCCTCGGTCTGCCTCTCTCGCACCTGTACGGCGCACATCATGAGTGCGAGAGAGACAGCAAGCGCAGGGAGCTGAGCTGGAGTGAGAGCAAGGCCCGGAGCAGGACCCGGAAAGGGGCAGCGCTCAGCCGGCCCGGGCGCCGGGCGCTGCGGGTGTTGAGTTTGTGCAGGCCCTGCCAAAAGTCGTCCTTGATGGCACCGCCGGCCACGTGGCATCGCATCGTCGTGGCAGACTGTGGATAAATGAGAGAGGTAAACAGAAGTCGTAACGTGGGTCCTGGGGGGGGGGGGGCGGCCGGCTCGAACGGCCGGTAATGGTGAATCCGATAGGGGTGGACACGATGAACGGAGCCAGTACATTGTATAGGGGTGGACTACTTCGACGTGTAGGTGTACATGCAATATATGTTTCATTACAGCAATTGGAATTCATTCTGAAATACTTGGAATATTTGAAATTTGTTCTGAAATATATTCTTAAAAATTAGTCTTACTCAGAAGAGCGCTATCCTCGCTCCGTCTCCCTCGCACTTTTACGCTGAACCCCATGAGTGCGAGAGGGACAGTGCGAGGAAGGCGTTCTTCTGGGTAAGTCGGCTCGCAGTCCCGTTGTCCTGGTCGACCATGTCCGCCCACAACCCGTCGCGTCGGTTAGTAATGTTTTCACGTGTGCATCCTGACGACACCTTCAGGCACACACGCACGACGACGCCCCAGCCCGCGGCCGTGAGCGACCGCGACGCCAGCCGAGCGATTCCGAAGATCGCTTTCATACCTCTGTCTTCGTCGCACTCATGGAGCACTGCCATGGCCAGCTTAGGGCACCGCTGTAGGTGCAACAAGGACAGAGAGATGAGAGCGATCTTCTGAATCAGTCGGCAGGCTACGCCCCCCCCCCCTCCCTCTCCTAGCGCCCGCGGATGGGAGCGCCGCGGCCGCGACGCCGAGGACGAGGAAGACCAAGCAGAGCCTGGTCCTGGTCTCGGCTAGGTTCGGCTCAAACCCGAGATATGGGCCCCGAAGTGGGCGAAGTGCCGGGCCGAAGCGATTCCGGAATGCTCTGTGCTCGGCTCGGCTCGGCTCCGAGCGGGCGATGCCTCGGCCTTTCCCTTGTTTTGAACCGAGCCGAGGCCGAGCCGAGCCGAGCCGAGCCGAAGTTCAGGAGGGAGAGGAGCATTGGCCCACACTGTCGGCCCGCCCCGCCCCGGCCGAACAAAGAGACAAGCAACAACCTCGACCTCCGCCCGACCGGGGACTTGGATGAAAGGGAAGGGACACACTCTCACGCTATCAGTCACTAACTGACTGAACCGCACGACAAACCAAAGCTGACTTAAAGTAACTGACTGTACTTAACTGCCACTAACAATAACTAAGGGAAACTAAGCATAACTAACTAACTAACTAACTAACTAACTAACTAACTAACTAACTAACTAACTAACTAACTAACTAACTAACTAACGTTCGAAATCTAGGAAATTTTTCCTAGACAAACCCTGCCTACGGATACCACTGTGTGGTAGGTTGCCTAGTAGACAGAGTTTATCAAGGAAAAATTTCCTAGATTTCCAACCCTATAACTAACAGCTACTCTGTAACTCTTTGAATAACTAAGCAGCCCCGTCGTTCGTCAGAGGAGAAGAAGGTGAGAGCAGAGCTATCCAGCTCTTCCTCCTTCCACTATTACTCTACGCATTTTGGAGCAACGCACTCACACATAACACACGCTACACACGCTGCGGGGCGGGGCGGGGCGGGGCGGGGCGGGGCGGGGCGGGGCGGGGCGGGACGCAGTCTCGCGCGGGGGCGACGGGCGACCAGCTGTGCTGTGTTTTGGTTCGTCGGGCGGCGGCGGGGCGGCAGCCGCAGCCGCCTCAGCGCCGCAGTCGCAGTCGCAGTGAGCGGCGAGCCGGAGGCGTGATAGGACGCCCTTCTGCGCCGAGCCGAGCCGAGCCGAGCCGAGCCGGCAGAGGCAAGGCACAGTCCCGTCCCGCCGCGCGCCGAGCGAGCAGTAGTAGAGCCAGAGCCGGCTGCACTCTGAACTGCACCGCGCGGAGCGAGGCGAGGCGAGCGCTCCTCTCCCGTGTGTGCTCGCGTGCGTGTGTGTGGTGTGCGCGTGCGTGCGTGTGTGTGTGTGTGTGTGTGTGTGTGTGTGTGAGTGAGTGAGTGCGCGCGCGTTTCGCTTTGTTGAGGACGAGAGGCTGGGCCTAGTGGCGGCCGCCCGCGGGCGGCGGCATGGACATCGCGCCCCTCGCGCGCGGACGGGGACGGGCGCTGCAGGCGGCAGGGGCAGGGCGACGTGCATCATCATCATCCTCTTCATCAGCAAGGTGCAGGCTGAACCGGACGGGCCGCGCTCGTCCCAGATCTGACCGTCTCTGGCGAGGAGGAGGAGGAGGAGGTGAGTCTGCCGTCGGATTCCGAGAGTCGGTTTCGTCCACGATTTGGCTATCTGTCCTCGTCGCACTCATGGGGTGAAGCCGTAAGGAGCAAGAGAGAGGACACTATTAACCAGAATCAGACGGCTGTAGTGGCGAGTCACGTGACTGATCGGCCCGCACGCACCACCAGGAACGCGAGGACGCCGGGGCGGGGCGGGGCGGGGCGGGGCGGGGCGGGGCGAACGGGCCTTTGGATCCGCGCCAGTAAGGTGCACCGTCGAGGCGACGGCGTTGATGTTGACGACGTCGACGATGTCGATGCACCAGGCGCCGCCGCCTGGGTCACACACACACATGCACGCACACGCGCCCACTCCATTAAGGTCACGACGCCTCTTGGTGTAAAGGAGGTGGTTGACGTCGGATAATACCCAAGGTTCCGTTGCACCGCCGTCGTTGAAACCCTGTGTGTCGACGTGTGTCTATTAGTGTAGTTGGAGATTTAGTCCTACTCCTAAGTGTTCCCCTACTCCTAAGGGCGCCCCCGTGTGTGCGTAGTGGTGCTGCTCTAGCAGCCTGTTGCACTGAGGTTGGAGACGTGGGCCCAGCCCCCTCCAGGAGGACCCTCGGGCGGGGCGCTAGCAGTATCTATGATGATGTAGCGGGGAGGTGCTCCTGCAGGATCCCGGCGGTGATCCCCCTCGCCTCGCTCCCTCTCCTGCAGTGGGCCGGGCTGGACCGGTCCTATAGTCTCGGCTCCAGCTGGCTGATGCCGACCGAAGATCGCTCTCTGTCCTTGTCGCACTCATGGGGCACTACCACCCCCAACATAGGCCACCGCCATAGGTGCGACAAGGACGGAGGTACGAGAGCGATCTTCGAAATCAGACGGCTGGTGTGTTCGGCTGCTGCCCAGGGCTGTGCTCCGCTCCCCGCCGCGCTGCGCCGTGGCAGTCAAGTCCTTCGCGCATATGTTCACGGGGAACCCAAGTGAGCGAATGTGTCGCACTCTTCCAGGTGCGTAACTTTCCGCCGATTGACTTGTCGAGTCTCTTCCCACGTCTTCTTTTACCGGCCGTCCCAGCCAGAAATGAACTCTCGCAATGGATTTCAAGCTCGAGATTTTTAATCGAATCGATGGCTCTTTGTCCTTAAAATCACCGGGCGAATAGACCTCGAACGTCGAAAAGACGTCGTTTCGAGATCGTTTCGACTGTTTTAAGGCAATTTAGAGGGCTAAAAGCCGTCAAGTCGATTGAAGATTTGGAGGTTTCATTTCTGGCTGGGCGTTGCTCCGTTCGACACGTGAATACGTGGCGCGAACATTGTTTCCCGTCCAGCCGACGACAGAACCTGGTCTCCCTGGTGACCCGTGTTTGTATTCTTGTGTTTTCTTCATCCTCCCGCCAACAGTCGACGCCTCCTGTTCGTGACGTCACGCTTTGTGTATCTGCACCATGTTTATAAAGGTTAGAACCGGTCTTTGTGTGTGGCCGGAGACGGTAGGCGCTCTACTCGCATTCCTTCCTTATCCCTTCCCCATGGAGGGTGTATTTCTCGCGAGTCGCAAGGGGGAAATACCGACGCTGGCAATCCGGTAATACAAGGAAATTTTGGGTCAAATTTAGGGTGATTGACTGAGCTAAATTTAAATTGAAATTTAACTTTAACTTTAAATGCTCAGCCCTGTCAGAAAGCGCAAGGGGAGACCGACTGGAAGATGGGGTGGCGTGAAGTGAAGTGAGGCGTGGGATGTGAGGTGAGGTGGACAGGGATGCCAACCAAAATCGCGAAAATATTTTAATTTTAGCGCGCCGCAGGCCAAGGTAGACGCAGATTTAGCTCAGCTTCACACGGTTTTAACGTGCGTCTACCTTGTATAGGTGATTTTTAGAATGAAACCGATAGTCATTCGAGGGGTATTCTGGGTAATCCGGGCTATCCATGGGTAATCCGACTGACACCGAAACCCTCATGAGTCGTTTCCGCCTTGATTTTTGGGCGCCACCCGCCGTTCGCTGCCTGTAACCAATCTCAGAACATTTTTCCGTCAGACCCGCGGGTTCGCTCTCCTCACCCTCATCCACCTCGATGCCCGGTAAGAATACGAGGAGAACCGGCTTTCGCAGGTACTCGCGGCGCGGGGCGGGGGATTGCACCCGGAAGAACTGAGTGCATAACCCGCGAGGGGGCCTCAACTCACCCAACATTTGTACACATGATTTCAAGATTTCACATGATTACACCTCTTGTAATTGAAAGAAATAATTCGTAAAGTAAATACAAGCGAATTTGAGCTTTATGTGCCCAAAATAAGCACTCAAATCAATTTTTTTCGGCAATAGATCCACATTTTTTTGACAATGATTTCGAAGATATCAGCGATTGTGTACACATGATTTCAGGAGTTGAAGCCCCCTCGATAAGCCGAGATGGAATCAGCTCTGAAGTTTTCGTACACCTCGTAATTCAGGAAACTTAAGAAAATTCAGGAAAACACTGGAAAAAACAGGTGTGAATCCCTACCTTTAAAAGGCACTGACAAAGTTAAGTGCCTTTCCAAAGGCACTTAAGTTTAGTGCCTCTCCAAAGGCACGGAATTCGACTTTTCACACCTTTAGCTGGCTAGCTTGATATGAGTTCCATACAAGTTTAGTGCCTTACGAAAGGCACTAAACTTTAGTGCCCCTGGAAAGGCACTAAACTGCTCCCTTGACTTAAGCGCCCCAGGAAAGGTGTTGTTTAGTTAAGTGCCTTTGTTTTTCCTGTAAATTCATTAAGGAAAATCTCCTAATGTTTTGGTAAAATTCTAGCAAAAATTAATAAAAAATCTATTAGAATTCACAAATTTCCGAAAATTCACAAAAATTCACATAATTTGTTCTCCAAAATCAATAATTGATTACCCCTCGGAATAACCGTGCCTGGGGGAGGCAGTGGCAGGCTAAACGCATTGCCTACGATCCCGGCGGCGTCCCAGCGATTCCTCCAGAGATCCAAGGGTACGAATGTCGCCCGCTTGCCTGTGAGCGCAAATTATGTTCATACACTTGTACGGAGAGCGAACGCCCATTCGTGCACCTGCGTGTGTTTAAACGACTATGGCTTCGAAGTGTGTCATCCTCCCACACTGACAACTGTAAACAATATGTCCTTCACCCTCCCTCCACCTACTAATGTGCGAAATATACACTCAATTCTTATGCATTATGGACTTATTCGTGGAACAAACTTAACGCATAACTATGTTCATTTTGGCTACATTATTTGTGTATACGAATGCAAAATTGATGCACAGAGCGATGTGCGTAACTATGGGTGCACGTAATTGTCCATAACCATGCACGAAAAAAAGGTAAAGGCTGTAGTGGATACAAGGCACATATGGTGGGAGATTTCCCTCTAAATGTCCACGGGCACGGAAAAAAGGGTTTTGTTAATATATAGCTCTAACAATTTTATTGTTACAGCTACTAAAAATCTATTGGCTGAGCAAAGCATCTGTTACTACAACAGAAATTTTGTTGGAGTACTTTTGTAGTAACAGGCGCTTTGCTTAGCCAACAGATTTTTAGTTGCTGGAACAAAAAAAAATATTGTTAAGGCTATATTAACAATAAATTGTTTGTTGTGGGAACAAAATTCTTTTTTCCGTGGGTGTGCCCCAGCGCTTTCGTACGTACAACCAGATTTGCGATGCGAAGTTTTTCTGCCGGTCGTGTGCCCGCCGACAAGGCCTGTCTTAATGCTCACAATTCCATCAACAATAATTCGTGAACCGCACACCGGCTGTCGTTGTCTCGCTAATCTCGCACGCAAATGAAGGCTCACTGACCCGGCGGGATTGGATGAGCTGGCTGCTCTTGAGCCTGCCTCGAGCTGGGGGCGACCCGGTCGAGTCGATCGGCCGCTTTGCCGTCGAGGAACTTCTCTTCCACCCGAGGGGTCCTTCATTTTTTTTAAAAAAAATCAGTGCACACCCTAAAACGAAATCAGTTAAAAAAAATCAAAAAAAAATCAAAAAGTCATGAAAAAATCGGGAAAAATATCAATATAAATCCGAAAAAAAATCAGAATAAAATAGCTTTTCTGACTGCGTTTGACGCTGATAACGCTAACAGTACAACGCGTTTCTGACTTCGTTTGACGCTGATCACGCTAACTTTACAACGCTTTACGATAACCACGCAAACTTTACTTCAGTACAAGCTGCTGATACTACGGATCATCGGCCAAAAATCAGATAAAATCAGTAAAAATCAAGAGAAATCACGAAAAATCTGAAACATCGGTGTACACTTGAATTTCTGGTGAAGGACCCCTCGCTTCCACCTCGACCCTCTCCGCAAGAGGACCGGCGGGAAGCAGGCGGCCGCCGGCTGCTGCCACTACTGCTCTGACCCTCGCGAGGAGTGATAACCGAGACGGAAAGGACAAGCGCGCAACAAGGTTCCCGCCCCGCCCCGCCCCGCCCCGCCCCGCCCCGCCCCGCCCCGCCCCGCCCCGCCCCGCCCCCGCCCCGCCCCGCCCCGGCGGCGCCGCCGCACCCCAACTCGCGCCTTGCCGCCACCCCACCTCGCCGCGCCCCACTCGGCGCTACCCCGCTCTATCTCCCCGCCTCGGATTGATAGCGGTCCCGCCCCGCGCTCCTTTGACGGGCGAGAGAGCGCCACAGCTGCCATTCCCTCGCGTCTTCAAAGGGGCTCTGGCGAGCGAATCGTCTGGTCCCCACCGCGGCGCTCGTGCTGCATGAGGCACTCGCTTGGCCGTGTCCGTGTGTCGGGTGCGGGGCGCGCGCGCGCCGTCCAAAGAAGGACCCCGAGAGGCGCGACACTGCCAGAAAAAACTACGGAAAGTACTGTTAATTTTTTCACAGTACTCCTCCGTACTTCAAACCACAGTGATCTCCGTCTTTTGACTACGGAAGTCTTCCGTCATTTTTTCTGATAAGCTCTCCGTATGGTGCCAGCTAGTTTTCATGCTGTATGAATAGGCAAGAATCTCGACTAAGTACAGCCCTAAATTGGTTGAGATCCTGCTCTAAATGCATCCCATTTGTCAGGCTAAATTGACGTGCAATTTTAAGAGTCAAAACAGCATGAAAACTAGCTGGCACCATACGGAGAGCTTATCAGAAAAATGACGGAAGACTTCCGTAGTCAAAAGACGGAGATCACTGTGGTTGAAGTACGGAGGAGTACTGTGAAAAAATTAACAGTACTTTCTGTAGTTTTTTCTGGCAGTGGAGGACCACTATGGAAAACCAAGTGTGTTCAATTATTCATTATTTACTGCGTATTTCGAAGTATTTAGCAAATAATGTGTACATGCCTATGTATACACATTACTGAAAGTGTGTTGGTATATACACTACACACTATTTACTGCAGACATGGACCACGTACATATTATTTGCGGAATACTCCAAAGTATGCGGTAAACAAGGAATATTTGTACACACTTGGTTTTCCAGAGCACCTGTACCTTGCCCGAGGGTGAAACAACACTGGATTTTGGTCTACAAATTTTGTGATTTTTTTTTTTTTTGGTAAATTGTCGATATTTTTTTTATTTTTTGTAAATGTTTGCCCGACTTTTACCTGAAATGTTTTAAATTTTTGTAAATTTTCCTGATCTTTTCCCCACATTTCTGTGATTTTTTTTTTTTAATTTTCCAAAATTTTTCTTAGTTGTTATGAGGTGTGTGCAAAAATTTCCGAGCTGTTTCCCCCTCGACCTCGGCCTACCCTGCTCCACCCCAACTCACCCCAACTCACCCCACCGCGGCGCCCGGCGCCCCACCTCAAAGAACCTCACCTACCCTCTCGCTCTCGAGGGCCGTGCCCTGCCGGCCCTGCCCGGTGCCTGATGGTCTTCCCCGCGCCTTTTATTCGGGGTCCTATCGCGCGCGGTCCTGAGGAAATCCGTGACCTGTACGGGAAATAAAAAGTTGTCAGGACTAATAAATTATAGCTAATTTTGGGATAGACAAGAAATTCGCTGTGGCAGCTAAGAGTTGGCTGCCACAGTCAAGAATTAGTTAGTACAGTAATGTAGTCGCTGCAGGAGCCAACCGGTTTGTTCTGACAACTAATGGGGTGTTTCGCTGTCAGAAAAGACCGATTGGCACCTGCAGCGATAGCTCCGCTGTGGCAACTAACTCTTGACTTTGGCAGCCAACTCTTAGGTGCCACAGTGAATTCCGGAATATCTATCCCCAAATCAGCTAATTGGTTAGTTAGTTGGGAGGATTTTAATTCCTTTTTCCGTATGTCCTTCCGCACCGTGCTGTATGGTGTGACGTGACAATTTTCCTTGACGATTCCCCGCAAATCGTCAAATTCAGGGTTGAAGTCAGGGAAAGCCGGGGAAATTGAGGTCAGTAAACTTGCGCTAGCCGGCCGGAGCGCCCCCTTTGCCCCGCCGTGCACGGGCGCGCCCCTCGCACAAGGTCTTGAGCCATGCAGCCTGATTTTTGTTTCAACTATTTTTTATTAATGTTAAATCTCCCAAGAGCGACAAAGGAGACTCCTCCATGTTCAGTGCTTTTTTTGCATCAGTTTGATTGCTTAAACTGTATGGAAAAGGCCAGGAAAAATCGTGATTTTCGTCAGTAAAAGAGTAAAAAGTCGGTTAGACTGTACCCCTGTGTTCATTTAAAAGTTGAGTTGTCGACCCCTCGTGTTTTAGTCGACCGGGTTCCCCCTTATATTATCGTAATAACCACCTTTTGGTTCCATAATGAATACCGGAGTCGTAATAAAATTTTGTGGGACTTAACCTCCGCTCTGGTGTTCGGTGTTTGCGGACCCTGACTTTATACGACACATGTGGTAATTAGGTTTCACCTTGCCGCGCAGCTTGGCTTTTAGATGTTGAACGATGATACACTGTTTAAAATGGTTGTCAAACGATGACACCTATCGCGATGACTTGCAGTACTCTCTCCAACGGTATAGTAGTAATGTACAATTTAAGTCATCAGATTACAATTCCTGAGTTGTAAACTTTCATAGCAACAGTAGCTGTTCAAAAACAAGCCTATTCATTCGCTAACGAAATTTTTGGTTAATATACAGAATCAAGGCAGAATAGCATCACAGTTTTTCTTGCCGCAAAGTCAATGAAGTAGAGTTCTACCTTGACAACATCCTTTAAACTGTAGTTTAACTGTAGTTCATGACACCTCAGATCGCGTACTGCATATTTAACTGCAGTTAAAGTGGAGATCCTTCCACCCGGGTTGTCACATTACAACAAAGTTTGTTTTAAAACAACTTGTGTTCCTATGGAAGTATACAACATATTTGTTGTAAACGAACAACACAAATTTTAACAGTGTACGGCATAACTCTTTACAGTTTTAAACGCATTTTGTAACCCTTAACAACCACGGCCGCAGAGAGAACTTGCTACTCTGAAAATTCAACTTCAAGCTGCGAACACTGGAAACAAAGATGTTATGACGCTTTAGGTATAGTTTGCATGTGCCTCACTGACAGTAACATGTTCATGTACATGCTCACACTGTAAGTAAAAAGTTGCGATTTGATAAACAACTATGATGAGCACCCCAATACTTAAAGTGAAGTGTGGGCAGAAAATGTGTCGAGTGGCTGCTGTTGGATTTACAGTGTATCTTTTAGGCTTTGAAAAACTTTCAAACTGTTTCGATGACCTTGGGTAGGAGCGTCGGTTGGTGGGACCGTCTTCGGGGTCGCGAACCTGACAGACTCTTATGCGGGAGCGTCATTTTATGGGTTTGCGTCTTGGTACCGACTTCTTTCTTCAGCCCTTCTTATCCGTGCAGAATATTTCCACGAGCTTATCCACCGCTGCGTCATCCTCCGGTTAACAAGGACAATTTTCTGCAAACAAAGATGCAGGGGTGTATTAAGGACCGACCGACAGGGGGGGCGGTGCCCTTCAGGTTGCCTATACAAGGGGTTGTGGCACAATTTGCCTACCTTTCAGGCGGCTGTCTAGGAGGCCACAGGGGGGGGGGGGGCGATCGCCCCCCTCCCCCTCTTAATACGCGCCTGCAAAGATGTGACATCTGCAGATGCGCACGGTAAAAGCTATGTCTGATTTTTTGAGGAAAAAGGAAAAACTTTGAGGACCTTGGATACTTTGAGGGAAACTCCTTAGATTTTGAGGAAGTCTCCTCAAAATTTGTGATTTCCCTTATTTTTTGAGGAGCCTTCCTCAAAATCTGAGGGGTTTCCCTGCTCAAATTACGGAATTTCCTCAAAGTTTTTCCTTTTTCCTCAAAAAAATCAGACATTGCTTTTACCGTGTGATCTGTACGTGTATTTAGAGTAAAGTCACATGGTCATCAATTGCACAAAAACCACAATTTCATTTTATTTTTCCATTTATGTCAACGTTTTAGAGTAATTTTCAGGCTTGCTCTTTTTTTCCCCCATAGAAAAGCAAATTTTTTACTGGTTCAGCTATGGTAAGACCCACTGATTGGAGGGATGTGTTGTGATTGGAAGGAAGATGTTTTGTAGGAGTCCGATATTCTGAGATTTTAGGGTGCTTAAAATACTTTTCTGTCGTTAAATCACGTGACCATAGACACAGATTAGAACGCAGGGCGTACACTGCTTGTAGTAGGTAAGGAACCTCTCGCGCGAAATAACGCCTTTTGTAGAGACATTAAACTTTCACACCTTGCAGAGATGCAGGATAGCACATTTGTTTTTCCACTGCCTCCACTTGCATTTCGCTGCACAGTCCAAAGACTTGGCAGCGGCAGCAGCATTTTGGCAAAGCTTTTCGTCTTATCTCTTGTGAGCTTGGAGCTGTAAACAGCACGTGCAGCACATCAGTCACTCATACCGTGTTCGGCTGCGGGCGTGTCTTCTCCAGGCCAGGTCACCCGGCCACGGGCGGCACGTGGCTGACAGCTGATTTTCTCTCCCCCTCCCCCTCTCCCCCTCCCCCTCTCCCCCTCCCCCTCTCCCCCTCCCCCCTCTCCCCCTCTCCCCCTCCCCCTCTCCCCCCCTCTCTCTTCCTCTCTCTCTCTCTTCCTCTCTCTCTCTCTTCCTCTCTCTCTCTCTTCCTCTCTCTCTCTCTTCCTCTCTCTCTCTCTCTCTCTCTCTCTCTCCCTCTTTCTCTCTCTCTCTCCCTCTTTCTCTCTCTTCCTCTCTTCCTCTCTTCCTCTCTCTTCCTCTCTTCCTCTCTCTTCCTCTCTTTCTCTCTCTTCCTCTCTCTCTCTCTCTCTCTCTCTCTCTCTCTCTCTCTCTCTCTCTCTCTCTCTCTCTCTCTCTCTCTCTCTCTCTCTCCCTCTCCCCATCCCTCCCTCTCTCCGCTCCTCCACCCTCTCTCTATGGGTGTATCGCCCCGTCAGCCGGACCGAGTCCGGAGTCTTCCGCCGCGAGCCACGGGTCCAGTGTGAGGCCTATCTCTACTGCCCGAGTACTAGAGTGAGTCAGAGAAAGACAAGCGCAGCGCATTGGAGGCGGCCGCACTTGGAACTTTGAGTACCAAATGCAGGTCGATCCAAGTGGCTTATTGGACATATTTGGATCAAGTTGTCGCAGCACTATCGAAAGTGTTTCCAACTCTAGTTCAAATAAGCAGTGCTAATTCAATTTAGTTCTACTACCCTATACCTCTACAGTTAAATCGCTTTTTTTTCTCCCCAGTGCAGCAGGTTCCTTTGAAACTCATGATTATAGAAGTTTCGACGAGTCATGAAATTCATAAGTCTACTTAAAGTATCTGAAATTTCTCTCTTACGGGGCGGAAACCTTTGAGGCCTATTATTTAAGCCACTGTTTTCCTTGTACACCGTCATGCCCTGTGTACTGTACACTACACTCCACATGAGGAAGTCATTTTCCTCCTTTTCCGCCTGACCGACGCATGCATTTCTCCGCCTCCCAGTCATCCCGTCATGAGTTACTCCTTGAGCATGTCAGTATCAACAGTGTATTTACATTCTCACTGATTTCGACAGTGTAGACACCCTGCCCCACCCTCTTATCGCGGCCCAGTCCAGACCAGACGAGGCTGTACAGCTACCGCCCCGCTCGCTCGGTATCTCCTGCCCCCGCCTTGACCGGGTTGATTTCCGATTGGGCAGGAGAGAGCAAGATGCCACATGGTTGTGTGAAAGCCAAGCGCCTGTGTGCCTGCTCTGTTAAAGGAGTTTGTCAGCTGATGACATTCGGTGCGATAAGACTCTTGTTTGAAAACAAAAGAACTCTGTTTTCATTGAGATCCTCCCAAAACTTATTTTGGATTGCCTAGTTTGGTCCACACTGGAAGAGACCAAGACGTAGTGCTGAGTTGTAATTGAAGAAGGAAAATCTTTTGTGCGCAAAACATTTCGTTTGGAAACAGGCCTTTTGTTAATTCTTTTTCAAAAAAGGGTGACAAAGGGTTTTTTTAAATAATTTTTTTAACGATAAATTTTAAAAAAGTTATTATTTTGTTTGACAACCCCCCCTCCCCCCCCCCAAAAAAAAAATGTAATGCTACTACAAGACTCTTGTTTCAAAGCAAAATATTTTTCTATTAAAATTAACAAGATTTTTCTTGCTAATTTCCCCCTTTTATTTTTACAATGTGGCTGTGACTGTGCCCCACTGCCTGGGTGTGAGGCGCGACCTGCCTCGGTCTTTAGTCGCCCGCGGTGGGCCAGTCGATAGCGACGGCGGGCGCGGGGTCACGCCGCTGGCCGCTGGCCGCGAGCGTACCCGGCGTAGTCGGGTCAAGCCACGGGTGCGGGGTTGGGTGTCTAAAAGAATGGCATATGCCTGAACGGCCTTTTTAGCAGATGATACGAATGTGTCAGCCTGCTTGTACTGTCATACAGCTAGCTGCCTGCAGAGAGCAGCGCAGCCAGCAGAGAGCAACCGGCAGAGCGAGCAGCTAGTGTGGCATAATATTTTTTTTTTTTGAAAGTTTGTCTTGATAAGACCAAGTGGTCCGCAAGTGCGATCTGCCGGTGTACACATGCTGTGGGCTTCCTGGTTTTCCTCGGGTTTTCCTTTTGGTTTTCCCGGTCTTCCTAACTTTTTCTTGGTGTTCCCTATATCTGGTTTTCTAGGCTCTTTTGAAGGCTTCCTCGTTTTTTGTTCCTTTTCCTCACCTACGTTGCTCTTTCCGTACGTTTTCCAGGCTTCCTTAAAATTAATTTCTCGGTCTTCCCTCAAGTTTTTCCGGTCTTCCCTAATATTTTTCGGTTTTCCCTTACCATTTTTGGCCTACGATTTTATTGTTCTTCGGTTTTCTTTGGTCTTCCTGGTGATCTTCCCGGTCTTCCCAGTTTCCCGAGCGGCCGGGTGTACGCGCTCTAACTTTAGTTGCGGACCCCTCGGATAAGACTGTGCCAAATTTGAGACCTGTGCCTGCGCGAGAAGAGGAACCATCCACAACTCAGCCTTATAAAGATTTTGTCACTTTTGGCGCGAATCACGGTCAGCTCGGGCGCGCTGTACCGAGACCGAGACGGCTGCGCCAGTGACCGCGCCTCGGTGTGGGGTAAGGGGGTACACTGTAAAAATAAATCACGGTCGCCCATACGGAAATATACCGTTTATTTAGATTACGGTGTCTCCGTACATTCGGTTCCGTACCCTGTTTCCATAAGAGCCCATGTAAAAAAAAAAAAATGTGGGTACGGTGCCAAGGTTCGGAAAAGCTACCGCTAATTTTTTGTCCGGCGGTTTCCGTTTTGGGTATGGACTGATAACGGCGTTCCGTATCCCTTTCCCTATGCTAGCCCATGTAAAAATTGTAGGTACGGTGACCAGGTACTGTAAATTTCCGTACTCCCTTTCCTAAAAATGGGGTACGGAACGCCGTGACAAGCTCCGTATCCAAGACTGATTTTTTACAGTGTAGGGTGGGGTATGAACTTACCAGCGCACGTGGTCTGCATCGGCCTCCCCACCCTCCTCGGGACCTAGGGCGTAAGAACTCGAACATCAGGTACTTCGCTCAGGAGGGTCATTAGGGAGCTCCCCGCAATAGTCTCGAACGGGCAACTTCCGGGTCGACTTTCAACAGTTCGGGTTGGACCGGGTTGAACTCGGACCATTGAGAGTCGACCCAGAAGTTGCTAGTTCGAGACTATCGCGGGGAGCTCCCTAATGACCCTCCTGGCTCCGATTATCGTCCGTTGGAGATTTTCAAATCGAACTGAATGTGAATGTAGCGGGCCCCGACGGCTATCGATCTCCCCATAGCGAGTTCATGGCGTTTTCTTGCGTCATAGTGAAAATGCGAGGTGAAGGGTCCGGGCGTCGCCCGGCGCATTCAAGCATATAGCGCGCGGGAAACACTGCCGCCGGTCGTATGGGAGGGAAAACCGTGAAAAAGTGGTGTTTTGAGGCCGTTTGACCCTTCGACCTGTGTGCTGCCGCTGTGTTTGCTGCAGAGGTTGGCACCACTGCGGACCCTTCTCTCTTGCACAGTGTCGCCAACATATACCGCGCTGGACTTCTCCCCACGGCCGTGAGTCAACACCGAGCCTGCGTCCCTCCGTGCGTTCACCCGGCCTGCCGACTCATTCCGAAGAGCGCTCTCCTCGACCTGTCTCTCTCGCACTTATGGGCTTCGCCGTGCAGGTGCGAGTGAGACAGGGCGAGGAGAGCGCTCTTCGGAATGAGTCGGCAGGGCGCGCGGTATCGCCCGGTATCAGTGAGCCCCTCTGCCTGGGCTGGGCTTGTCTCTGGGCCCGGCTGGGTGGCCGGCCGGGCTGCCGACTCATTTCGAGGAGCGCTCTCGTTCTGTCTCTCTCGCACCTGTACGACTAAGCCCATGAGTGCGAGAGAGACAGGGCGAGTAAAGTGCTCTTCGGAATAAGTCGGCTGGGCTGGGCCCGTGCTCGCCATGCGGCGCGGCCCCGTCCGTCCGCACTAGTGCACCCCGCCCCGCCCCGCCCCGCCCCGCCCCCCGCCGATACCCATTACAAGTGTGCCGGTAGATATGCGATGTCTGCCCGGACACCTGCACCTCGATGGGGATGTTCTTATCAAGTCATTCATACCCTGCTGTACACCTGATCTGGGTATCACGCGATATTCCCCTGATTAAGACTCTGTAACATAGCGAAATATGCTATTATTAGGTTCCTGTTGGGGGCCTCCTTTCTTTCGCCCGAAAGTTTTATTTTTCTCGGCAATGGATTGTTAAGACCACAGCAATTTCTGTCGTACAGATTCTAACGAAATTGAATTAGAAAATAATTTGTAAAATTAGTTTGCAGGGAAAATCCCTCCTAGATTTGTGAATTTGTTGGGCTTGTGGGTACGAAATTCCTTTTTGTTTGATTTTATGAAACATTTTTGCCACATCTTGATTTTTTTTTTTTTTGCGAAATTTTTGAATAAAAGGTTATCACATCTGGGAGGGAATTACTATATTCTTTTTTAAAAAAAATATTTTGTCGCGGTGTGGTTTATTTGCAAACTGGATATCAGTCTGGTTGGCGGTCTTGCTCCCTGTTGTCATGCTGCAATCGAAATCCGACGTTAGATTCTTTACTCGGGGGTGGGGCTCATGCCCGGTTGGGTTACAGTACGTACTGGTTACACGGCAGCGGTGGAAGGCGTAGGGGTACCCCCGCCCCCTCCTCTTGTCCCCAATAGCCACCTGTAAAGTAGGCAATATGTACTTCAAATTACACTGTTTCAGTTTCTTGCAAATAAACGAGAAATTTTTTTCAAGATTTCGCTGTTAAATCGAAAACCAGATTTTTCCTGTAGTTTGATGAAAAATTTTAACAAGAAAAAAATCCTGAAACAATAGATAAAGTTTTTTAAGTTTCGGAATTCTTTTGTAAATGAACACGAATAAATAAGTGAATTCACAGTCAGGTCGTTAAACAAAATTCACAGATATTTCCTGTTAATTTACGAAATGTATTTTTACAGTGTATCTGCATTGCGCGGTAAGCAACAGTACATCGCCCCAGTACTGTATGTAGTGCTGCGATGCGCATCCCCTTGACAGTGGGCTGAGTCTGGCCGGTCTGGCCGGGCCGGGCACGTATCGCCGGCTATCAGTCTGCAGTCTGCAATATTGTCTCCCCTCACCTACTTTCACACGCGTGCCGCCTGCCACCGTCCCCCGCCACGCTGACCCGCGGGCTCGCCTGTGCCCTGTTCCCGCTCGAACAGCTCCTTTTGTTAGTCTATGTAAATACATTCATTAAAATTTCTCAATTTTACCGTGTTTTATCCTGTTCTTAATTTGTTATGGTACACTGGAAAAACTAATGTGACATGAGTCACATCAATTGATGTTACCAGTTTATGTCACATTTCAAAACGTTACCAAATTCTCGGTCACGTTTGGTAATGTGACATCCGGCGCCACGTGTTATGTCTGCCTATAGTAATAACATGGAGGATGTCACATTACAAACGTTACCGAAAATATGGTAACATTACGTGATGTTACCTAAACTGGTCACATGTGCACATGTGACATATGTCACACTAGTCTTTCCAGTGTATACAAACTGCTAAATTGCCGTGAATTTTTCTAAATGTTTCAAGTCTTAATTTCTTTTTTCGCTCTCTGTCTTTTATTTTTAATATTTTACTTGTCATTTTGACCATGGCTGTTCTCTCTCCCTCCTCTGCACTGTAAAAGTCTTACAAACACGCCCTTCGTAACTTACAAAGAATTCCGCACCCATGTATTACAAACACGGTTTTATTTGTAATACAAACAAATCTGTATTACAAACATTTGTGTTCGTATTACAAACAAATCTTGTGTTTGTAACCACAAAGAAAAATAATAATTTGTTTGTAATATAAACACAGATTTTTGTAATACAGACAGATTTGTTTGTATTACAAACAAAACCGTGTTTGTCATACATGGGTGCTGAATTCACTGTAAGTTACGAAGGGCGTGTTTGTAAGATTTTTACAGTGTGCACTGTTTATTCGGGAAATGTGACTCAACTCTCTTCACAATGAATGCGAATCGTGTCGCGTTCGCATCACAGGCGCGATACAAGGTTTTGTGGATTAGTAAAGGGGGGGGGGGGGGTACTCTGTGGGCTGCCTACATTCAGGGGGTTCGTAGCTCTAGTGAATCGAGGCCCGGCGGTGGTGCCAGGCTTAGCCTAATCGTGTTAAAACTGATCTGAGTCAGTCGGTACGGTTTTCCAACGATTGTGACGTCATTCATCGAGTACTATCTTCAAAGTCAAGTGTTGTACAGCGCAACGGTCAACGGTGGCCCTACAGTTTAAAGTGTACTCTGTCAACAAAAATGTGTACATTGTACACTTTAATAAAGGTACACATTACCATCTATGCTTTGATAAATGTATACATGTTTATGTATACTTTAATAAATTTATACATGCTCATGTATACATATCTCCAAAGTGTACACATGGTATGTAAATTGACGGCAAAATGTGTATTCTTTACAAATTATTCATGGGTATGTATACATTTATAAATGCACTCATCGGCATGTACACATCTATAAATGCATACATGGCATGTATGCATTATTTGAAGCATACATGCCATGTTCACTTTATTTAAAGTATGCAATGTATACATTTGAATTGACAGAGTATAAGGCAATTGTTCTACTTTTTACTTTTTTTTTTTGAAATGCTTTTGGTGCTGTATTGTACTACATTTGAGTTTGTCGAGTAACAGCCGTGATGAGTGCTGTGATTCTGTGATTCGCTGTCTCTCTCGCTCGCACCGGAGGCCGGGCCCCACCGCCTTGTGTGAGGAGTCGCGAGCGCATTGTGTGCCGGCCTGTGCTGTGCTGTGCGGCGCCTGGTGCCCGGCTCTCTCTGGTGCCCCTGGCCCCCGATGCCCACCTCTTCAAACTGTCACGTGCTGGAATATTTTCACAGCAAACGAGATTCTTTGCCAACTTGGTCGTCCTTATTTCGCGAGCCGAACGAGTTCGCAGACTTTCGTACCTGGAACTAGTAGATTTGCGGTCGAGGACTCGCCTTCCCTTTTTCACCGAGTTTGGAGCAGGAATATTGAATATGTTTGTTATTTTGCAGCAAAAACTTATCAATTTTTATAAACAAATATTAAAATTGTTTATCAAAAAAAAAATTGTAGTGATTTTATATTTTTGGTACTTTTATCCTGTGTACGGAAGAATGTAGAAGTTATACAGATATAGTTTGTAGTTGTAGTAGTTGTTATTTTGCTATAGGGTACTCCGCTAAACTGAAACCGAAACCTAGTGAAGGAAATCACGCCCGCTGCTTCTGTTTCCTCCTGTCCGCTCATTGGCTGACGGCGAAAGTGACATAAGCGTCGTGGACCAATCAGATTTCGCGAGGAAACAGATCAGGTGGTCATGCTCTTCTTCTTCTTTAGGTTCCTGTTCCCCTCCAGCGGAATACCCTATTCGGACGCCACACTCGGGGCAACTCCTCGGTGTATCTCACCCCTTGCTCCCACTCTGCTTTTTGTCGATTCGGACGCCTCCCATAGTAACGCCTGTACTGTGCAGCGTGGCGCCGGGTCGGGCATATATAGGACTCGACCTCTTCTCCCTTCACTCTGTTCACAGATATTTGGGAGTTTTTTTGTTGTGTAATTTTTACGATGATGGCGCCATTAGCGTTTGTCCCAAATGGCGGTCTTGAGCCGTCTGATTCCGAAGATCGCTCTCGCGCCTCCATCCTCGTCGCTCGCAATGGGGGCCTCTGCCATCCCCAGCACAGCACAGGGCACCGCACCATAGGTGCGATAAGGACGGACGCGCGACGGGAGCAGACAGCAGGTCGACTCTGCCGCCGCCGCCGCCCCGTCATTGACACGACCGATGAGGTCGGCCCGGCCGACGCGTATGAGCTATCGGTCGCTGATGCCAGTTTCGTTTTGTTTGGCAGGGTGAGAAGGAGGCGGAGGATGACGACGGACAGCAAGAAGGTCAAGAAGGGCACCCCATGGCCGCACCTCCGCTACAGCCGGGCGGCGCGGCTCGGCCGAGGCCCCGCGGACCTCAACTGCGTCGCCATCGAGACGTGCGTCGCCGACCTGGACGGGCCCAAGAGCGGCGGCGTCGGCGGCGGGGATGGCGACGGGGACGGGGACGCGGATGACCGGCGGCGTGAAGGCCGCTGCCGGCCCTGCAAGCTGACCTGTGGTACGTACCGGAGCCGGAGGGGGCAGGGGCCGTACACGCCCGGGCTGTCTGTGTACTTTTCTGCACTGTTCTGTTACGTGGCTATGTAAAGTTTATGTGCATGCGTAGCTTTCGTTAAAAAAAAAAAAATAAAAAAAAAATAAAAAAAAAATCGTACAGAGTTACGCCTAAATAAGCTTGAATTGTGCGTAACTTCGTGCTATTTTGTTCAGAATATTTATGTAAGAATGTTAAGGTGAGCTACGCACCCATATCGACTTACATCGCTACGTACAGGAAAGGACACGGCCGGAGAGTGTGCGCCCATACGAGGGCTCGTCAACTGCCTTAAGCCGTGCATCGGGTGTTTCTTTGAATGCGTAACAGGGTTGCGGGATTGCATACTCGCCAGCGCTGCAGGGGCCATGGTGCCTTTCGGGCGAATGGGGTAGGCAAACCCGCAACACTGTTACGCATTCAAACATAATATCACTGATAAACCAATGGCCTCCTCCTACGGAGCGCCAATTTGCGGTCACTTTTAATGCCGAGAATTGGCGTTCTCTCTGGAAAAAACTTGTAAACATTCAGAGGATTACGAGAAAATTTAAGAAAATTTGTGAAAATTCACAAACATTCACAATGATTTAGGAAAATTAAGAAATAAATTGCCACAAATGAAAACAAGAAGCAAAGACATCAGCCAAAATATAACATGTTTGGAAATATCAATTTTGCACTTTGCAAAATTGATATAAAGTGAAGGAACTCGTTCTTCACAAACAGAATGTGTATCAAAACTGGTTTTGTTAAGTGTGGAATTATGTTAAAACATAAACTTGCCGAAATTTCAGATCCCAATGACACTACACTTAGGAAGAAGTCCAAAAGGTTTTTGATTGTTGGCTATTGTTGGAGTTCAGAGCCGTTTCGAAATTACCGAAATATCGATTTGAATGCGTCAGCACCCACTTTCCCGATACCATACCAGAGTTGCAGGGTCTGAAAGAACTTTCATTTACAGGAAAAGTATAAATTTTATCTCATTACATCAGAGGAAAAGAAATGTTTACCAAAGCTGGAAGATAGATTTTCAAGTGTAAATATGTTGAAGATTGAAATGTTTTTCGTGGGATATTTAAGTTACAAATATATGTTCCAAACTTTGGCATTAACAGTGGCCAGAAAAGTGGCATTCCTCGGAGAAGGACAAATGCAAATTATTGAGTAAATCACGTTTGAAAATATCCGTTTTAACGGCGTTGGAACATATATTTGTAACTTAAATATCCCACGAAAAACATTTCAATCTTCAACATATTTACACTTGAAAATCTATCTTCCAGCTTTGGTAAACATTTCTTTTCCTCTGATGTAATGAGATAAAATTTATACTTTTCCTGTAAATGAAAGTTCTTTCAGACCCTGCAACTCTGGTATGGTATCGGGAAAGTGGGTGCTGACGCATTCAAATCGATATTTCGGTAATTTCGAAACGGCTCTGAACTCCAACAATAGCCAACAATCAAAAACCTTTTGGACTTCTTCCTAAGTGTAGTGTCATTGGGATCTGAAATTTCGGCAAGTTTATGTTTTAACATAATTCCACACTTAACAAAACCAGTTTTGATACACATTCTGTTTGTGAAGAACGAGTTCCTTCACTTTATATCAATTTTGCAAAGTGCAAAATTGATATTTCCAAACATGTTATATTTTGGCTGATGTCTTTGCTTCTTGTTTTCATTTGTGGCAATTTATTTCTTAATTTTCCTAAATCATTGTGAATGTTTGTGAATTTTCACAAATTTTCTTAAATTTTCTCGTAATCCTCTGAATGTTTACAAGTTTTTTCTGGATTTTTTTCCGAATTCTTCTGAATTACGAGGTGTACAAAAATTTCAGAGTTGTTTCCCCCTCGCGTCGCTAGTCACCTCGGCCAGGGATCGAGTGTCTCTAAAATGCTGAGTTATTTTAGCCCCTCCTGACTCGCGCATCTCCTCTTCTCCGCAGGACTCTTCCTTGGGCTGCTCGTGGCTGTTCTGCTGGCGGGGTCCGTCCTGCTGAACCTGACGGACTTCTTCGAGACGATGGTGCGGAAGGTAGGTGCCTCGCGCCGCCCCGCAGCGCCAACTCATTCCGTAGTTCGCTCTCCTCGCTTTGTCTCTCTCGCACCTATACGGTGAAGCCCATGAGTGCGAGAGAGACAGGGCGCTAACTCTCCTGTTGCGCTCTCCTGCAGGGGCTGGTGTTCCAAGAGGGCAGCCCGCTCTTCGCCGGCTGGCGGGCGCCGCCCATGCGGCCGCTGGTCAAGGTGCGCATCTACAACTACACCAACACGGAGGAGTTCCTGGAGGGGCAGGCTGAGAAGCTTCGCGTCCAGGAGCTTGGGCCGTACGTCTACAGGTAATTCCCCTCGCGCGGCGCGGGTAACTACACTCCCTACCGGATAGGTTGGCTGTCCGGCGCAAAAATAGAGTTCCTTGCTAGTAATCGACGAGTCCCAAGTGCTGACCGTGTCCTCGGTAAGACAGCGCAGGTATCCGTGTCGTGACTGGTCAGTTAACTCGTCCGCAACTCGTGCCGCCCGGCCCGGC
This sequence comes from Frankliniella fusca, assembly GCA_029379305.1. NCBI lineage: Eukaryota > Metazoa > Arthropoda > Insecta > Thysanoptera > Thripidae > Frankliniella > Frankliniella fusca. The sequence continues at coordinate 1,986,970 of JAHWGI010001426.1, read as the reverse complement.
CCCGCCCCGCCCCGCGTCGCATGTTTGCACCGTGTGTTCTATACGAATGCGTAGCAGTGTAGCGGGGTTGCATACATAAATTAAGCCGCGTGGGTCGGGGCCTCTGGGACCATGGCGCCTTACTGGCCAATGGGGTAGGCAACCCCGTTACGCATTCACAGAAACACCCGGTGAATTTCTTACTGCTCGGTTTTTACGCGTGTCGCAGATCCCCAACTCCTTTTCAAACCACTTTTTTTTTTTTTAATTTTAATTATTTATTATATTGTATTTTGCATTTTCTCCCGCAGAGAGACTCTTGAGAGGATCAACGTGCGCTTCCACGACAACGGCACCATGTCTTACAACGAGAAGCGCAGCCACGTGTTCGAGCCGCCCCCGGGAAGCAGCAGCAGGGAGGACGACGTCGTGGTGGTGCCCAACCTGCCGCTCATCGTAGGTGTCCCGCACGTCCTCTCTATCTCTCTCGCACTCATGGGGTGCGCCGCATAGGTGTGAGAGAGACAGGGGGGGGGGGGGAGGTGGCGCGTGCACTAGAAGCGCTCTTCTGGTGGTGTTTCGCCCGAGGGGTCCTTGACTTAAAAAAAAATCAGAGTAAACTCTACATCTTTCTATAAAAAATCAGCAAAATATCAATAAAAATTGATAAAAATCTAGAATAATCTAGAAAAATCTAGGAAAATCACGAAACCCCAGAAAAATCGGGTGTACGTTTGAATTTCTAGTTAATAAGCCCCGCGGGCAGCCTCCCCCTCGCGGCGCTCGCGGCCCGGCTCACACTCCTGTCCGCCCACCTGTTGCAGGGCGCCGTGGCGCGGACCCGCATGGAGGGCGTCGCCGCGCAGGCCGCCCTCAACATCGGCTTCTTCTTCAACCCGCCGGGAGAGTTCGAGACCCTGCGCGCGCGTGACTTTCTGTTCGGCTACAACAACTCCGTGTACAGCATGCTGAAGGGCGTCTCTGCGCTGGCCGGCCGCGCCCCGCTGCCCAAGCTAGGGCTGCTCGCCTCGGTGAGTAGGAACTCATCGCCGCGGACTCTGACCCGCTTACTGTTGACCGGCGACTCTTTTTGCACCCCGGCGACTCTCTTTACCCGGCGACTCTCTTTACCCGGCGACTCTCTTTACCCGGCGACTCTCTCTACCCGGCGACTCTCTCTACCCGGCGACTTTCTCTACCCGGCGACTTTCTTTACCCGGCGACACATATTCCTCCCCCAGCGACTCTTTTTACCCGGCGACACTTATTCCCCGGCGACTCTTTTTACCCGGCCTTGGATCCAAGACCCGGCGACACTTATCCCCTCCATCCCCCCCCCCCCCCGGCGACTCTTTTTACCCAGCGACTCTTTTTACCCAGCGACTCTTCTACCCGGCGGCACTTATTACCCACCGGTGACTCTTATTCCCCCCTGGCGACTCTTATTACCTCCCCCCCGGGCGACGCTTGTTACCCCCGGCGACTCTTCGCCCGCAGCGCTCCGGCGTGAGCAACGATACGTACACGGTGTGGACGGGGCGCGGAGACGTGTCCCGGCTGGACGTGGTGTCGCGCTTCAACGGCCGCCCCTCGCTGTCGGCCTGGGAGAGCGACGACTGCAACCGCATTGACGGCTCGGAGGGCGCCTTCTTTAACCTCGACGCGCTGCGCGACCGCCGCCCCGTGCACCTGTTCAACTCGGGCATCTGCCGCCGGCTCGCGCTCGAGTTCAAGGGCGAGACCACCGTGATGGACGGCATCCCTGCGCTGCGCTACGGCCCGCCCGAGGACTTTTTCCACAACGGCCTGGACAACCCGGACAACATGTGCTACCGCCACTCGAGCTTCGATACCCACCTCCCGTCTGGCGTGTTCAACAACTCTCCCTGCTCCTTCGGTGAGTGCTGCCCCGCCAATGCTCCCCACTCCCTCCTCCCTCGCATGCCCTGAACCCTCCAACTTCACCCCGGCCTTTGGTTCGCACCTGTTCAACTTACTTCATGTGTCTTTCTCCGTTGCAGGGTCTCCTACATTTTTGTCCTTCCCACATTTCTACCTGGGCGACCCATCCTTGAGGGAGGCTGTCGACGGTATAGAACCGCCGGATCCCAGCAAGCACGAGATGTATTTTACCATACATCCGGTGCGTTTGTCTAGTACTGTTTTCGATAAGGAATAATTTCTCTAGAATATTATCTATGTTGCATTTGTTTTTTCCTTTTTTTTTTTATTAATTTTAGGAATTGGGTATGAATCTGGGCGCAGTGTCACGGGTCCAAATTAATACTATGATTCAGCATGCCCCTTTGCTGTATCAATACAAGTCTTTTCCTAATGGAATTATTCTACCAGTTGCCTGGATTGAGACAGTAAGCATGTGCTCCATCAATGAAACTAAAATTTGGTTTACTTTTTGTTTTTTCTTCCAATAAAAAAATTAATCTATTCTAAATAATTTTTTTTACAGAATGCTGTCCAGTTTCCGGCAGAAACAAAAAGGACTGTGTACCATGCGACCTTCACTTTGCGAGCTGTGGAGCAGGGAATGATGTATGCCTTTCCTCTGCTTACTCTTGTCTTTGGTCTAATTTTAGCCTGTTTAATTGTACCGTGTTGGGGAACACATCCCAAAGAGCCTCCAATCCAAGTTATCAAATTGGTTCCAAGTGTGTGACATAAGTTCCATTTGTCATAAAATGTGATGACTCTATGAAGTGATTCAACTTGTTACCAGAAAGGTATTTATGTGGCTAACTGCTTAAATCGGTAATATTGACTACACTTTCTACAAACACCCTTGATTTTTTTTTACATATAGCAGTATTTTTGCTATTCCTCAAAAGGTCTAAACAACTCAAAATTATTAGCATTCTTTCAAATAAGAATGGCTGAATTGATAATATTGCTCATTTGTTTGGTGAAAATAACCAAAGAAATAATTTGCATATTGCATATGTGTTCTTTATTAGGCTTATTTAAATGGCCTATTTTGCATTCCATTTATAAGAACTGACTGAGTATAGATTTCTAATGTTAACTTGAAAAAAAGTGAGTATTTATGGAGTATATGAGAATTCAACAAATTGGTAGTTGTTATTCTTTCAGCAAATCCCCGTCTGAGGGACCAAAACTAGTTTTTACTTAAACTCTGTTACTATGTAACAAGTTTTGAAATGATATTTTTTACTGTTATGTGCCTAACTTACAATATGTTGGTATTGTGATAAAGGTTTGAATGAGTGAATAAGTCATATTTAAAATGTGGACAGCAAAACTGTTAATGCATGCTAAAATACTATTTAGAGTTAGTTAGTTACCAACTAGTTAGCAAAAAGATGTGTGATATCAAAGTAATCAAAACTTACTGCTAGTAAATGTTGTTAAAGGTTGTGAATTTGGCTGAGGAGAGTATTTTTTATACTGTCTAGTTTTAAGATAATTCACCCCTTTGATCTCTTCCTTTAAATATCTATATTCTGAAGGAATACAAAATAAAGCAAGATATTAATATGTACCCTCTCTGACTGGGAAATGGAACTACTTCTGTCAAATTTTAGAATGGTCGTAATTACTGTATATTTTATAAACTTGCATCATGTGCCATATAGGAGATGACATTGTTCACTGTGATAGATTACTGTAATAGAGTTAGTAGCAGAAGCTCTATTTGAATGGCCATGAGGCGAGGTGGCTTACCAACTCTTATGCTTTAGTATGTGTTGTGATGAAACCTGTATCGACAATGCTCACCCATCTTGCATAATAATCTCACCTTCCTTTGCTATGACAGGGTGCAGCTACCATATAATGGCTATCTGTTTGTGTTTTGTTATTTACTTGTGTAGGACAGCTAACTGACAGCTTTCAAAAAAGTTTATGGTTTAAAAAAATGTTTTTTTTTTTTTTTTTTTTTTTTTTTAATTGTTCTGAAATATTGGATGTTGAAAGAAAGAAAGAAAAACTTTCTATTATCGTTTGTATTTTCTGTTCCTACTTGTGCATAATGAAGTACAAAGTTGTGATGACATCTCTGATTTTCCAATTTTATCGACCGCCCTGAATCACATCGGCTGAAAAAACTAATTTTTTCGGTATGGATCGCATTTCGTATTTGTACACGATCACGTTATGTGTCGAAAGTAGGGGGGAAGCGCGCGCACACCGCCCGGCCTTACCGGCTCTTTCAAACCGGTAACCTGAAATCACACACTTCACCGTCGAACGACAATGAAATAAATACGTTGGTGGTTTACAAGGCAAAGAAATATAAATGAGCATCAGCTGTTGCGGATTGACTGCGCGGCGGTGAACCACATGCAAAGCATGAGTAGTGAGGTGAGTTAGCAGTGTTGCTGTTAGTGGTGTGGTAGTTTGCAGCCGAGCCGCGAGCCGCCCGGCTCTGCCCGGCTGCCACGGTTGCCACTACCTCGGTAGAGGAAGCTCATCAAGCTGGACAGATTATCTAAGATTAGCAGAGGTTTGTTTCAAATTTTGAGCCGTTGGACGATAATCTTGCCAATAATCGAATTCGTTTCACCTATAATTTTTTTGTTTGATTCACAAATCAACCAAGAGTAAATCCAAAGTGAATCATTGGTTGTATCGGAGGAGGTTATGGTTTTGTGTGATGGGTACTGTGGGCTTACTCTACATGAACATCAACGAAATTCCCTACTACAGTTATTTTTCAAAATGATTTAACCAGATTTGGGGCTTCTGCTTTTCCCAATTTCATCACTTGTTTCTCAAATTTTCAGTCATGGAACCTATGTTAAAAACTGCTCGACAAACACTTCAAATTGGAACTCATGATGGTATCTTTCATTGCGATGAAGTCTTGGCATGTTTCATGCTAAAGCAGCTACCTAAATTTAAAAATTCGGAAATTATCAGGTAATGATAGAATATATCTTCTGAAAATACTTACCATGAAATTTGTTTCCTAATTATTGCCAACACTACATCCAGATCTCGGGACAATTCAGTGTTGGATAAATGTGACATAGTTGTTGATGTTGGTGGGAAGTATGATGCAAGCATTCATCGCTTTGACCACCATCAAAGGTAATTACATTCACAATACAAGTGATTTATGTAATGCTAATGCTGTAAAACAAACCACATATGTATATGCATATATATCTATATTAATAAATTGGCTGTTATGTTTTTATCTCTTTAGAGGGTTTGAAGAAACTGGATCAACTGTGGTACCTGGTAAACCTTGGAATATAAAGCTGAGTAGTGCAGGCTTAGTTTACTGCCACTTTGGTAGAGAAGTGATTCATGAGCTGGTACCAGATTTGAGTGAAAAGGATATTGAACCAATCTTCAATTACGTTTATGAAAAATTTGTTTTAGAGATTGATGCTATTGACAATGGTGTGCCTATTTGTGAAGGAGAGCCCAGGTATGAAAGAGTTCAGAAAAGCTAAACCCAGAAAATAAAATATCAAAATAAGTTATAACTCTTTAAAAATCTTTATTTCAGGTACAAAATTTCTACCAATTTAAGTTCAAGAGTTGGTTACCTCAATCCTCCGTGGAATGCACCTCCTGATGACCCTCAAAGCACGGACAGATTTGAGAAGGCCATGGCTCTTGTGGGAAGTGAATTTTTAGATCGAGTGCTTTATGCAGCGAAAGCGTGGTGGCCTGCGAGGAAACATGTCCTCGATGCCATCAATGATCGCTTTAAGGTTTGAGACCACCTTCAAATATGATAATTTTGAGTGGTATATATTGAATACAATATTCATCTTACATATTTCTACTTTCTTAGGTCCATGAATCAGGAAAAATAATGGAGCTGAGGACCCAGTGTCCATGGAAAGAACATTTCTTTGATCTTACAAAAGAGTTAGATATTGACTCCAGTAGCATAAATTTTGTTTTATTCACGGATATCAAAGGTGGCTGGCGGGTTCAGGGAGTTCCTGAAAGTGCTTCAAGTTTTGTCGGAAAGTATGTAATAATTATCTTTGTAAGCATACTTTCTTAGATGCATTTTCTTTATGACCTGTTTTCTTCCTTAGGATATTCTTGCATCCTGCCTGGAGGGGCTTACGAGATGAAGAGCTGAGCAAAGTTGCTGGTATTGATGGATGTGTTTTTGCCCATGCAAGTGGATTTATTGGTGGAAATTTAACTAGAGAAGGAGCATTGGCAATGGCTGTCAAAAGTCTAGATCAAACAACTTAAAAAGGTCTGTTAGGTCTGGCCATCAATTACGAAAAGTTTTCTTACTGCTCCTCAAATGCTGTGGTCAGAAATTTGCACTGTGGTACCCGATGGTACCTATGTATTTATTGCTGTATTTTTCAGCAGCAATGTAACAGTTTCAATCATGTGCAGTAATGTAATAAAGTAACAGGGTCAAGTTCATGAAGAAATTTCCTTTTCATTGCTTCTCTTTCCTCTGATGTCAGTTTACAGAGGAGTGTACACTGGAAAAACAAAAGGTATGAGGTAATACCTCTATGGGGGTCTCAATAGTTTTTAAATGGTAATGCCTCTGCGAAGGCGTTTCGGTAAAAAAACAGCCCACTGAAGTCCGTCGCTCTTTCTGGCCTTTTTATCGTTGATTTATTTCGTAACGGTAGAGCCAACGGCCCTGCCCGTGGCTGGCTAGCCCAACGGGGGCAGTCACGTCCAAAAATCATTGCAATAAAGAAGAAAGATACAGAAAAATCCAAAAAATGGAGAGCAAAGTAACAAAAACTGGAACAAAAAGAAATGTAAATTGGGGTGTATGTCAAAGAGAGCGGAAAAAGAACAAAATTCATCAAAAAGTGAGAGACATTTTCCTTGAGAAATGTAAAGAAAATTCAAAACAGAAAATTAAAAAGGAAATGACAAGTCAAAGAGAACATTGAACACATTTTGTATGAGTGATCCCGCCCTCGGGCTAGCCCGACTGGCCTGGCGCGGGATGTATCATTGGAAACATGTCTACACTACACTACTCTGCACGCCACCCGTGCCCGCCCCGCATCTAGGTGACGGTGCTGATGAGTAGGTTGAGGTACTGGTACCAGGTCTTGATGACCTGGTAGGCGCCCGCGCGAGTGAAGCCCCCAAGGCCGCGCACGGCGAAGGGCGCCCGCCGAGAGCAGCTCTGCATGATCTGGATCCGGAGGCGGCGAACTGGCGGAGCCTCCTCGTCCCAGGGACCGGAGTAGGCTGCGAACCTAACCTGCAGTGGCAATCGAGCAGTCTCCACCCAAGCTCTGAATTTTGTGCGGGGATGGAAGAATTTTGGGTTCGGTTATAAGAATTTGGCGAATTGTTGTTCGCGACTCGTTCCTGACGGTTTAAGACGGAGCGCCTGCGAGCTACTGGGTAGGCCAACCCGCCAAGCAGCAGTGTGGGATTGGCGGCCTACCCGAAGCGCCTCAGTCAATGCCTCAGTCGGGCTTAGAGTGCATGCTAGATTGGGGTTCCTGTAGGACTCAAAGTCGGGTGAGTAATCGTTTGGTGTCTTCAAATTCCTGGCGTCAAGTTCCGGAATGTTGATTCTCGGGTGATATTAAAATTTAAATACTGAATTTCGGGGTCTTTTTGGGGTGCGGAAAAACACGCCTCTGTGTAATAAAAATCCACTCGTGTTCTTTTTTGCAAGTCGCGGCCAATCCAACCCTCCGAGCAGAGTAGAGAGGGGCTTTCGCGCAACCTTCCAACTGTGTGACTATTTCCTCACACACCTGGCAGTGCGCGACATGATTATGACTGTACACTTGGGCGGGGTCCGGTGCACTAGCGGGCGCACTTCTCGAGTGCGAGAGAGCCAGAGCGCTCTCGCACCCTCGGTAGACTCCTTGAGAGCGAGCGAGACCAAGGGGCGGCCAACTCATGTATTTCTGTGTACCTTGCCTTGTATTTCTAATGTATTTTTCGGTATTTTTCTCGTCTTTTTGTTGAGTATTTCGATGTATTTCTGTGTATTGTGGAGTATTTCCTTGTATTTTTAGTGTATTTCTAGAAATACACAGGTATTTCTGTGTACACGTTTTTTTCGAGTTGGCTGCCCCTCGAGCGAGACTGACCTGGTCGCAGCCGACCGACAGGCGGTCCCCCAGCAGCGACATGGAGCCGTAGACCAGCGGCAGGGTGGAGAGCGTGAGCCCCGAGAACATGGTCCGCGGCCCGAACATGAGCTGGTAGGTGTTGATGAGCGGCACCAGCAGCGCACCCAGGAGCATGTGAAGCACGCCCTGAGGCCGACAGGCGCGTATCAAAAAAAGGAAAGGGGTAAAGAGGGCGACCGTCCCCGAGGGGTAACTTCAACACACCAACTGTTGTAATTTTCCTCTTTTTTGTGATTTTCTTTGATTTTTAATGATTTGTACTAATTTGTTCCTGATTTTTATTCTTGATTTTTTTTGCCGATTTCGTTTTATGGTGTAAGGGAAGGTGGGGTACGTTGGGACGGATTTTTTGTTTTTGCTCTAGATCCGAAACCGTCAGACTTAGAATGACCGGAGCTGGTCCAAATCGTACATTGGTGTGTTGTCTTTGGTACACCAAAGCCCTCAAATGTCTTGTCACTAAGTCTTTGTAGCAGAAAGGTTTTCCTAAAATTTGCACCGTGTCCCAATGTGCCCCGGTACGGGGCAGTTTGGGACACCATAAGACAACATGGGATGGGGTACATTGGGACATTTGACTTAATTTAACGCGTTTTCCCGTGAAATGTGAAGAATGCACACCGCCTTGCGGTCTGGAAGTCGATAGAAGTCATTATCAGGGTTGTTACAGGTCATGGAAAACCTGGAAGTCATGGAAAAGTCAGGGAAAAAAATTCGAGTCATGGAAGTCATGGAAAAGTCAGGGAAATCAAGCGCCGAGTCATGGAAGTTTTGTTATATCAAGTTAAGACGCGCCTCGAAAGCGTAAGCGAAAAGCGCAAGCGAAAAGCGTAAGCGTAGGCGTGCGGGCAAGCGCTGTGGTGGGGGTTCGGAGCGGTTCGGAGTGGCTCGGGTCCACTCGGCACTCGGGCGGGCCGCTCGGCCGCTCGGGCTCGGCTCTCGGCTCGAATCGCCCAGCACCGACAGGCCTGCGCCTGCGTGCCGAGTGGACCCGAGCCACTCCGAACCGCTCCGAACCCCCACCACAGCGCTTATTGCCCGCACGCCTACGCTTACGCTTTTCGCTTTTCGCTTGCGCTTTTCGCTTGCTTTCGAGGCGCGTCTTAACTTGATATAACATTTGTTAAATTGCAATTTCGCCCGTGTCCTCTGCCTGCCGCGCCGTAACAAAGGTTTTGCTCTTTTATTTTATGTCGAATGAGTGCCTCAAAGGGCTTTAAAATGGATAAATAATTGTGTAAGTGCAATTATTGTTTTACATTGTTTTCTTTTTAAAAACCCTAGTCCTATTTATGTACGGGGAAAAGTCATGGAAAACCTCGAGTTCAGTCATGGGAAAGTCATGGAAAAGTCAGGGAAATAAAAATTGCCGACTCTGTAACAACCCTGATTATGTTTCAAATGAGACGGTTTTGGAATTTTTTGAAATGTCGTATTAGCCAATTGTGGCGTAGTGTCCCAATGTGTAATGTGTACCTGATCACCTCGATCTTGATTTATTTATCTTTTTTCATTATTTTAGGATTCAATTCAAAACCTCTACCTGCTAAATGTGTCGTAAGAAACAACCTATAGACCAACCACCCGACCGATTTGCTATCGCAACTAAGTTCGCTTTAAAAAGGGAAAATTCAAATGAGAAGTTACCTTACTTTTAACGTATTTTTGTGCTAGTTTTCATTTAGTATTTTCTGTACAGCACACATGTTCTGTAATCTTCCAATTACTTGTGCCATCACGAAGAATGCGCCTATGCCCATTGTGTCAATTTTTGGTAGCATCTAAATCCAGTTTGAAATGGATGAAATAGCCACTGTCCCAATGTACCCCATGGCCCAATGTACCCCACCTTCCCTTACACTGATTTTTTTCTGAGTGACTGACCCCTCGACCGCTGTCCTCTCTAGAGCCGTCTGTGAAGAAGGCAAATTGTGAAACAATACCCCTGAAAATAGGCAATCTAAAGTGCCCCCCCCCCCCGCCCCCAATCAATTGGACCTTAATCCGCCCTTGGCAGCCCAGACACGGCGTGTGCTGGCTGTGGTACGGGACCGGGGGGTGCGGGGGTAGAGATTGCATTTTCAGGCTAGAAGGGGACGCAATACATCGAACGGCGACTCTTTTGGGGCAATATATATGGGAGCGTCGTGATTTTGTTTCTTTTTATCGTTTTTTTCTCATTTTCATTTTTTAAAATGATTTTATTCTATCGACTTCATTGACTTTTCCCCGATTTTTCCTTTTTACTCGACTTTCTTTCGCTTTAAAGTTATATAAGAAGTGTTGGACTGTCTCGCACTAGGGTCCACCACTTCGTTACTCGTGTGTACACAAAGACAATTTCTCGCGCCCAACTCAATTTTACTCGGCATCTCTCACCAATACTCGCCATTTACCAACACTCGCAATCTTACTCGCGAAATACTCGCTCACACAAACCAACACTCTCACCTTTCTCGCCAATACTTACGAGTGCTCGGCAGTACTCACCAATACTCGCCTTTACTCAAAAATACTCGTGTGTACACTACTTGAGGGGTTGGGGGATCCCTCGTGCTCCCTTACGTCGAAGAAGACGTCCCTCATGTCGCTCTCGAGCTGCAGCAGCTCGGCGAGCCACTCTGCGCAGGTGGCGACCTCACGAAGGCCCCTCGCCATCCTGAGGCGCGCGCTCAGCTGCGCGTACTGCGTCTCCATGACCAGGAGCAGCGTCAGGATGAGCAGCCACATGCCGAAGAAGTACGTGGCCCCGACGCTCCACTTGACGGACTCGAGGATGCAGCTGAGGATCCTACGGCCAGACCGTGGGGGAAACAAACTCTGAAACTCTGAAAATTTTGCACACCTCGTGATTCAGAAAAAAAAAATCACAAAAAAAAAAAAATCAAGAAAAAATTTAGGAAAAATCACCAAAATTCTATAAAAGTTCACAAAAATTCCCGTAAATTTGCAAAAATTAACTAAATTTGTTCACCAAAATTCAGAGTAGTTTCTCCCTCGGGCCAGACCGATAGGATACGTGCGGGCTCACGACGGAGTTGGCGTTTAGTTAAGGGGGTGCTGGGGTGCTGCGGGGTCCTGAGCTATCGGGAACGTTTTTATTACATAGACTTTGCATGGGTTTCTAAGGCGGTGAGTTTCAGGACCCCCTAGCATCCCCCAGAGGGGCAGCGGGCAGGGAGGGTGGCCGGTTACGGCGTGCTACTATTTGAGGGATTTCCTATGTTCTCATTTTGGTTTTTTATTTACTTCCGTTCTTGCCCTTCCTTTAATTTACTTTTTATCAAAAACTTTAATACCCACATAATTGAAAACCCTCAGGGCATGAAGCCGCGGGAAATAGCTTCCCGACCACATGGGTGTATGCAACGGGTTAAAAGTCACTTGTACACCATGTAACAGTAGTTTGTGATATGTGTGTTATAAATCCCAAATTTACTATAACATTGAAGAAAATTTCATACACGCAAACAGTGGAAATTCCACACTTTGTGGGAAACTACTTTTCCCAAACGCTTATAGGCATTTCACCACAAGGGTATGGGATTTTTCAGATACTAATCGTAATTTTCCGATTCTCTTTTGCCTGGATGGGAAAAATCCCACACGTGTGTGGGAAATATCGCGTCCTACATGCGTATGGGAATTTTACCACACACTTGTATGGCAAAAATCCGAACATTTTTTTGTTGTTGAACATTTTTCTACCATGATAGTCAGGTCACAGATTTTGTGAGTGAATACCCCCTCGCTGCTATGCATATATAAGAGAATCACTTGATGATATGGAAATTTTGCTATACACTGTTAAGTTTTTTTTTTTCTTTAAAGAATGGGTTGCCCCATTAAAATTGATTGCGCTTACAATGTGAGTGTCTTTTCTTACTGCTCGGTCGTACATTGAGGGAGGACACTCTTAATGTTTGAGGACTATGGTATTAGAGATCACCGGACTTCTGTGTGCATATCTAATTGAACACATTGGTATTATCAGTACACAATTATTGTGTTTTATTTGGTAAGACATTGTATCTGATCAATCTGATGTAGTTACCGGCCACGCCTCCCGGGGCGCGCACTCCTCCTCACCAAGCCATCCCCGATCCGGGGCGGGCCCGGCGGGAGAGGCGCGTGACTTCGGGATGTCTTGGACACGCTGGGGCGCGTCTCCCATCACGTCCAGGGGCGTACAGTGCATTTTTTTTTCGATTTTTCGTATTTTTCTGTAATTTTCTTCTCGATTTTTTTTGAAATTGCTTTCGATTTTTACAAATGTTTTCTTGGGCCGTGCGATTATTTTTCGAGGTGATTCCGCCCCCTTGGCGGGCGCGGCTAGCGCGGCCACTCACTCACCTGAGGCTGCCGGAGCCACCCTCCCCGACCTGGAGGCACGGCGGTATTGCCGGTGACCTGGAGAACTGCTCGAGCGTGGCGAGCGCGGAGCCCACCTTGATGTAGACGAAGCCGTTGATCCGCACGCGCTTCATCCAGAGAGCGGCCTGCTGTCCTGCCTGTCCTCCGGGCACGACATCGGCGCGTGCAGCCCTAGTTAGTAAGAAGAAAGCTCTCGGCCGCCAAACGGCACCCTCGGTCACTTATCCCCAGAAATGTGCGAATATGCTTATCGGAACCGAATCTAATCAGCTGATTCGATTCGCTTACGGGAAAATTTCTTGAAATCCGAACTACTCGAAAATTTCTAATGATTTGCTATCGAATTGTCCGCCTCTTTTATCTCCCCGTCTGAGCCGGGCGCAACACTCCCGCCATCAGCAATAGGGGCCATCCAGAAAGTACGTCCGTGGCCGAAGGGGGTTGGGGAGGTCGTCGTAAACGGATGTTGACGTACTTGGGGGGAGGGAGAGGGCGCAGCAGTTCGGACGTCCGTTTTTAATCCCTAGGAAAACCGGAATGCGTCTACAAATAGAAAGAAATTGAGTAAGTTGTTTTTTTTTGGGGGGGGGGTCATTTTGGGCCCCAAAACAGGGCTCTTGAAAACCCGACCCGCGGGTACCCGGGTAACCCGGGTAGGAACCGGGTCGACGGGTTTTCCCCGGTACCCGGGTAAACTCGGTGGAACCGCGCCTGCAAGTATAGGCAAAATGGCATACAGGCAGGTCAATTTGCCTACCTACAGGCGCGGGTCGGCCGGGTTTACCCGGGTACCCGAAAAAACCCGCCGACCCGGTTCCTACCCGGGCAGGTACCCACCGGGGTTACCCACCCGATACAAATAAGAGCCCTACCCCAAAACAGCGGATGTATTTTATGGACAGCCCCATATTGATGTTTGAAAAAATTGCCTTGACTTGAGAGAACCAGGCCACAAATGACCGCTCACTGCATATTTTGCGCACCCCCTCTTATAGCTTGGCTGCATTGCAGTTATTGAACGTCCAACTTTCCATTTACTGCCATTTACTAAGATTTTTCTGAAACTGGAGGACATTGACTTTAAAATTCGGATTCGATTCGAGAAACAGAGCAAAACATTGGATTCGATTCGAGAAAAAAAACAACATTCTGATTCGATTCGGTTCGAGGAAATTTTTAAATAATTGGATTCGAGGAGGAGGGACTTGATTCGCTACCTCGTCGCCGTCCTTGTCCACGACGGGGAGCTGCTGGTGGCGGCCGACCAGGTGCCGCGTGCGCCGCAGCACGCCCAGCAGCCGCTTGCTCCGGAAGGTGAACAAGACGGCGGCCGCGCCCGAGGAGTACAGCGCGAACGTGCCGCACACGCTGCGCAGGGCGTCGGGGACGCTGGCGGCCAGCAGGGTGCGCGCCCCGGAGCAGAGCAGGAAGGCGGGCCAGAGCCACACGAACTGGCAGGAGGACAGGGACTGACTCAGAGGATCGCTCTCGTACGAGGGGGAGGGGAATCATCTCTGAATTTTTGGTGTACAAATTTGGTTAACTTTTGTGAATTTTTGAGAAATTTTGTGACTTTGTATTAAATTTTCTAAAGTTTTGCTTCAATTTCACCTATTTTTCTTTTGATAATTTTTGTGAATTTCTCTGAATTTTTCTAAATTTTCGTGAATAACTTTCTAAATTTAATTTGTTTGATTTTTTTTTTCAATTTTCTTAAATTTTTCTGGATTACGAGGTGTACAAAAACTTCAGAGTTGTTTCCCCCTCGCTCTCGTACCTCCGTCCTTGTCGCGATGCCCTTTGTTGGCAGGGCCCTATATGAGTGGGACAAGGACGGAGGCACTAGAGCGATCTTCGGAATCGGTCGGCTTGGGGCACTTGACGCCGCTTGACGCGACGACACATATCGGCCGCAGTCGGGTGACTCCGCACAAAGCCGCATAAAACTCAGGGGCTCTAATTCTGCACAGTGCACTATGGTTTCGTCTATTTGTCCTTGTTGCACTCGAGGAGCACGGCCCTGAGGAGCGAGCGAAAGGACACTAGTAAAGGCTGTTCAGAATCACCCCACAGTTCTGAGAGAACGGTTCGGGCGGGAGCCGGCAATGCACACCTGCGTATAAGCTATTTCAGGGAACGGGGTAAGGAAGATAAGCACGAACGCAGGGCCCGTGAGTATACGGGGGGCCTCGCGGCCTCCCCCCCCCTCCCCCTCTACTCTGCGCGAGCACGGGGGGCAACGGGGCAACTGCACGACCAATCAGAGGACCCCAAAAAATCACTTAAAAATAAAATTTAAAAAAAAATCAAGAGAAAAGGATACAGAAAAATCCGGCAAAACGAGAAAAAAAATTGACAATAAACCGAAATGAAGTAGAAAAAATTGAGAAATTGGGGTAAAAGATCAAAATTTACCCAAAAACAAACATATGTTCTTTGAAAAATCAAAATCAAAAAATTAAAATCGAAAGTCAAAGAAAATCACTGTGCACATTTTATTTGAGTGGTGACCCCCCCCCCCCCCACCCCCGGTTATTGGCGGTGTTCTTCTTTACCCTCTGAAATGGCTCATTGCCGGTTGCGTCAGGGCCCAATTGCTTCGAGATCGGGGTTGTCCGCTTTTTGCGCTATCTCTGTCTCTCTGCTGGCGCTGGCTGGCGTCGACTGATGCTGCGAGAGCGAGGGAGAGACGGGAGGAGCGGCGCACTGCACCAACCCCCTCTCACTTCCCCTCGCCCGGCATCGGCCGACGCCGGTGTTGCCAGAAAAGTAGGCAAAAAGTAGCCCAAACACAGCGGAGTAAAGCGGGCTGCGTCTGCGCCTGCCTACTAGGCAACGTAAACGCTCTTGTGCGAAGGTGTTGCCTAGCAGGCAGGCGCAGATGCAGCCCGCTTTATTCCGCTGTGTTAGGGCTACTTTTTGCCTACTTTTCTGGCAACACTACGCGAGTGATCCTGGTGGCACCCTAGTGGCACTTTTGGAACTACAAGTCTGACGGCGAAGTGACCCGCACCCTGGCCCTCTCCCCTCCCGCCTATGAGCGAGCCAAAACGCGTTCGAGCCCAGCGTTGCCTAACTACCAGGAGGTCCAGCCGGCAGCGGGCCGGTCCCTGGCGAGGCTGGTCAAAGGCGGATGGGCGGAACAAGATATTTTCGCCGCCTTCAAGCGTTGAGTTTTTGACATCGTGGTTCTTGCAAGCCCGATGTCTCTGTGACGAAAGGGTAGCGAGGCAAGGCGAGGGGGCAAGACTGTCGCTCCAATCGCGCACATGGCCCGGCGCGTCGGTCTCGCACATTTTCCTTCCTAGCACGTCGTATAGGTTTTCCGACTTTGCAAAAACTCACCGCCAATCGAAAGATCGGGTCATTTTACGTAGGTAATCGGTTCGCCTTACACTTACACTTACCGCGTGTCCTGTGTAGTATGCGCCCTCTAGTCCTGTGTCTGCGGACGTGTCCACCTTCGTCCGTTTTCTGTTTTCATTTGATGTTTCTGACAAAATGCGTATTCATATCTATGACCGCAAATTTTGGACACTGAAAACGGTTGCAACATGATGTGCTCATTAACAAATGTTTAGAAAAAGGAAAGGCCGAGGCATACTGTTCTATCAAACTAGTACGGGCTGAGTGTAAGGGCATAAGCCTTACAATGAACCAGCCTGGTGTCTGTCCTAGTCCGGAGATAGGTCGGCCGGCCGGATCCCCTGGCAGGTAGGCAACGCGGGCTACGCCCTGCGCGGCGGGCCGCGGCGCTTGCACACGACACGATCCGTGACATCACCCTCGCCGGCTGCCGGCACCTCTAGCGTGGTATAAAGGCTCGGTCTCGCGCCTTCAATCGTCACTCTTCTTCAGCCGCAGCAGCTCAACTGGTTCACTTAGCATCCATTCCCAGCACTTGAGGTGAGTAGGTGGCCTTCTTGTCCGATTAGGGAAAGTGCCTTTGGCCCTCAGGGCGAGGCTTTCAAGTAATCGTAGGATAATTTAATACCGTCAAGCTCTGCAGCTTGAACTTGAACCTCGAACTTATTGCATTGAATAACGTCGTGCTGCTGCCACTAAGTCGAAGGACGAATTTTGTACATTAAAATGACAATCTTTTGCGACCGTTTTGGTTTCTCTGAAGCGCGATCCCCGTCCATACTCTACAAGTTTGTTGTCGTTCATTCCCGTGGCCGTGGTGGCCATTATTTCTGTGCGCTAGTGCTGTGCGAATCGAGGTTTTTGGGTCCGAATCGAATCGAATCGAATTTCTTCAAATCTCCTTCGAATCGAATCGAATCGAATCCGACCAAATAATTACGAATCGAATCGAATCTTCCTTAATTCGCGGGCGAATCGAATCGAATCCAATTTTGAGCCCCTACAAATTAGATTTACTAAAACAAATTAAAATTATGCTTTAAAATTAAGTCTAGTAGGCCCACACATCTTTTCAAAGGCGCGCTTCCACCCTCTTCTTGTTGAAAAGCATGTTTTTAAACTTTAAGATTCGGTGGCGAATCTTTGCTGATTCGAAATTTCGAACCTTTCGATGCCGAATCTTAAGGGATTCGGTACCGAATCGAATCGAATCCAGGCAGATTCGATTCGATTCGATTTCGAACCATTCGCACAGCACTACTGTGCGCTCCTGGTAACAGAACGATGCCATTATTGTAACTGATGTGTCATTCTTGGAGCCTTTAACGATGTTGACATTGCGAATGTTATCTCCATTCTTGGAGCCCTGCACGATTAGCTCATGGTTGCCTCCATTATTGCGTAATGGCCAGCTCGTCGCGTTAGGGCTTTTATTGAGTGGTGGAGGCACATTGCCGCGTGCGTGCTTCACGCTCCACGCCTAATCAAAGCAAGGAGGGGTCTAGGAGGGGTGGAGGTACGCCGGCGATCCGGCGATGTGTTTGGCCGTTTATCTTTGACTTTTCTTTTTGAACTCCCTATCACATAATTTTTTTGGTACAAGCCTTCAAACCGTCATTTTAAAAAGTAATTTCAATCCTTTTCTTTCAAAAATATGCTCGAATGCTGGAAGATGGAGACAGTGTTAAGGCGTCCCCACAATGGACCTTAGACCGAGTTGGATCTACTGATAGCGCCTGCGAGACACTGGTTAGGCCGACCCGCCAAACACGTGTGTGAAGGTGGCGGCCTATCCAGAAAGCGCACGTAGAGGGGGCGCGGAAATACAATTCTTCGCACATTTTCGTGGCGTCGCCTCTCGAGGAGTTCATTGTGGGGGCACCCATAAGTGTTTTGGGACTCTCGACTGGATATCCCATCAACCATGTCGTGCTTCTCAGAAGTTGCTACCTACAGATGGATGATCCATTACACTGGAAAAACAAAGGCACTAAACAACACCTTTCCTGGGGCACTAAAGTCAAGGGCGCAGTTTAGTGCCTTTTCTAAGGTACTAAAGTTTAGTGCCTTTCCAAAGGCACTAAACTTGTATGGAACTTATATGAAGCTAGTCAGCCAAAGGTGTGAAAGGTCGACTTTCGTGCCTTTCCAAAGGCACTAAACTTTAGTACCTTTGGAAAGGCACTAAACTTTGTTAGTGCCTTTTAAAGGTAGGGATTAGCACCTTTGTTTTTCCAGTGTAACTTACGATGGTTTTTCTGTTTCTGATTTCAGCAATCATGGCCCCCAAATACAAGCTTCACTATTTTGATCTCACTGCTCTTGGTGAGCCCATTAGATTCCTGCTTTCTTACGGCAAACTTGATTGGGAAGACATCCGCTATGATGATGCCCAGTGGCCAGAGACGAAGAAGAGTAAGAATTTCCTACAATGTAACTATTTGCACTTTCTAAACATCTTTCCTAAAAATTTTGTTTTGTTTTGTATGAGCAGAAATGCCTTTTGGACAGATGCCCGTTTTAGATATTGATGGCAAGATTTATGCTCAATCTATTGCAATCAGCAGATATCTAGCCAAGCAAGTTGGTTTGTCCGGCAAGGATGATCTTGAAAATCTCAAGATTGACATCGCTGTTCATCTCTTCCTAGACTTCCATACGAGTATGTTAAAGTGTAAACATAAAGGGAATGTTTTTTTTTTAAAGCTAAACTTATGTTTTTCTTTTGTTTTAATTACAGAGATTGGCGACTGGGCTTATGATCCTATCCCAAACAGTAAGGCTGCTAAGGAGGTAGATCTGAAAGACAAAATGGATTTCTACTTGAAAAAGTTTGAGGAAATGGTGAAAGAAAACAAAGGCTTCCTTGTCAATGGAAAGGTATATACCACATTGTTATGTAAACTCTTGTCAACGAGTACAAGCTTAAAAGAACCTATGTTCCATTTTAGGGCTCATTGCACAAGAAAAATATGCACTTTTGTCCAATCATTTCTGAATCATGGAGTAGATGTAATAATTAGGTCTCTTCAATTTTCAGCTCACATGGGGAGATATCTACTTTGTAGCGCCTTTGAAGTATTTTAAGGCCCTCGTGAAGAGAGACTTTTTGGAAGGTTATCCGCTTTTGCAAGAGTTGGTCAAAAAAGTGGAATCCACGCCCGCCATTGCTAGTTACATTGCCAAGCGCCCTGCTGGTGACAGATAAACTAGTCGGCAGATTACTCATTCTACATGTTAATTTTTTACTAAATATGCACCAAGCTATTTTTGAAATATACAGATTTATATCCTGGTCACTGATCTTGCTATATTCCCATGCTGTCACTGCAATATTTACTGTGACAAGCCTCAAATTATCTTGCTGGATGACACTCTCGTTTACTTTTGTACTCGGAAGGAAAGATCAAGATAGAGCTTTTCATCCTTACATTATCGCCGTGTCCGGCCCCCGCCTCCCACGCCGTTACCAGGACCCTCTATCACGTCGAAATCGGGGAAGTGCTCGCTGTCTCTCTCCCACCAAGGGTCATCAATGGAAAGAGACAAATATATATAGAGAAAAAGAGACACTACACTGTAAATCGAGGAGTGAGAAATCTCGCTCTCAGGAGAGCGAGATTGGTGACCCAAATTTTGTCGCTCCTGGGGAGTCATATTATTAAATATCACTCCTTTGGAGTCGCTTCTATGACTCAAAACGAGCGATATCTAGTGATCTCGCTCGATTTGAGTGAGGTTTATCACTCCAAATGAGCGATATAGAATTTCCTCACTCTTTTAGGGCGATGTGATTTGCCTCGCTCAATTTCAGTCAGAAACATGACTCTCAGATTTACAGTGTACCCCTGATCCTCGAAGTGAGAAAGCCCTGCAGACTAATTCAGAAGAGTGCCCTTCTCACCCCGTCTCTCTCGCACTCATGGAGTGCGCCGCACAGGTGGGAGAGAGACAGCGTGGAGAGCGCTCGTCTGCTGAATCAGTCTGCCAGGCGGTCCGCGCCAGTGGTGTCGTCTCTCTGTCCTTGTCGCACCGATGGCACGAGGCCGTAAGGAGCGAGAGAGAGGGCACTACTAAACGCTGTTCAGGATCACACTGCCGGCCTGTCGCACTCTTAGCTGGCCCAACGTAGGTGCGACAAGGACGGGACGGAGGTACGATAGCGATCCTCGGGATCAGTCAGCTGGGCACCGGCAGCCGGCAGGACACGCCAGAGCCGAGCCGGCACTAGCACAGTGTTAAGTGCACTGTGTAGCCTCGAGGACCATTATTGGGAAGTCATTGAACTCTCAGTATTTCATAACATTATGGCCGCAAAGTGCCTCGTCACGATATTCCGAAGTAATAGCAGTACAACTACTGTGTACCGACATCGCCGTGCTGGCTGGCGGTCGAGCTCTGATGAGGACACTTGCTGTCGGTTGGCCTGCCGACTTAATCCTAAGAGCGCTTTCCTCGCCCTCTGTCTCTCTCGCACTCATGGTCTTCGTCGTGTAGGTGCGAGAGAGACAGAGCGAGGAGAGCGCTCTGCTGAATAAGTCAGCAAAGTGGGCAGAAAGCGCCCAACGCACAGCTGTGCGTGCGCGCCTGCCTACTAGGCAACATTTGCACACCTGTGCCGATGGATGGTCTAGTAGGCAGGCGTGAATACCAACCGGTCCACACAGCTGTGTGTTGGGCGCTGTTTTCCTACTTTTCTAGCAACTCCGACGGGGAAACAACTCTAAAATTTTTGTACACCTTGTAATTCAGCAAAATTCAGAAAATAAATAAATAAATAAATAAGGAAAATTCGCAAATTTTAGTAAATTTTAAGTGAAAATTCACAAAAATTCTATGAATATTAACGGAAAAAAATATCACAAAACGTGTGCATAATAATTTCGAGTTGTTTCCCCCTCGGGCAACTCTGATCCACTGCTCGCTGACACGGTCCCACCGCGCCTTGCTCGTTCCTCACGGGGAGCACACTTTGAGTACACAACATATTCAATGGTGAGGTGAGGTGCTCCCACAGAATAGCGCAAGTGCCGGGAACGGTCCGGCACGCTGGCGCTCTCACTAGAGCAGCCCTGATCACTCCGAGAGATCAGGGGTGTGCTGTCTGTCTCTGTCCCATCGCGAGGGTCTCAATAAGGAGGGAAATGAGAGACAGAGTGAGACAGCTCTGGTTCTTATGCTCGCGCAGCGCACCCCGATGGCCGACAGAATGACGCGGAGCAGGGTGCGTGTGAAATGAGTTTTTTTTCTTTTTCTTTTTCTTTCTTCTTTCTCGGTTTTGGCTGAGTGCACTTATGCCGCCATCAATATAAAGACTTTTCAAAAGCAGTAGACACCAGGACAATATTTAGGAGTTACAACTCTAACTTGAGAGTCACCAGGAGGGACGCACGTGGTTTCAGATCCCGAGCTTTTTTTTATTTTTTTTTTTATTTTTAATAATAACATTTTTTTTTAAAAAAATGTGTCTTAAAAATGTGTGAAGTGGCCTTACAGTGTTAAACAGGAGCACTAGGAGGCAGTGGCGCAGGCCCACGCCGCTCAGGATGTCGTCCCACATCTTGAGCTCCGAGCTGACGGTCGGGGTCGCGGGGACCGCGCGGGGCCGCGGCGTCGCGTCCTGCATCTCGTCCCCGACTCCTCCAAGTCCCATGTGCTCGTGCTCTGGTCGTTTCACTTCCTTTGAGGGCAGAGGTCACCGTCTGCGGGAGCACTGCGCTGCGCTGCGTCGGAGGTCAGGAATAATTAAAGGGCCGGCCAGGAACTTCTGGATGCCACAATTCCTCATGAGTGGATTGTGGAGCATCGGCCGTATGCTATGCATGCAGCAAAACTCTTTTGGGGAAGAAAATTAGGGGGTCGTGAGTCATGTGTTGCATGTCTCAGGGTGACCCGTCCCGCCCCGCGCCCCTCAGGGAATCCGTCGAGTCCTTCCTCTGACTGTAAGCCGCCGCTTCCAGCCAGTGTATTTTTCAAGGAAATCCGTAATTATGGAAAGATGAGTTTAAATGAAGTTTCGTTTTTTTCTTTGAATGCGCAATAGTGTTGCGGGTTTGCCTACCGCATTCGCCCGTAACGCGCCATGGCCCCTGCAGCGCTGGTGAGTATGCAATCCCGCAACACTGTTACGCATTCAAAGAAACACCCGGTACAAGCCATATTTAAATGCACCTGCCAGTTGGTGTTTTTTTTCCTTAAAAAGAAAAAAGAAATGAAGAAAGAATGAGCCAGAAATGCCCCTCTTCCTCAGCGTCAAAACCGGAGCTAAAAGCGGTAGCATATGTGCACCTAACCCGGCAGCTATTACAAGCTAATACCCATTATGAAAAATAGAAAAATATCATGCTAAAAACTGGCCAAATTTTGTGTTCACTTTGGCGCAAGATCGTTTTATTCCATATAATGTCGAATTCTCTGTAAAAGAAAATTTTGAAAA
Source organism: Frankliniella fusca (assembly GCA_029379305.1). NCBI lineage: Eukaryota > Metazoa > Arthropoda > Insecta > Thysanoptera > Thripidae > Frankliniella > Frankliniella fusca. Next base: position 1,964,728 of record JAHWGI010001426.1, on the reverse strand, counting down.
TCGTTAGTGAATACCTCCGCGGGCAGAAAGGAACGACGCTGCTCGGCGCGATGCGCGACGGCTGGAGCTGCTGGAGCAGGCTGGAGTCGTGAGCGTGTGTCCGCCCGTCCCACTCAGGATCCGACCGAAAGGCTTCTCGCTAAAATATGTACAAAACAACTTCGCTAAAGTTTTCCGATCAGTTGGGCCAAGTCATTTGGCTTCCCCCCGTAATCAACGCGTGGAACGCACCGCCACTCTTCCCTTCATGAAGTATTAACCGCATATCTCCTGCGGGAAGGGATTGAATATTGAGTGGGATGCGCGCGAGCGCGGCGACCCGTCCTTGATCGAATCTATACTTTCAAAGTCTTGGTGTGATGTTATTTCTGTTTCGTGTCGAGTCGATCCAGAATTCTCCAATGATGAAGGACATGTAGCGCCGAAGAGAGTTTTACTGATGCGCGGCGATTTTAAGTTATAGCGCCGCGGGTGTGTCGCCGTTGACTGCACCAACTTTACTGCACTGACACAGTCATCACATATTCGAAAGAAGGAACTATTCTAATGCACAAAAACATGACATTTTGCGTCTTACCCGCGAAGAACGGTCGCATATTACTGTAAAGTCGAAAAATCATCATGCTTTTTTCACATTTTCGGTCATTTTGCGTTTTTTTTCGGTTTCCACGTTGGTAAGAGGTAGATGACGTACGTGTATCAGAGGCCTGGCCTGAGTGGGCCTGAGCAGAAAGATTGAGTGGAGAGAAAGACAGCCAAGACAGCGACCGAACAGACACGGCGTTCTTTTAACATTTATTTACGTGCCGCTGTTGAGTAAAGTCTTGCAAGATTACGATGGCTGCCGACAACGCTGGTCTGGAAGATGAGAAGATGTGGGACGACGAAGAGGTACGTTTAATTGATCTTACTGTTTTGGTGTCCTGTCAAATCATTCCATAACCTCTAAAATTCTTATGACTTGACACATAATATATGTTCAGTTCCCTGAATTAACTACCTATCCTCACACCTACACTCAGTATCCTCCTAACTGTTTTTAGGGAGGACAAATTTCATTTCTATCTTAATTTTTCTGTAATTAGCTAATGTTGTGGTTGTTGTGTTTATCATCTTGAACATTGCTCACTATCTCCATTCATTGTGTATCCCACATCACTTTTTCAGGATGCTCTTGCCGAGGAAGTCTTGCGAATGTCCACCGATGAAATTGTTTCAAGAACTAGGCTGCTCGATAATGAGGTCAAAATTATGAAAAGTGAAGTCATGCGCATATCACATGAACTACAAGCACAAACAGACAAAATCAAAGAAAACACAGAGAAAATTAAGGTTAACAAAACTCTGCCCTATCTGGTTTCTAATGTTATTGAGGTTTGTATTTTTCCCGAAACTTGCTTGTGCTTGCATCTCTCTTTTACCTTGTTTACTTTCAATTTCGATGTGCATGCAGCTTCTTGATGTTGATCCAGAAGAGACGGAAGAGGAAGGAGCTGTTGTAGATTTAGATTCTCAGCGTAAGGGTAAATGTGCGGTAATCAAGACATCGACCAGACAAGTGAGTTCCAATTTATATTTTTAAAAGATTCTTGGTTACCTTCCTTCTGTTTTGAGTCATTAATTAACTTTTTCTGAAATTGCTGTAGACATATTTTTTGCCTGTCATTGGCTTGGTGGATGCTGAAAAACTGAAACCTGGAGATTTGGTGGGAGTTAATAAAGATTCCTACCTGATATTAGAAACGTTACCAGCTGAATATGATGCTCGAGTCAAAGCTATGGAAGTGGATGAGAGACCCACCGAACAGTACTCTGACATTGGTGGACTTGATAAGCAAATTCAAGAGGTTTGTTTTACTATATTTTCTAGTTGTCTTTGAAATTTAGTCCTCTTATGTGTAAAGTTGCTGCTCTTTCACCTTCCAGTTAATTGAGGCAGTAGTTCTACCTATGACACACAAGGAGAAATTTGTAAATTTGGGGATTCATCCGCCCAAAGGTGTTCTTCTCTATGGTCCTCCAGGAACAGGTATGCAAATTTTTACCTTCCTTAAAACAATATTCAAGATTTTCTACATTTTATCAAACTATATTTCCTTCTTTGAAATAAGATATACTTAATCTTTATGTTTTGGAAATCAGGAAAAACACTATTAGCCCGAGCCTGTGCTGCCCAGACTAAGTCAACATTTTTGAAGTTAGCTGGCCCTCAACTTGTGCAAATGTTCATTGGAGATGGTGCCAAACTTGTTCGGGATGCTTTTGCCTTGGCTAAAGAAAAGTCACCAGCTATTGTTTTCATTGATGAGTTAGATGCGATTGGTACCAAACGATTTGATTCCGAAAAAGCTGGGGACCGCGAGGTGCAGAGAACTATGTTGGAGCTCCTCAATCAGCTAGATGGTTTCAGTTCTACTGCAGACATCAAAGTAAGTATCTTTGCAGAAATAACATGAACACCCTCCAAGGTATTGGTTACGTGCCCATTTAAAGTTGACCTTAGCAAAGTCTGTATTAAGCTAGTTAAAGAAATTAGTAGTCTAAAATTATTTTTCTCCCAAGGTTATTGCTGCTACAAACAGAGTGGACATTCTTGATCCAGCATTACTTCGGTCTGGTCGTCTAGATCGTAAAATCGAATTTCCTCATCCAAATGAAGAGGCTAGAGCAAGAATTATGCAAATTCACTCAAGAAAGATGAATGTTTCTCCAGATGTAAACTTTGAAGAACTGTCAAGAACTACTGATGACTTCAATGGTGCACAGTGTAAAGCTGTCTGTGTTGAAGCTGTAAGTTTTCTGGGCTGCATTAAATATTTATCTGCTAATGATAAATTCTTGCTGCTAACTCAATTGTCCACTCTTGCAGGGCATGATAGCACTACGTCGAAGTGCATCTATTGTCACTCATGAAGACTTCATGGATGCCATTATGGAAGTTCAAGCCAAGAAAAAAGCAAATTTGAATTACTATGCTTAAACTCTAACAAATTTGTTGAACATTTAGAATACATATATGAAATGAAGTAACGTGTTTGATGTCTCACACAGGCACGTAACAGGCTGAATTTAATGTGTTTGTGGAATTCATAATTTTGAATTAATCTTATTGGCCATTCAGACTATGATAGTATGAAATAAAAAGGCTGCTTGATTTAGAAGCTGGTTTGCTTTTGCTCAATCTTTTATCATAAAACACATGACACTTAAAAACAGTACATAGTGATATATCTTACTCTAATTCTTTGAAGCATATGTGTGAAATTGTTTAATACTAATAATACATTTCAAAAGAATAATAAATACAACAAGAGTTAAGAACAATTATAAACAAAGAACATATTTCAACTTAAATTTTAAACAAAAGTGTAACAATGAATAAATAACATCTTTCAAGTCAGCCATTATTAAAATAGTCAAAATAATAAGGGAGGGGAAAAGAACAAAAAGAAATAAACATTTAAAGTCAAATAACATAATGAGAATAGATAACATGAGATTAACTTTGTACTATATCTCAATATAAAGTATGTTCTTTAGATCACGCACTTTGGTATCGATATTTGTCAACAGCTGACATTTGGTAACGTGTCATAATACCAGACCTATTACGAATAGGATACTGTAGGAATGAAAACAGGACAACAAAAAGGATGTGGAGGGTCCACATTTAAATCTAACATATGCACTTTATGGCCCCATCATTGAGTGCTGGGACATCATGGCGCCTGGACCCATGTTCCCCATGTGACTGCCCATCGGGCCTCCCATGTTCCCTCCCATAGGTCCCATTGGACCCATAGGTCCTCCCATGGGGCTAACATGAGGTCCCCCCATGGCCCCCATAGGACTTCCCATTTGCCCGGCCATCGGTCCTCCAAAAGGGCCACACATGCCTCCAGCCGGCCCCATCGGCCCCACCTGTCCGCCCATGGCCCCGTGTCCTGGGCCCATCATACCCATGGGCATCCCTGTTCCCATTCCGCCCATGCCCATGGGCCCCATGCTTGGCCCCATTCCCATGCCCATCCCCGACGACATTGGTCCCATCATGGGCCCCATACCTGCCATAGGCCCGGGCCCCGGCCCCATCCCCGCCATGTGCCCCATGTGCATGCCATGTGCCCCCGCTCCCATTGGCAGGCCCATGCCGTGCGCGTGCACGCCCATGCCGTGTCCGTGAACACCCATGCCTCCCATCCCCAGGGGAGAATGGCAGCTGTTAGGCCCAACAACAAGGCCTGCGACCTAGAAAACAAAAAGGTCTTGGTCAATTAAGTAATTAATTAATTAGTTGATTATTAAATAATAAAAAAGAGTACTATACTACTCGCCTGTGATATGTCAGTGGGAAGATTGAGATTCATTAAAAGGTCACGCACAGCCAGCAACAACATTGACTCCTGGCCAACATGGGAACTAGCAGAGTACTCAGCAAAACGCTTGAGTTGTATATTTGCCGCTGCAACAGCTAAGGCAGGCCCAGGTTCTCTCTTTTCAGCTACTTGTGTATTCCTGAGGGCGACATCATACATAAGGGGGAGAACTACGGATGCACCTTCCCCAGGACCAACACAAATTCTTGACAGCTGAATCTGAAAATGTAAAACAAAAGTTTGGTGAAAGGAGAAAAATTCTTTGAAAGAAAAGAAAAAGCTATAATCATGCAGCAATAGGAAGAAGACCATAGAGACTTACAAAGCAGACAATTTTGTTTCGAAATAACAAAACACCAGGTTGACCTGTGGGAACAATTGGTGCAACAGAAGCAGGTGGTACTCTGAGGCAAAGCTGCACACTCCATTTGAAGTTTGCCTGCTGAGCTAGATTTGGCATCTAGAGTTGATGGAAAATTCAGTCAAAGTGATTAAAGTTCATTTAACTAAAAATGTTTATTTAAAGAAAAAAGAAACAAACAATTTGTACCTACCAAGTCAAACTTCATAATTTGTATAAAGTCTTTCAGAACAAACAATGGGGTGCAAAGTATTCGTGCCAGTCCTAAAAGTGAGTTAGGCTTGTATGGGGGGCAGGCTACCCTCATGTCAAAAAACTTTTCAATTATCTAGAAAAAGAAAGATTGTAAGGTTTAGAGTTTAGCAGTCTACCAATTAACAATAAAGGGGTAAACATAGCAAGCCCTTAACCTGCATTTCTTCTAAAGTCATCTGGTCTTTATACTCTGGAAGAGGAGCCACCTTCAGGTGGATGGATTGAGAATGATAAGGGTTTAAGATGAGGCGACACTGGAGACATTCTGTCTTAAAGCCAGGCTCCACAGTTCTAAGGTCAATAAGCTGTAAACAGACACAAAACAGATATCATTAAGGCAACATATCATAAAGAAACAAAGGCAATAATTTAAAATATATAGAAAGAAATCGCACCATCTCCTCTGATTGAATGAAACGATGCATTTGCCGTCTCATGTACACACAACCCAGAAACCGCTCCAGAGGACACAATTCTGGTGTCCCCAGTGGGACTTGGGGAGGCGGCAGATTGGGTGCAGGAGGTGGAAGTGGACATGGAGTGCACAACAGGTCCAGAGACTGGTATGTCATTAAGGTGGGCAGGGCAGCCCACGACCGTAGTGTGCTTGCCCTTGGTTGTTGCTGCTCTCCAGCGCCAGGGCTCAGACCTGGGCCTGGGCTCAAACCAGAGCGCCCTGGTGACGCGCGAGGGGTTGCAGGAGAGTTAGGCCAGTTTGAGGCCACGGGTGAAGCCATTGAAGGGAAAGGACTGCCGTCTTGATGACCTGTCAACCGAACACCTTGAGAGTACTCTGGGAAAGGTGTAAGTTGGTTGACTCACACACCAAGCACCACTTACCTCCAAGAAATGAGTTGACAGGGGAGTGACCAATCATCGAGGGTTGAGGGGACGCACTAGGCATTTGGAGCGGACTGGGTAAGGATAGTGGGTTTGGAGAGTTTGACGACATGAGCCCCACACCAGGAGAAGCAGAGATGGAAGGTGGTGAGGCCAGATTAAAGGAAGTTGCTGGAGATGAGCCAAAGTTTTGCTGATGCTGGTTGTTTTGCAAGGAATAAATCACATGTCGTTAAAATGAATAATAACTAGTAATTCATATTTGCACAAGTTAAGCCTTAAATGAAATGTATGAGCAGTCACCTGAATACTTGACATGTGAGGACTAGCTGGTGTATGAGGATTACTTCCCAACGGCGGGGTGAGAGGAGCATGGAAGCGAAGTCCATCTTTTGGGTTGGCCGGAGAGTTGGGACCACGACCAATGCCGTGAGTGTTTGCATCAGAATCAAATGTTGTTGGTGACATCTGATTATCATCATCAGAAGAATGTGTCTGGCTGCCAGATGGGGAATTATCCATAGCATATTTGCTGAGATAGTTCTAAAAACATAATTTAGGGCAAGTTAGTATGGGTACAAACATATGGGTTCATACTACAGTAATTTACAGACAACATGTTGTCATCATTAACTTGCATACTTACAGTCAAACCTTGGGCTGTGATAAGATCAGGGACTAGGGACGAACCAAATGAAGAATAAACCCCATCCCTAAGTGAAACACAGTTGTTTCCTTTAATCCTCACCTCAATACAAAAGGTGCCTTTGTACACTAGACGAAGTGTTGTTGGGGTTTGTGCTGACATGTTCCAAGTTTGGATAGGAATGGCTGGTCTCTGAAATGACGGCATCTACTAAATACTTTTGCTCAGCATGTAAAAATAGAATTTACAAACAGTGTAATTTACTTACGGTGCTAATCACACCAAATTGTGGTACAGAGGAGAGTTTAGAAATTGAAGCAAGGGGTTCATAGGTTTCATTAAGAACTTGAACCAGGAGAATTGAACTTCTATTCTGGTTCAAGAAAGCTTCCAGCTGTGAACGAATTAGAGCATGAGCTGCAATTGCTTTTCCTGAAATTCCTGAAATGAATAAAGACACTAAAATAATGAAACGCAATGCAAGCACAATATAAGTAACCTACCCAATATTTACCAAATAGAAGGCAAAAGGCATTTTTTTCTGTATCCCATCCAATTGTAACAATAGCCTCTTTATTTGGGCCATATCCTATGATAAAGTGCAGATAGTTATAGGACTTAATGACACACAGTTCAGTCATGTGGTATTTACTACATTTTAAGCCCTCTGAGAGTTCTTCAGCCAGCTTAGGATGAAGCAGAAAATATGGATTGATCAAAACTATGCTCAATCTAAATAATAAATGTCAAACAAGATAAATTTGTACCAGGTAGAGTTGTGTAATGTATGTCCAATCTGCTAGAACTAAATCAACTGTTTTTGATATATCTTCCTCACTCAACATATCATAATGGAGGAACACTGGGTGTCGATTTCCCTGCTCTTTGGGATGTGTGGACTGAAGAGGAGACCCAGCAAAAACCTAACAGTGGCAGTAAAATGGAGAAACAATAGTGAAAACATGACACAGAATAATTTACACATCTAATTTCCATAGCAACAAGTAAAAATTACCAATTCTAAAATCCAAACTCTCCCTTGATTCCTAGTGGAGGACCTGACTGACACTGACAACAATCTTTGCAGTAGAGCAACATAATATGGATCTGAGGGTGATACTCCATGTGGAGGTGGTAGTGTTAAAATACGAAGAACAAGGCCATTGCCCTCGGCTTCAACCTTAAAAGTTCACAAAAGTTATTACTTCTGCTGAGAAGAAAGTAAAATGCTTCAAATTTTATTTTGCTACCAACTTGTATTCCTTGATGAGAAATTTCCCTCTTTGTCAATTCATGACACAAGTTGACAAACGGTATTCTCTCTTCACACATAGATACAACATGGGCCAATTCAGGGATGAAGTAGGCTGGATGCTTACTTCGTATGTGAGATTCGCGGTCAGATACAAGATATTTCTTGCGTTTCCCAAATGACTGTGATTCATCAATACTAGTACATGGACCATGAGTAGCAACAAAAGTATCCAACTCAATCAGGGTAAGAACCTACACACATACAAATAATGCGAATTCAATTAATATTTAAAAAAGAAAGCAAAAAGAAAAAAGAAAAACGAGAAAAAGAAAGGTGAAATTTGCTACATAAATCTGACACCTATTACCCACTAGTGAGGAACATTAACATTACCTTGAGATATGGCTTGGGCATTTCATTATCAGCATCCTCTGCAGACTGTTCTTCTTCCTGTATTGAGACTGGTCTAACAGATGCCAAATAAAAAGCGCATGTTATGTCTAGAAGAGACCCTTTATTCTCTTCAAGATCAATGATAAGGATGAATGTTCTGTGGTGGTTGAACTGTACAAGCATATGATGTCTTCCTAATCTGAAAATTAAAATTGAAGCCACATCAAAATTTGCAAATGAAACAATTTTGTTTGACTATACAATTGATTAGGCCTTGGCTATTTGTTTGTAAAGACAGCCCCAACATTTTAAATTGCATAATTTCATTCTTATAAATAAAAGGACAGATACAGTGTTGTGTGTATTAAACATTAAATAGCTTTTTCAGTAGGGAGGAATAGTCTAAACTGACAACAATTGTTGGTTGGTAAGATAGATACCTTGAAGCAAGGGGGCTTTCCTTTAGAGAGAGGAGAGGCAAGTAATCTTTCACAGTGACAGGTAAATGCATTAAAGACTTTTCACATCGTTTTTTCATGACCCAAAATCGGAGCTCAGATAATAAGGTAGGTAGCTTTGATCTGTCTCCATTCAGGGCTACCTCAATTCCTTCAGTCAATGAAGTTTCATATTGTGGAACACAGCATTGGATAACACCAGTATATGTATCAATCTATAAATAAAGAATAATTATAGATCAGCATTCAAAATTAACTATCATTTTTACACCTACACATATCTAATCAGCAAACAAACCGTGACAAGCATCTGTTCAGCACGCTGACAGGGTCGCAAAAGAGGCACATAAAGGATTGTTGGCACACCACTGACAGTACATTCTACACCAGGCAGCAATGACTGTATTTCAGATTTTAAATCCAATAATCGCGCTCTTGTTCGAATATGGACAGTATGAACAAGTAACCTCTCAAGAGATAATTCACCAGAATGAATGGCCTTTTCTGCAATTTCTGCAATTTCCGTCTGAAAAAAACAATATAATAGGAACAAAATCTGGTTTTCAATCACTGAAAGGTATTGATGGAATCTGGCACACACCTCTGATTGGCCTAAATATGGATGATGAACAACAGCAAGAGGTTTGGCACTATCTCTTTCATTAACCCGAATACTGAACTTGTAACCCAATTCAGGATGCGGCTCCTTCTTTGACTGCTCAACCCAATATGAGAGTGTTAGGTGATGTCCTGGTTCATAACTGTGAACTTGAACGTACTCTCCCAGTCGTTCCTTTTTCAAACGAATGACTTGAGAGTACAGAATTTCCAGTTGAAGTGATTGGGCGAAAAAATGGAGAATGTTATAGACCTGTAGAAAAATTTAAGTATTTTCTTTTTATCATATTAATTGTTTTGTTTTTAAATAGAAACTGACAGCAGATTTTTTAAAAGAGAACTTCATCTGATCAAAAAGAAAAACAGTCATAAACTGGATTGTGTGCTTAGAGTAGCTCACCTCATTAAGTGAATTGTTGTTGTCTGCCAGTCGTGCCTGAATGAGATCCTGCACATATTCCACCTGTAAAGGGTGAACTAATGGTTGCCCTCCTGATCCAGCAAAAGAAGAAAAAAGGAGTTTACAGAATTTTCTTGATAATTATTGTTGTTACAAAGTAATTTTCTTTGCTCTTAAATGTAATTGCATTCATTTTCATAGTATTTTCAGCACATAAACATTACCTCCAATTTCCTTATTTTCAACCAAAATTTCCACATCAAGAAGTCGCCATGGAATGTTTGGTCCGTCACCCATTACTGTGAGTGAGACCTTGAATTCATGTTTCACATGGAATGTAGCCCTTCCTCCCTCAATCTAATAAAAAAGGACATTTGATAACAGGTCAGCACCTTTGAATGCCTTGTGCTGGCTTGAATATTTCTACAGTACATCAATCTTTAACAGCGCTTTGACTTCCAATACTTACAGTGACATTTTTCATCTGTGGTAGTACATTACTTGTGACAAGACGATGTTGAATAACTTGATTCAAACGAAGAAGAGTATTTTCCTTCTCAGTGGAAGTAATTGGCTCTGGAGGAACAATGCGATCCTATGATAAAAAGAAAAAAAGAACATCTTGTTTAGAACTAAAATTTGGATGTTATGGAATTCCTGTTCTTCATTTACTAATTCCTAGCTATTATTAAATTAACTTAGTATAATTACTCGAATGCACTGAGGAAGCCTTCCATAAGTTCCTGTCGTTAGTATTTCAACAGCTGCAGGGATATGGAAATCTGGCAAGCAAGCATTCACAAGAGTTTCTCTTGACATCCTTGCTAGCATGTCAGCAGTGTCTACAAACAGCAATGACTGTTTTTCGAGAAAGGCCATGATGTGGGCTGACTTGTCCACTTTAGAAACAGAGCTGGCCCATTTAACCAGTGCCAGAAGGCGAACAAAAAGTTGACGAGTTCTTGCAGCAAAGTTATAAATTTCCATTTTCCTCTCCATGTCAGCTTTTTTCGGCAGACTGTACAGAAAATTAGTTGAAAGCAATTTAAAATGTAATATTTATCAAACAATCAAAAAAAGAAATACAACATTTACTTACAGTTCTGCGAGTACTGTGAGTTCATGATATGTTCTCTGTACAATATAATCAATCAGGGTAGCAAGACTGACAGTTCCACCACGCTGCCCATCTGACATAGAATGTGGCAACAGTAACTGTTCTTGCTCTAGTTGATGATGAGGTTCTTCATGCAACTGTGGGGGCTGCGGAGGCTGAGGCTGAGGCTGCGGTGATTGCATCTGCTGCTGGGGTACTTGCTGCAGAAGTTGTTGTAGCTGTTGATGCTGTTGTGGCTGTTGTTGAAGCAGCTGTTGGCCTTCCAAGGGGACAGGTGACATGTCTTCGAAATCCAGCTTGACTAGGATATGATGGGATGATTCTATTAACAAAACACAACATTATTCAGTTGCATAAAAGACAAATTAAACAATAGAATTTTTTAAACAAAATTCCCCTCATAAAATAGGGGAGAAAAAAAAAGATTCAGGTGAAATGTTATCTTTTTGTTCTAAATTAGCACTAGCAGACACACTTCTACAGTCCATTGAAAAGTACAAGCAGTAACATGTAACAGGCCAACATGTCACAACATTCATGATCTATGAATTGACTAATTTCACAAACCTGGGATACTCGCAAAAAAATCATGAAAAAATGTTAACGCCCATCAGAAGAAACGACCATTTGAATAGGTTGCACTGAACATCGTTGACAGGGTCGTGCTGGGTAAATAAACAGTGGTGCGGTGAGTGGATACTTACCAGCAGCCGGAATACTGTAATGTAGGCGCTTCGGCCTGACCGTATCACTGCCGCACTACATCATTTTTCAGAGCAGATATTGTGATTGTTTGAGAGAAAACAAGACGAGGTAAGACCCATGAATCAACCAGCCGGCCATTTTCACTACACCCATAAATCACAGAAAAATAAAGTACAAATAATAGAGAAAAACCACCTGCGAGTAGTGGAGCAAACCTTCGTCTGCTGGGTTCAAACTGCGTATAGTCATTCTCTTCATTAATTTGGTTTTAAGTGACAAGCCATTTCGCTGAGGCATCCACACAAGTATGCGTCGAAAATAAAAGCAGAAAAGTATTGGAAACTATTTGGAAGATATTTCTCGCAAGGCTAAATCTTCTCTCTGAGCTCGAAGTGTCTGCTTGTCTGCTAGCTCGAGGCCGCACTGCTTTTTCACCTGCATATAGTGTATATGTTTCTGAAATTTTTAGGCAAACTGGCAAACGCAAACAGAACACGACACGAAGGCCGTGGCTAGTGTGTTGCCGTGTGCCGTGTGTCGGTGTCGGTTTGTGTGCCGTATGTCGGTGTTTGTCCCAGCCCCCGGCCCCTTTGGATAATTCATTTCCGTCACGATGTTTTTTGTTTTTATAGACTTAGCTCTCGATGATCAGGTAAGTCAATTGTAATTGCATTCCTCGTTTAAATTTTTCCGTAATCTGTAGTCATGATCGCTTACTAGCCTCAGATATGGTCTGATATCGGCTTCGTGTTTCTAGCAACGTGCAAAGGGAGGTTTCCTAGCCGACCGATAATCTTGAAGTTTTGGGGTGTTCTTTTGAAGTTTGACAAGTAGTTAATTCATTTTCGAGGTGGTCGTGACGCTTGAAGACTTGCTGTTAGAGCCCGATGAGTTTAGTTTTACTGTCGACATAACCTCTGTGTAACAGTTTTGTAGGTTATGATATTCTCTTGATTAGATGATATGTCTCTATCCAAAACCATGTTATTTAAACGAGTATTCGTACCTTTAATTCAATTCAAGCTGCTGCTGTTATTTTACAAATCCCATAACTTAACATGACCTATTCAAACCCTCAAATTCCGTACCATTCTGCAATCATTTGCTGTTGCGCTGTATCATGTAATACTGCTTAAATTTATTGTCTTCTATGACTCTTTAATGTCTCTTGGTTTTCATTTCTCTGACTAGTCTCTTGTTTGCTGCTTATTTATGTTTTACGAAGGAAATACCTTGCAGTCCATGGTTTAATGTACGTTTTGATTTTCTAGGCACAGGAGCTCCGTGCGTATCTCAAAAGTTTGGGAGCAGAAATATCGACAGAAAAGTCACCCAAGGGTATTGAAGATGATCTTCACAAAATCATTGGTGTTTGTGACACCTGCTTCAAGGATGCTCCTGAGCAAGAGATTGAAAGTGTCTTAAATGGAATTGTATCTATGTTAGTTACTGTAAGTGAGACAGTCATTCACTTCAAGTTTAGATGATTGGTGGAACCGAAACTCATCCCTTATTGCTTGGTTTATTTTATCAGATACCACTGGAAAGAGCAGAAAACTTGGTCTTAGCATTCTCTGAGAAGCTTACAAAAGCCACTGGTCAAAACTTAAAGATGATCACATTACGAGTGTAAGTGTCTTAGTTCTTATGATTCAATTAGAGTATGCTATGCTATGTCACTTCAAAGGAATGAACTTGACTGATTTTTCTAATTTAAGTTTTCCATCTCACTCTTTTTTCATTCATGTGGATTTCCTGTTGACATAAGCTGAAAGGAAGAGTATTTTTATTTATTTATTTTTTTATTTATTTATTTATTTATTTTATGGGGTTACTTGCTTTTAAGAATACCTATTTCAATGGTTATTCTTGTGCACTCCATACTTTGAAGATTTTACTTTACATATGTACCCTATTCTCAACATTTTCAATTTATACCTCTTACATTTGGAGTGCAGAGAAAGATTTAAAATGTTTTCGAGTACTGGCTTTCAAGCATTCTAAACTTAATGAGTTTTGCATACCAACCCTCTTCATTATTTGTTTCCAACTGTATTATTATTGTATTTGGAATTGGAAAAGGGGGTACAAAAGACTGCGCTAGTACTGGCTTTTAAGTATTCTAAACTTAAGAGTTATCGTAATGTGCTACATGCTTATGCAGATGTCAGATTCATATTAACCCTTGCCACAATTTGTTTCCAGTTATATTTATAATTGGACTTGGTGAAGAGGGTATATAGAATGTGCGCTAGTACTGGCTTTTAAGTATTCTAAACTTACGAGTTATCGTAATGTGCTACATACTTTTGCAGATGTAAGATTCATATTAACCCTTGTCACAATTTGTTTCCAGTTATACAGTATTTATAATTGGACTTAGTGAAGAGGGTATAAAGAATGTGCGCTAGTACTGGCTTTTAAGTATTCTAAACTTAAAAGTTATCGTAATGTGCTACAAACTCTAATGCTCTTTTAGTTTTCATGATTTTTTAAAATCTTATCTCTGTCTTGATTGTTAAAGTGTTCTTCTCTTAAATCACCTATGAATCTCACCCATCATTTTTTCCCCCTAATGTTTCTTTATTGCAGAATGTGGCTTCTCTTCCAGTCCCTGGATGAAACTAGCCCTATGAGGTATCATGTTTACTTCCACTTGGTACAAATTGCTCGCTCAGTAGACCAAATGAAACATGTTTTCAAGGATGTCAACCACCTCAAATCTCAATTTGCTACTTGCCCTCCCTCAAATGAGCAAATGCAGAAACTGTTGCGATTACTCCACGAAGCACTCCTTGCAAGTAAAAACAGGTAATAATATGTCTGTATATTATCTTGCAGGACTTGTTTTTTTGTTAATTCTAATGTACTAATTATTTTTATTTGCAGTGAGCAAGCCTCTAAAGTAATGGTAGAACTGCTGGGAACCTACACTACAGAGAATGCCTCTCAAGCACGTGAGGATGCTCAGAGGTGCATACTAGCAGCATTAGCTGATCCCAAAACCTTCCTTCTGGACCCACTTCTTGCTCTGAAGCCCGTCCGGTTTCTAGAGGGAGAGCTTATTCATGACCTCCTTTCAGTATTTGTGTCAGAGAAACTGTCAAGTTACCAGCAGTTTTATCAAAACCATAAAGAGTTTGTGAATGGGCTTGGTGAGTGTGGTAGGATATAGGATATAGGTTCACAGTTAAGTGAGATTTTCCATTTTGAGTTACACTTTTATTTGTTCTTCTCTTTGATGTTTAGGGCTGAATCATGAACAAAATACGAAAAAAATGAGACTCCTCACCTTCATGCAGCTTGCAGAGGACAACCCTGAAATGTCTTTTCAGAAACTTCAGGAAGAATTGCAGCTGAAACCTGAAGAGGTGGAACCATTTGTGATTGATGGTGCGTACATGTTTTCTTCAAAATATACATGCTGTGCAACTAGTTACTCTCTAATGAATAACTGTTTTCTCTTTCTGTAGTCCTGAAAACAAAACTTGTGCGGGCAAGGATGGATCAGTCTGCTCAAAAAGTTCATATTTCCAGCACAATGCATCGGACATTCGGTCAGCCACAGTGGCTTCAATTGCGAGATATTCTCTTGAGCTGGAAACAAAATCTTGTCAGTGTTCAAGAAGGTATGGGTGCAATTGTAAAACCCAAAATTGAAGCTAAAAAATGAATGTATTTGTTGTGTATGTCCCATAATGAGTAAATTAAATATCTGTGACTTTCTGTGAATAACTTGTTACTGGTTGCTTATACATCATTCATCCACTTCCGGAAGTTTCTGATCAGATAAATACTTCCTTTCCATTACTTTCATCTGATCTGGGATTTAATATTGATTGTTATCACAAAATGTTTAGAATAAATCTTCAAGCATTGAAAAATTTTATTTTAGTCATAAAAATGATCCATTCTTTCACATGTCATGCAAACAATTTTTCTACCAGGGAATTTCTTACGTAGACCAATCATCACCTGGTGACAGTTGTCATCACCACAGTAAGAGGATCCATACAAAAGCACCTGAAGATTTGGGAGTTCAAAATCATCAAAATAACTAATTGCATCAGTATGGTATGATGGTAGGGGTACAAAAAGGGTCTGAAGTGATGATTCGTACAACTTAATGATTTGCTTCATAACCTGCTTATACTGACTAGGCTTGTTGGTAATCATATTAAGCCACAGGAACTCAACTCTGCTTACATGATTTAAAGGAGGAAGTTCACCAAATTTCTGTGGGATCGGATTCGTAAGTTCTAAAACCAGCCAACGGAGCTCAGGCATGGCCAGAATTGCCTGCAGATGCTCAAAACCGAAGTCATATAGATGGACCTCTACAAGGACAGGAGCAAGGCTCTGTAAAAGCTTCAATGCCCATGTTTTGTCTCTGTTGCAGTATAATCCATGGAGTCTCTTTGTTTTCAGCAGCTGGTCCCCTAAAAGTAGTTCTTCTCTCTCAGCATTAACTTTTGTTTGGTCTCCATGTGAACTGAGATTAGTCAAATCCAATATACTCTCAGGATCGACTGTCGGCTTTTCTTCAGGTTTCTTATCCTCTGGTGGCATAAGTACATCCTAGAAGAGCAGAGTTAACATTATTGCATACCTGAGTTAACTATTTTGTATCCAATAAATGGAGTTAAAACATTACCTTTGACACTATTCCTTCCTTTCTCATCAAGAAAAGGATACTTTGAAGCAGTTTTGCATCTTCATTATCTTCCCCACACTTCTTTGGTGACAGATCTGCAAGCCATCTCGCTCTCACACCTTCTCTCATAAGAATGTTGGTGGGTGCAGTCTGTCCTTTTATCATTTGCAGAGCCTGTTCAGTCTCAGCCTGGAATATTTTAGAAATGTAACATTATAAAATAGTTCCAGTGAGTTTCTGAGGCTGAAATGAGAGCAATAATTCCAAACCAGGAGACAAACATTTTCAAGATGACATCAGAGGATGCAATAGTCAAACATGATTCATCTTGACTGTCTAAAATGACATCTTGAGGACATCATTAAGCATCCTCATCATGTCACTCAAGTGACATAATTTGATGTCATCTTGAGAATCCTCTGTCCTTGGATATACAGACCTCAGTAAGACTTTCCACAAATTTCTTGCAATTCTTTGGGTGCAATGGATTTTCTTGTAGTTTTAATTTTTGGAGTAGTTGCTCAAACAAGACACTTTTCCTGCTAGCAATCTTGTGTTTCTCGCAAACACATTTCTCTTCTGCCGGTTTCTTGCAATGAACACACCAAACATGGACAAAGGACGCACTGAAAGTAAAAACGTAAAAATCTTAGAATAGAAAGTGAAAAGAAATATTTCCAAATCTTATTGAGAGCAAAGATGATACTGAAGAATGGCAATATTCAACACGTACCTTGTAGTTGACTGATGAGTTCGTAGCATGGCCTTAATATTGTGGTTATCTGGTAGTTCATGGGGAATGGACATGAAATCCTGGTGAAGAAAGAGTGAGTATTTATAAAAAGGTATTAGAAAAAGCAACTTCTATTATGATTAAGTTTCGTAACCCCGATATAGTACCTTCTTATCTATGAAGCACTTGTCTACAGTTTCGAGGCACTGCAGACAGAATGAATGGCCACATGGTAAAGCCTTTGTAGTATCTGTCAATACTGCCCGACTGTTTACAGCTGTATCTGTATTCACAGTTTTGTTGATCTGTTTCCTGTTTCCGTATTAAAAGAGGTATTCAACATGGCCGTCCCTAATTGGAGCAGTTTCATTTATACTCCTCAGAAATATCCATTGAAGGTCACATAATCCGAATACATGAAGAACCAAGTCATCACAGTGGCGACGAGGATAGTTTTGAACGATAGTTCAACTGATTATTTGGATCCGTAGTGAAGAAATATGGCTGATGGTGGGAAGTCCGGGTTTGGGCACTTTAAGCCCTACGGCAGCGTGGACATTGAAATGTATCTGAAGAGATTCACAAGCTATCTGTTTACGAAGAATGTGACTCCTCCAGCTGAAGGTCAAGATCGAACCAAATATGACATCCAACGGAAAAATTGGTTGTTGTCCGAAATCGGTCCCGAGGCCTACGCTGTCCTAGATGGCCTGTGTGGAGCAGGTTGTCCTGAAGATAAGACTGTTACCCAGCTAGAAGATTTGTTGAAAACTCATTTCAAACCGAAGAGAAACAAAAACACCGAACGTGAAAAGTTCTACGCTAGGAAGCAGGGTAATGAGACGGTCTCTGAGTTTTCCGTTTCTCTGTACCAACTTTCTAAATTTTGTGAATTTGGTGAGTTTTTGGATCAAGCATTGCAAACACAATTCATTAACAACCTCAGATCTTTGAAAGTCAAAGAAAAGGTTGCAGAGGGAAGTGCTACATTCTCTGAAGTGGTCGCTAATGCTGCTAAATTTGAGCAAATGTATGGGTCCGAAGTAACCAATCCCATACTTATGGTCAATAAGGATAAGGACAAAAAGAAGAAGTCGACGAAAGAAGACAACAAGAAATCACAGCCTGGTGATAAAGATAAGAAGGGTAGAGGAAAGATCGATATATCGAAGGTGCGGTGTTTCAACTGCAATAAGCATGGTCATTATGCCATGGGTATATCCAGTGGCCCTAGAAGACGCGTGTTCGGTATACCGCATGTGCTGGAACTGCGTTTAGTAGTGTATGGTGTGAATAGATTCTGTGCACTTGGGTCTGCTCAAGTATTCGACCGGTGCAACTAATCTGACCTTTACAGGGCACGAATGATCGCGAAGTGTTGGATCTTGAATGCACCCTGTCTCTCGACTACTTTTACTTAAATACGCCAGGTTAGGTTCTCTTCTTCATTATGGACCGGTTAGTTGTTTCTAAATTGCTAAGAAGATGGAGTTTACTGTGGACGTCGCCGGGACTATTTACCGATTTGTGGGGTTTACCGTGGACGAAGTGGTTGAGTGTCTCAATCGTAAGTAGCTACGTAAGCCGGCTTAGCGATCTGTGCCAGTGTTCTCCTGAAGTCTCACTTCAGCTCTTGCTCTCTTATTGAAGGTGAGGGGCTTACAGCGGTTGCTCAAGCCACTATACGTCCAAGTCTACTGTCGTCCTCAGTTGCGCCAGTCATTCCAACTCCAACCCCACTGATACCCTCGGTTGCTCCAGTCATTCCAAGTCAACCTCTACAGTCTTCCTCGGCTGCTCCAGTCATTCCAAGTCAACCTCTTCAGTCTTCCTCGGCTGCTCCAGTCATTCCACGTCCAACTCTGTCTTCCTCAGTTGCTCCAGTCATTCCAAGTCAACCTCCACTGTCTTCCTCGGCTGCTCCAGTCATTCCAAGTCAACCTCCACTGTCTTCCTCGGCTGCTCCAGTCATTCCAAGTCAACCTCTACAGTCTTCCTCGGCTGCTCCAGTCATTCCACGTCCAACTCTGTCTTCCTCAGTTGCTCCAGTCATTCCAAGTCAACCTCCACTGTCTTCCTCGGCTGCTCCAGTCATTCCAAGTCAACCTCCACTGTCTTCCTCGGCTGCTCCAGTCATTCCAAGTCAACCTCTAC
The DNA here is from genome assembly GCA_029379305.1 of Frankliniella fusca. Taxonomy (NCBI): domain Eukaryota; kingdom Metazoa; phylum Arthropoda; class Insecta; order Thysanoptera; family Thripidae; genus Frankliniella; species Frankliniella fusca. The sequence continues at coordinate 1,945,763 of JAHWGI010001426.1, read as the reverse complement.
AGTCTTCCTCGGCTGCTCCAGTCATTCCAACGCCAACCCCACTGATTTCCTCGGTTGCTGCAGTCATTCCAACGCCAACCCCACTGATTTCCTCGGTTGCTCCAGTCATCTCCACTAAAGTGGCTCCAGCCGACCCTCCAGGTGGTAAGTTACATTGAGGCATGCCATGTACTGACTTCAGTTGCTTGTTCTTGAGTCATGAATTTATTTTACTCATTGCAGGTCAGAGCTCCAATTCCTGCTCCCAACCTCTTACATCGATGTTCTGCACTGTCCCCAAAAACACTAATGCTGTAAGTTAATATTTATAGTTTTAATAGGTTCCAATTGTTTGTTTTATTAGGTTCCAATGTGCCTTGACTAATATTTGTAACATTTTCAGGATGAACTGGTACACTTTTTAAACTCAAGTTTGCTCAATCTAGAATTGTGTGATACTGCAGTGGTTCATGATTGCACTTTGGTAAACCATACTACTGCTAACATCTTTGTAAGTATTGAGTTGCATCTGCCCATCAATATCATTACTATCATCAATATCTCATGATATTATTTTATTTGTTGTAGGTTTTGACTAACCATGTCAACAAGCTGCTCTGTCTGGACTCTGTGGTATTTAAGGGAGGAAGTATCAAATTTGAAGTCCCAGTTGACGTCCCTGTTGCTAAGCAGCATGATGGCACGTCCCGTGCAATGTGTGCAGCTGATGATGATGTAGCTGTTGAAGCTCTACTCAAGCAGTTAATTCTTAGGAGGGGAGAGATTAACTTTCTGGCCAAAAGGGTTATTATTCCAAAACCCAAAATGGATAGTATCTTGAATGCTCTCAAAAGTCAAGGTTTCACCTGCTTTACATCGGATTCCATCACTAAGAAGCGGGCAAATCTCGTCAAGTATTATCTTTCAAGAAAGGCCATGAATCTAACCGATTGGCGATTTTATAATTTAGTTGCTCAATTAATGGGAGACCAAGAATTTAATGGATCTTTTGCCCAGGTGACTGACTGCCATGACCGTAAGTATGATGTTTAGTTTTACTTATTTATTTTTGTTGATTCCGTGTTTTAAGAGGTGATTTTATTCCCAGGTGCGAACTTCAGTCCTGAAGCAACCATCACTCTCATTTATGAGTACAGCCAGAGGAAGGCGTTATTTGAGAAGGCCTTAAGGAAAGGCCCTTTGTGGGAAGAGGTTGCCTCAGGGGTGAGCATAGCTTTCCCACAGCTCACCAATATCACTGCAGCAACCTGTGAGAGGAAATGGGGGAGCTTGAAAACCCTGTACTATGATTTCAAGGCTCAAGTGGATGCAACTGGGCAAGACAGTGTGGTCCTCTCATGGCCATTTTATGAGCCAATGCAGCAGGCTCTACAGGGATGCCGGGCTGCTGATCCAGAATTTACCTTTGCTGTGGGCAGCTCCAAACAGATGAAGAAGAAACTTAAGAAGAAAATTGTTCATTCCAGTAGTGAGTCAGAGGAGGAGGTACAACCTAAGAAGAAACGCACTGCAAAAGCACCTAAAGAATCTTTGGCAGCTAAAAAATTGAAACTAGAAGAGAAGAATCTTGAGATCAAGTCTCAAATTCTTGCAATTCTTGCTGGCAATGCACTTAAAGTCAAGAAACGTCGATCGAGTTCTACTTCCTCTAATTCAGATGCTTAGCTTGTGTTGTGGTGTTATTGACTGTTGGTTTCATTTACAGTGCATCCCGCTTCAACCGTGGTCCGCGTAAACCGTCGCGAAACGAAATTCCCAAGTCAATCCCCTCATAAAGACACCCTAGTGCTTAAACCGTTTCCCTCTTAAACCGTTGTGATTTTCTGAAAGTCGACCTCAACGGTTTAAGCGGGATGCACTGTAGTCTATATTTTGTTACAGTTTTGTATCTTTCTATAGTTTGTGCTGTGCAGTCCTCATTGTTGGTTTCATTTACTGGATGATTTATATTCTTGTTGAAGTAGTCTATATTGTTGTAGGCTATATTTTGTTACTACTGTTTTGTATCTTTCTATAGTTTGTGCTGTGCAGTCCTGATTGTTGGTTTATTTACTGGATGATTTATACTCTTGTTGAAGTAGTCTATATCGTTGTAGTCTACCGTATTTACCTGAATATAGGACGCATGTCAATCTCAATAAGAGCCATGCTTAATCTGGCGTTGGAGCCTTAATCTTCTGTTGGCTCAGAGTGGAAGGTATACTGTGCTTACCCGGGCTTTCTACTCTGAACTAACAAGAGAAGATTAAGACTGCAATGCAAGATTAGGCATGCTTTTATTGAGATTAACATGCGTCCTATATTCGAGTAAATATGGTATATTTGGTACCGTTTTGTATTTTTCTATAGTTTGTGTTGTGCAGTCCTGTGCAATTTAAGTAATAAATTGTCTATGTACAGTACCTCCAGTGGTCTTCAGTTTCATTCACCTTGTAAACTCAAATACACAGAAAACGCTATTTGATGACATTTTAATGAAATAATAACGTAAAAGCAGATGATACATACATTGGACACTGTTCTTTAGTTTCAAAATGTGTTGAACTAAACAAGACGTGCTCACTTCGAGATTAGGGGTGTGCTCTTCATCTCTCTCCCACCAGCAGGAAAGAGAAATAGACACTCCCAATCCCAGAAGTGAGCAGGGCCTGGTGTAACACTCACTCACACACTATTCTAGAGCAGTGATGGAGGCACCAGAATTGTGGGCTCTGTTAACTTTATTTGACACAGATGAAGGTTAGTGCAAATGATTACAGTATTCAGAAAATAAGAGTATTAGGATTAAGGAATAAAATAAAAAACAATTTGTTGGCAGATGAAATCAGAGATCCTGTGATCTGGGAAAAAATTACAGTTAATGTGGATGAATATCTCCACATGTCAGATGCTGCCTTTAAATTACATTTTCGGATGACCACAGATGTGTTTGAGGTATAATTGAAAACGGCATACTCATAACCAGTGTACACATTCTTTGGCCAGTAACATCATTTTATATTTTTCTAGCTTTTGTTGCATGACATTGCTCATCAGTTAGATGATGATAACAGGCAGCATACAGATGTGGACTACAATTTTAGTCATATGCTTTTGATGGTTCTGTGGGTATTGGCAACACCCGATAGCTTTCGCAGCATTGCTCTTCGGTTTGGCAAAACCCCAGGAGTAGTTCATTACCACTACAAGCGAATCATCATGGCCTTATGTGACATGTCAGACACTCTAATAACATGGCCAACTCACGAGGAGAGGCAGGTTCTTTCTAGAGCTGTCTTGAGGAGGACTGGTTTTCCTGGAGTGATAGGAGCTCTTGATGGCTGCCACATCAATATTATAACCCCAAGAGTGAATCCACAACCATACTTCAATAGGAAGCATGATCACTCCATTGTGCTGCAAGCCGTTGCAGATTGTAACCTTCTCTTTCGAGATGTTTACGTTGGCCAGCCTGGGTCAATCCATGATTCTAGGGTGTTCAGAAGAAGCCCACTATGTGCACAGCTCTTGAACCAACCAGGGCAGTATCTCGATAATGACCAACACATATTAGGGGATGGCGCATACATTCTTACAGATAAGGTGACAAAGTCCTTATTTTATTGGACAGTCCAGAGTGAATTGATAATAAATCGTTGGATTCCAAACAAATGTTTAGTACTGATGTTTAAAACTGATTTATTTTTGACATTTAGGTACTCACACCTTTCCGTAATAATGGAAACTTGAACGAGCATCAGATCAACTACAACTGCAGACACTCCAGTGCTCGGTCATCAGTTGAAAGAGCATTTGGTGCTCTTAAGATGAAATGGAGACGTCTCTTTTACCTGCATTCCTGGAACATAGAGTATGCCGTTATGACCATAGTTGCATGTGTGTGTATACACAATTACCTAAGGCATCAGGGACAACTCGAAGTAAGACTGCTTACCTTGCAAGCACCTGCTTGACCTCATCTCATAGGATTTTATATGTGACTCTATTCTTCTTTAGGATGAAGCAGATGTACCTCAAATTATTCAAGAGCCTGAGCTTCTTCCTGATGATGGAATTGGACTCGATGTGGACCACCCTGATGTTCCATTGGAAAGGGATCATCCCTTACTGGCAGAAGCTCGACGTCTAGGCATTGAAAAGCGTTGGGATATTGTAGGGCGCCTGCCACCTCAACAGAATCATTGACATTTGTTTATTTATGAGGAAACTGGGTCCCGAACCGAAAGCAGAGGGTCGATCATTGTCTCATGCCTCAATACACTTACTTCCGTACAGTTCAAGTTGTTTCTTTAAGGTGGCCACATAAATAATACATCAGAGTCGTTCTAACGAAAGCATTCGGCAAACAGGACCGCAATTTCGCCAGTTCGCACATAATATAACCCCTACTTCGTGTTTTGGGTGTTTTGTTGTTGTGCTTATTCGCACATGTAGTGTATCCAAAAGCACAAAATCTATTCACACAATACACCACAATATACACCCTTCTACACAGTTCCGTCTGGTTCCGTCACATTCGGTATACCGAACACGCGTATTCTAGGGCCACTGGATATACCCCAGCTCGTGCAAGGAACCTAAGAAGGCGAAGAAACCGCAAGATAAAACTGTCCATGTTGTGGAACAGCAGAATGATTCTTTGGCTTTATATCCACTGCTTAATACTGCCTCTGATAGAATTCCAATGCAAGTGGAATTAAATGGCATTCCCATTACCATGGAACTGGATACAGCAGCCAAAGCATCAACAATTGACAAATTCCTTTACAAGAAGTTCTTTTCAGATTGTCCTCTCAGGAAAACAACCACTCTAGTATGGGGGGAGCCTCTCCCCATGCTCGGTGAGTTTGAGGTTGAGGTGAGGTACAATAACCAATGCAAAACGTTAGTGTTGCCTGTGGTTGATAAAGAGTTTCCTTCTCTGTATGGTTTACCTTGGATTCGGGAGATTCGTCCTGATTTTGACAGTCTTTTTCCAAGGAAAACGGTGTTTCATGTGTCTAGCGAGCAAGAGAAGAGTCTTCAGGCGGAGCTACGACAGAAGTATCCAACAGTATTTGGTGGAAGCACAAAACCTCTGAAAGGGTTTGAGGTTAGTCTGGCCTTGCAAGATGATGTTGAACCAGTCTTCAAAGGTCCCAGAACTTTGGCAATACCTTTACGTGAGCCAACAGCTAAAGCCCTTCAGGACATGGAAGATGCAGGGTATATCAAGAGATCTGAACCTGGTCCCTGGGGAACTCCGATTGTTCCAGTCAGGAAGAGTAATGGTGAAGTTAGAGTGTGTGGGGATTTTTCTGTCACTTTAAACCCACATCTGGTAGTGTCAGGAAGGGCATTACCATTAATTGATGATCTCTCAACTGTAAATGGGAAAGTCTTCTGTATTCTTGATCTAAAAATGGCTTATTTACAGTTGCCGCTGAGCCCAGCATCTCAGGAGCTTTGCAAGCTCAACACTCCTTGTGGAACTTATGCTTGCCTGCGTATGCCTTTCGGCATTTCGTCGGCACCAGGAGCATTCCAGGAAGTTATCAGTACAATTCTTGCTGGTATAGATCAAGTTTTCATGTACCTGGATGACATATTACTGTGGGGTCAGGATGAGGCGGATTGTCTCAAAACTCTACATAAAGTCCTGGAACGTCTGGAACATTATGAGGTGAAGTTAAATCTAAATAAATGCAAATTTCTGCAACATTCAGTCATTTATTTAGGTTTCCAGCTGGATCAGTATGGATCACGTCCAAATCCAGCCCGTATGGATGAACTGCTGAAGAAGCCAAGACCCACTGACCATACCCAATTGAAATCTTTCTTGGGAATGATTACTTTCTTTCATAAGTATGGGCAAAATTTGGCATCAGTTCTGAAACCTCTGTATCAGTTGAAGAAATCGCCTAGTTTTTATTGGTCTGAGAATGAGCAAGTAGCTTATGATAAGGCTTTGGAATTGTTATCAACAACTGTCTTAGTGCCTTATTCTTTGCATAGACCTCTCCGTCTCACTTCAGATGCATCACCAGTTGGGGCAGGTTGTGTCCTCAGTCATGTGAATGCTCAGGGTGAAGAAGAACCAATTGCTTTTGCTTCAAAAATGTTTTCTGAAAGGGAGCTGAAGTATCCTGTACATGAACGGGAAGGAGCAGCACTAATTTATGGTATCAAGAAGTTTGAAAAATACCTAACTGGACGTGCTTTTGAAATAGTCTCAGATAACAAGCCGTTGGTGGCCATTTTTGGGGAAAAGAACCATCATAAACCTTTATCTGCTGCAAGACTGGAAAGATGGAAATTGTTGTTGAATTCTCATCAGTTTACCATAATTCACAAGAAAAGTGAACAGATTCCCCATGCTGATTTTTTAAGCAGATTTCCTTCTCCAGATTGTGAATCCGTTGAAGCTGACATTTATTGGGTACAGAATTTACCTACTGATTTTATTTCTGCAGAAGATATAGCTGAGAAGACACTTCAAGACGGGATTTTGAAAAAAGTCCTCCATTATGTCATGCATGGTTGGCCGGATGTTCCTGAAGAAGAACTGAAGCCTTTCTCTTCTAAATATCTTGAATTGTCTGCTGAAAATAACTGCTTACTGTGGAATGGAAGAGTAGTGGTCCCTGATGTACTCCGTCCTCAAGTACTGGATTTACTACATGAGACCCATCCCGGTGGCAGTCGAATGAAATCTTTGGCAAGAAGTTATATCTGGTGGCCTAATGTAGACCAGCATATTGAGAATTTAGTAAAGGACTGTGGAGTCTGTCAAGCACTGCAAAATGCTACTCCACATGATGACTATGTCCCATGGACATGGCCTTCCAGGCGTTGGCAACGCCTTCACATGGACTTTGGAGTTTTCCAAGGGGTGCAGCTACTAATTCTCAATGATGCCCACTCTAAGTGGCCAGAAGTTCACATGATGGCAGACACTAAGTGCTCAACAGTTATTGCTGCACTCAGGTCTATGTTTGCTGCATATGGTTTGCCAGAAGAGATGGTAAGTGATAATGGACAGCCTTTTGCATCCGAAGAGATGAAACAATTTCTTAAAGCAAATGGTGTGGTGCAAACATTTTCACCTACCTACCATCCTCAAAGTAATGGGGCTGCGGAAAATGAGGTCAAAACCGTCAAGCGTGCTCTGTTAAAGCAGCTTGTTGATAAGAAGACAGAAGATCGCTCTCTTCAGCACAAGATTGATGCTTTTCTGTTCACTTACAGAAACACACCTCATTCAGTCACCAAAATATCTCCAGCCGAATTGTTTTTGGGTCGCAGGCCAAGAACACCATTGTCTATCCTGCAACCAGACAATATCCTGAAGATGAAGATTAAGGAACAACAAGAGAAGAAAAAGGAGCAACAGAGGAAGAAGATCAGTATTTTTAAAGTTGGTGATTTGGTCTGGGTCAGAAATTATTCCAGAGGCAAAACCAAGTGGCATTTTGGAATCATAGAAACTGTTGTATCGAGTGTTTCCTATGATGTCCAAGTCAAGGACAAAGTCAGACAAGTTTCGTCCTCCCATCTTCGTCCTCGCTCTCCTTTTGCTGAATCAATTGAAGTGGATGCCTTGGCTAATTTTGGGCTGTCTGATTCTACAGCTCCGGTGGTGCCATGTCCTCCACCTCAACAGCCTGATCCTCAAGAGACACCTGTACCAGAGCCTGTGGTGGAACCGGTCTTTTCGGAGGCCCCCATTCCATCGCCTGTCAAGACTCCAGTGGTCCAGTCTAGTCCGGTGGCTAAAACTCCAGTCAGGAATTCGTCTCCAATAATTCCTCCTGTGAGCACTCCCAAACGCTCACCTCCTGGAGCCATACCAAAGACTTTGTCTCAACCTGAGCCTCCTGCTCCGGTTCAGAAGTTCTCAAGTCGTGGAAGACCTATAATTCCTCCAAAGAGATTATTAGATTAAGTAACTGAAAGACTGTATGATTCCGTTCCAAAGAATGTGCCAATGTGTGTACTACTAATCATTATTCTCTTTCAGCATATCTTATCCAGTATTGTTAATGCTCAGTTAAGCAATTATTATTTTTGTATTGTTCTTTTGTATCTCATATACTTTATAGTTATAGTTGTAAGATTTTCTATGCGCTGTTGCCAAAAATAAAAAAAAGTTTTTTTCTGTATTTTTGTTTTAAGGAGGGAAGACTGTAGTATCTGTCAATACTGCCCGACTGTTTACAGCTGTATCTGTATTCACAGTTTTGTTGATCTGTTTCCTGTTTCCGTATTAAAAGAGGTATTCAACATGGCCGTCCCTAATTGGAGCAGTTTCATTTATACTCCTCAGAAATATCCATTGAAGGTCACATAATCCGAATACATGAAGAACCAAGTCATCACAGCCTTAGGCTTGCGTTCAAGTTCATTAAATTTACCAAAACATTCAGGACACTCCATCTGAAATCATAGTTGTTTTGTTTTTGTTTTTAATCAAAAGAATGTAAAACAAAAAAAAATATTGTTAAGCTGTTGCTGCATGATCAATTTATATTACTTGTCACTGATAAAAATATGAACACGACACATTGTCACAGTAAAGTTCTCCACTTACATAAAATCCTGTGAGTCGAGTAGTCTCCATTTCTCTGCTTACTTCGTCATAAGTCGGGAAAAATAGCAAGCAGCAAAGTAGGTTTGTGAGGGTTTGACAGACGACTTAAGTCTGTCCGCCCTGCTCTCACCACCTCTCCTCTCACTCGGCGTTTGCTGCGGTGCTGCCGCGATTGCGCCACCTCGCGTCACGCGGGCCGGGTCGTTCCAACTGGCCGTGCTGCGGGCTGATTCCGAACTTCCGAACCCCCCCCACACACACACACACCGCACAGATGGACCACAGGCAACCGCGAATCGAAGGGAATTCCCACAAATAGACCAGCCAGGGAACCATAGCAGCTTGGGGGAAAATAAGAAACCAAGTTAAAAACAAAGTACTTTGATCCTAAAAATGTAACTCGTTCTTTACCTCTATAAAATTCTTCATAATACATTGTTATTAAACTTCTTTTCATCTTATATAAACGTATACTCGTTTCTGCTCGCTCGAAGAACGCTGTGTTGCACCACAAATCGAAACCCTATCAGATTTAAAACATGTCATTCAATAAACAAGAGGCCAAGAAAAAACCAAAATAAAAATGTAACTCGATCTTAACCACTATGAAATTAAAACATAATTCTTGAAGTTATTTTTACCTTTTTTTCTAAAGTCTGATATTATATGTGCGCGATAAACCAATTGCGGAGAAATGATTCACCCCAAAACCGGGAAAGGGAGGCAAAAGCCTCAGAACACGTCCGCACTAATGCAAGCGGGCCGAGTGCTGGCCGCCGCGTTGCGATGGGGCGACAGCAGGGCGATTCCGCACGGCCATTTCGTCTCTCTATCCTTGTCGCACTCACGGGGCGGGTCCATAAGGAGCGAGAGAGAGGACATCACAGAACGATACCCTGAATCCGCCTGCAGCGCCGTGACGGCAGGAAACCCACCCACATCCTGAGTCGTTTTGGAAGCCCTCCACTTCAGGAGCGAACCTGCACGCATTCGTGCGGGTTTTGTCTCAGGGTGCTCCCACAATGATACCTTCGCTTCGCTTCTCTTCACTTCACTACACTACACTTCACTTCACTTCACTTCACTTCACTTTGGCCTGCACTCAATGGGGTTGCGGAGTGGGGTATCGGAGGTCATAAATACAGAGATGTCTTCAATGCTATTTTTCAAAATAATAGTTTGATACAAATTTTTGAAATTTACCAAGATTTGATGTCATGCGCCGACGGCAGAAAGTAGTCCACCGGCGGAACGCAGCCTATAAGCATTAATTCCCGGTAAATTTCGAAAATTTGTGTCAAAATATTTTCTTGAAAAATAGTATGGATGACACACGCCCCACTCCGCTCCCCCATCACGTGCAGGTCAAAGTGAAGCGAAGCGAAGGTATCATTGTGGAAGCACAGCTTTCGGCGGGGACGGGGAAAGTGAGGCAGAACCCTGAGCGTCAGCTCAGCGCATGCCTGGAATTTATCCACTTAGCGTATCGCGTATAGCGTCTGGCGTATTTTGCGCCTCGCGTATGGCGTTTTTTACGCCTAGCGTATCGCGTCTCGCGTCTGGCGCTTTTGCGCCTCGCGTCTCGCGTCAAGCGTCTCGAGCCACGACTCGCCGCATTTGATGCGCTTTTTCATAGCTGTTTGAAAAATCGTGTAGGGAGATATTAGCAGTCTGAAAAATAATTTGGAGCGCATCAAACGCGGCGAGTTGCGTCGAGTCGCGGCTCGAGACGCTTGACGCGAGACGCGAAGCGCAAAAAACGCTAGACGCGAGACGCGAGACGCGAGGCGTGAAAAACGCCATACGCGAGGCGCAAAATACGCCAGACGCGATACGCGAGGCGTAAGAAACGCCAGACGCGAGGCGCAAAATACGCCAGACGCGATACGCGATACGCTAAGTGGATAACTCCCTGCACGTGCGCCCCTTGAGTGGATAGCCTCCAAAACGACTCAGGAGGTGGGTGGGTTGCCTGCCTCCACGGCGCTGCCACTCCACCGCAGCGGCGGCGCAGCGCAACACTCGGCACTTGGGCCGCTCGGCCCGGCTCCCGGCTTCGGTCTTCGGCTCGGCTCCGTCGCCAGTCGCCAGAGTGCCAGGAGTGCCAGTCATGCTGCTGATTGTTGATGTTGACTATTTGCATTGTGTGGATTGTTTTCGATTTATATATCCACGTTGATGCCGAGATTAATCGGCACTCGGACGGACAATAAGAATTAGTTACCAGTGCTTCAAGAAGAATGCCATTTGCAGTGAAGACTTCGCTAAGAGTTTGCTCGGCGATTTCTTGCCGACGCCCGGCCGTCGGAAAAGACGAGGTATTTCAAGCATAATTTTTCTGACGTAATTTTTTTTTCTTTCTAGATTTATTCCCTGCCCTCCATCACGTTTACAGCCTCTGTTGTCTGCTATTCTGCTGCACATGACTTTGATCGATGTTTTCGCATATGCCTGCTTTGTTTTAGGTTAACAAGATAAATATCGGTGGGAAGCGAGCCGAAACCCTTGTTCAAACATTGCTTACAAACTTGTGAGGGTTACTGCTGTACGCTGTACCTTTGGAGTATCCTTGAGAAAGAAGAGAACGCCCTGGCCCTTCTGTCCTCTTTCATTTATTCATGATGCATTGTCGTTGTTATGTTATCAACTTGAACTTTATTGTGGACGCAACTCTAACCACAAAGACAGACATTGCTGTGTAAGTCATTTCTATCACATTTCTGGTACTTTTGGTTTCAGTTATCAAACCAACTTAATATTTATCTCTCCCTGTATCTCTTCCAGCTGATGGTTGTGCTGTATTCAATTTTCATGATTATTTCTAACTTCCAGATTGATGTTTGTGGCGCACCAAGAATGATTCCACTCAAGACATTCTTGTTCTCATTGCAGACCTGTGAACATCACATAACTGTTTTTTGAGTAAGTTTTATCTCTGCCAACTCTTTACTGTGGTTCAATGCATTTCTAGAAGCTAATAGTTATTTTTCCCATTTTTAGCTGCCAGCCTTTTCCTCTCTGGAGAATGTCATCAGTTCAGGCACACGATTCGATCCCAGTAGATACTGTTATTGAACGGTTTTAGTTTTTGGATTTTTTGGATTCCTAGGCCAACCTTAGCTGATCTAAAGGAGCTAATGTAAGTATTTCTCAATTTCACGTTGTACTGCTGAGTGTTTATGTATCACCACGATCTTTTCCTCCTCATTCATGTGATCCATCTGAAATTTTAGATTATGTTAATTTCCCATCATTACGTTTTGAATGCATTTTTCTTCTTTTCTGTATTGTTCAATTCCTTTTCATTCAAACTCTGAGTTTGAGGAGAATCGAGTTGTCTGTATCATTGTTATTAAAATTTGAAACGTGCTAACAGTTACCAAATATTGTCTAGCTTTGTCAAAGATGTCATAGTCGTATTTATATCAATCAATTATTTATTTTATAGCCATTTTACAAAGTAGGTAACTTTTTGTCTTTTGTCACAATTGTACCTGTCAAGGCAAACCAAATTGTAACACATCACATCTATTTTACCTCCACATTTTCAAATGTGTTTTGTTGGTGTGAGAGAAAGCGGTGCCAGCTTTCACAGTGAAGTGGGTTTCATTTATTGAAAACAATCCATTCAATTCCTCACATCTTACTCTGTTCATTTTGCCCTGAAGCACAAGAACCTCATTGTAGGCATTAAGGGGACGAAATCGGAATTCTTCAGAATTCAAGTACCCATTTTGCTCTCATATCGAATGTAATGACAATATTCTAATTAAAACGGTAATGGCACCTACTTTACAGTTCTTTTTTTTTTTTTTCCTTTTTGGTAGCTGTACTTTTCATAACCTATTATGTAGTTTTTGTTTTAAGTTTTTGTCTGCTCTCGACCTCTGACAGCTCAGAAGAAGGGCTGTTTTGTCATGCTCGTGGCCTATCTTCCTGCTCTCCTTTATTACGCTTCAATCCTCCATTTGGGTATTGTGAGTTTTGAGATAAAACTGGACACTTGTAATAGGTTACACTGTACTGAGAACAATAGCTGTTCTTTGTCCTACAAAAGTGATGTGAGTGGTAATTAATGTGTTCAAATATTGCAAAGATAAGTGAGAACAGATAGATGGTCAATTTTAGTGTTATAGATTAAATAAATCAATATTGTAGTATCTCTCTCTGTTTTAAAAATTATCATCTCATCTAATTGCACAACTTGATATGTACTCACGATAGAGATGTACTCATTAAAGAACAAGACTTTCTCAGTATTTTTTTTCAAATGATTCTCATGCCCGAGCTACGCGTAGCATTGTATTTTGTCGCACCAGCTTTATGCTGGGCCTTGTAAGAAGTATGTTGACTAAAATTGAGGTGCACTTCACAGATTTCCTATCAATAATTATTTCTCACAAAATTCCTTAAATCAAATATTTTTGATTGAGTGCTGTCCACAACTCAAGATTTTCCCATAACTGTTTAAGCCTATTGATTTGAAAAGTGGTATGAGATAGTCTTGATATCTGTGCACATTGAGACCCAAGATGTTGTTTTTAGAAGGAGTCTATTGGTACAAGGCGAGTCGAACCATGTGCTCATGTGGGCCTCTCGGTGTTGCTGCCTGGACTCATGGTTTTCCCCGGACAAATGTACTTTCTCCGATTTGTCTTTGTATTGTGCATTGCGTTTGAATGAGTCGGCAAGTCGCTTGAAGTCAAGTCAGAGCGACTTTCAGGGGTTAGTAATGGATGGAAATATGCTGTTTCAGCAGCACTCGTTCGCTTTATTGATATGAATACATGTTCACTACTAGAGGGTCCTATTCACCATGTAGCACACCTACGGTCTGACCAGCCAAAGAATGGTTCTCAGCCTTACGAGTCTCCCATAAGAGACTGTGCTATCCCAGAACCGTTCTTTCGCTGGATAGACTCTAGCTCAAAATAATGTCAGCTAGGCGACGTGATTCCGGCATGCTCTCCCAAAGATGATACTTCTCCAAACCTTCTCTCTGCGGTGCTCCTGAGGCATTTTCAGCTGACCTGAAACAGACAGAAACGCGCAAGCAGCAGCGGGGTCGGACGTGTCGAGCGGTCCGGTCCAGCCGCAGCCCCGGCCCCGCCCGGCCCGGCCGCCCCGCCCTCTCAGCAGCTCCGACGACCACGACGCGGCCACGTGCGGCCACCGCCAGCCCCCTTCGACCCTGGCCCTGGCCGTCAACAAATAACCAGGTATTTCAAGCATCTTTTTCTCTATTTCCTAGCATTACTTTCAAGTATTAAACTATCACAGTGATGGCGTGTGTTTTCTCATACTCTGCTGCACATGATTTGGGTCTCAATGTTTACAGCTTGTGCTCACTTTGTTTTAGGTTAAAGCAAGATAAATACTCGCAACCTCGTGTGGGTGTTCCTGCTGTGCTTTTGGAGAATCCTTCGGATAGAAGAAGTCATTCGTAGTGATTGTTTTGAACGTATTCTTGGACACGACACCAACCTTGAAGACATTGCTGTAAGTTGGGTCTCTTGCAGTTCAGTACAGTTCGTTTCAGTTTGTCAAGCTGACTTTATATTTATTTTTCTCTGTCTCTCTTTTCCAGCTTATGGTGCTGTATTTTCCACATTGATGTTAGTGGCGCACTGAGAATTATTCCTGTGGAGGCATCCTTCTCATTGCAGACCTGTGGACATCACGCAACTGCTTTCTGAGTAAGTTTTATCTCTTTCATTGCATTATAAGTAATTCAGTGCACATTTTGAAGCTAATTGTGTACTTTCCATTTCCAGCTGACAGCCATTTCGGCTGACGAGAATGTCATCAGTTTGCGCAGAAATTCCCAGTAGATGCAGTTGCTGATCAGCTGTTCTTGAAGACAACATACCTCTGGTTAATTGAATTTGTTGTAGTATTTTTTACCATTTTAAAGTATAGTTTATGTATGTGGGTTTTCTCTATTGAGTCGTGATTAGTGGTAAAAGAACAAATGACATGGGCTTGCCGACTAGCCATAGGTCATTGTGTACTTGCTTTGCAAAGTTTTCAACTTCTAATGAGAGTGAAAACACTTTGCCCTGCTGGTAAAGCCCCCTTTGGCCCAGTAATCTGCTGGGCTTGTTAGCATTTTGTCTGTTTTTTCCCGTTTTCAAAAATGGAAACTTTGGGCTGGAAATGATTTTGTTCTGTCACTAGTTCATTAGCCGGCTAATTGAAGGTTGACTGTTTATTTGCTTTGATCAATCAGTGAGATAGATTGCTCAAAGTGTGTAAATAAATGTTCATTGCACCTTCACAAACCAATGGCTTAGTGTAGTGAATGGAATTCAATTGCTCAGGAGCTAAAACTGTAGGAGATTAGAAGCAGGAGAGGTAAATCTGGAATCTGTTCCAGATTGCAGTCAGCTCTGTTGAGCGGCACACTGCATTGTTAATGTTTTTAATTCATGTTTCTCATTCTTTTGTTACATGGCTCAAATTTCATGGCAAGGTATCCTGTCTAGGGTTTTTAATTTGTTATCATGTTTCCAACTTGAGGATGCTATTTTAAAAGCGTGCCTTTCCGGCTTTAATGTTGATAAGACAGTTTACATATTAATCTTACTTGTTCAATCATGTTTATCATCAACCTCTTTTATCAACAAGTACTTGCTCAGTTCTAATTGAAGTTTTTTTTTTAAATATTTTTTTCCCTTTATTGAGGCGTGATTAGTGTTAAAAGAACCAATGAGATAGTCTTGCTATCTAGCTTTTGGTCATTGTGTATTTCCTTTGCAAAGTTTTATGCTTTAGAAGGGCAGCTTCTGTGAATGTTTATGTCAGTTGGAAGTATAAGTTCTAATAAGAGTGAAAACACTCTGCCCTGTTGGTCTTGGCCTAGTAATCTGCTGGGCTTGTTAGCATTTTGGCTGTACTTACCCTTTTAAAATATTGGATATCTTGGGCTGAAAATTAGTTTGTTCTGTCATTGGTTCAACTAGCTTGGTGGCTAATCGCAGTTAATTGCTTATTTGCTTTGATCAGTGTATGTCTGTAGGCTTGCCAGTATAATTGTCAGGATCAGTGAGATAGAATGCTTTAAGTGTGTACATTCAATGTCTTAGGCGCTCAAATTGTAGGAGACTAGAAGCTGGAAAAGAAAATGTCGAATTTGTTCCATGATTGCAGCTTGCTGTTGAGAGCACTCAGCATTGTTTTTGTTTGAAATTCATTTTTCTATTTCTTTTGACACATCTCTCAACATTCATGAAAAGATTCTATCAAACATTGCTAACGTGTTGTCATGTTTCTAATTGAGGTTGCAATTTTAAAACAGTGCCTTTCCAGCTGTAATTTTGATAAAGTGGCAAACATATTAATTTTCACTTGTTCTTTTGTGTTTATCAACAACTACTGTGGTTCATAATGTCTGGCTTCGGTCAGTAAATTGTATTTATATTTAAGAATGATATATATTGTGATCTCAGTTGCAACGATGAATATTATGTCCTGTGCTTTGGTTTGATGTGTTAAATTTACTGGATAGACAACTCGTTCAGAGTGGCAAAGCATGTTGGTAAACAAAACCTACTCATGAAGCTGTTTTTAATCTTTGGTTTCGCTTCGATTCCATCATAGTTGAGTTCATTAAGAGATGACTGTTACGCCTACGGATTCTTTGGGATTATTTTGAATCATGTTTATTGCCCTTTATGTGCATTATTTGGTCAGCGCCTCCTGCTTTGTTGTCCTTACACCACACTCCGCAACTCTGGGCAAGTTTTTCGTTGTATCGTGTTAATGAAAATAAACAAACAACACGTACATATTTTATTGTTTTGAAGTCTTCTGAAGCTTTTGTTTCTAATGATATCCAATCTTAGCCTTTTCTTTGTTGCTAGGGCTTGTGTTAGAGAATTTATCTCGGTATTTGAACTCGCAAAACGCCTCGCCAGCCGAGATGATTTGGGACAGGGGGCGGGTGCTTTAACCATCTCGGCTGGCGTGACGCACGCTGATTGAACATGCGAATCGGCATCCCTATCTCCGGCCCAGAATTGGCGCCAAACGGCGACTTCAGAAAGCTTTGAAAAATCGTCGATTTTGCACTCGACCGGAACCGGAAACGCGCAAACTAGTTCCAGCTTTTGCCGCCCCCGCAGCAGCACCGTCGCCGAAAATCCGAAAATCGTCGTTTCGGCGACGGTGCTGCTGCGGGGGTGGCGAAAGTCGGAACTAGTAGTTCCCTCGATCGCCGCTCCCGAGGCAGCACCGTCGCGAAGCGACGATTTTCGGCCGAAATAGCGACGGTGCTGCCTCGGGAGCGGCGATCGAGGGAACTACTAGTTCCGGCTTTCGCCACCCCCGCAGCAGCACCGTCGCCGAGACGACGATTTTCGGATTTTCGGCGACGGTGCTGCTGCGGGGGCGGCAAAAGCTGGAACTAGTTTACGCGTTTCCGGTTCCGGTCGAGTGCAAAATCGACGATTTTTCAAAGCTTTCTGAAGTCGCCATTTGGCGCCAATTCTGGGCCGGAGATAGGGATGCCGATTCGCATGTTCAATCAGCGTGCGTCACGCCAGCCGAGATGGTTAAAGCACCCGCCCCCTGTCCCAAATCATCTCGGCTGGCGAGGCGTTTTGCGAGTTCAAATACCGAGATAAAATTCTCTAACACAAGCCCTAGCAACAAAGAAAAGGCTAAGATTGGATATCATTAGAAACAAAAGCTTCAGAAGACTTCAAAACAATAAAATATGTACGTGTTGTTTGTTTATTTTCATTAACACGATACAACGAAAAACTTGCCCAGAGTTGCGGAGTGTGGTGTAAGGACAACAAAGCAGGAGGCGCTGACCAAATAATGCACATAAAGGGCAATAAACATGATTCAAAATAATCCCAAAGAATCCGTAGGCGTAACAGTCATCTCTTAATGAACTCAACTATGATGGAATCGAAGCGAAACCAAAGATTAAAAACAGCTTCATGAGTAGGTTTTGTTTACCAACATGCTTTGCCACTCTGAACGAGTTGTCTATCCAGTAAATTTAACACATCAAACCAAAGCACAGGACATAATATTCATCGTTGCAACTGAGATCACAATATATATCATTCTTAAATATAAATACAATTTACTGACCGAAGCCAGACATTATGAACCACAGTAGTTGTTGATAAACACAAAAGAACAAGTGAAAATTAATATGTTTGCCACTTTATCAAAATTACAGCTGGAAAGGCACTGTTTTAAAATTGCAACCTCAATTAGAAACATGACAACACGTTAGCAATGTTTGATAGAATCTTTTCATGAATGTTGAGAGATGTGTCAAAAGAAATAGAAAAATGAATTTCAAACAAAAACAATGCTGAGTGCTCTCAACAGCAAGCTGCAATCATGGAACAAATTCGACATTTTCTTTTCCAGCTTCTAGTCACCTACAATTTGAGCGCCTAAGACATTGAATGTACACACTTAAAGCATTCTATCTCACTGATCCTGACAATTATACTGGCAAGCCTACAGACATACACTGATCAAAGCAAATAAGCAATTAACTGCGATTAGCCACCAAGCTAGTTGAACCAATGACAGAACAAACTAATTTTCAGCCCAAGATATCCAATATTTTAAAAGGGTAAGTACAGCCAAAATGCTAACAAGCCCAGCAGATTACTAGGCCAAGACCAACAGGGCAGAGTGTTTTCACTCTTATTAGAACTTATACTTCCAACTGACATAAACATTCACAGAAGCTGCCCTTCTAAAGCATAAAACTTTGCAAAGGAAATACACAATGACCAAAAGCTAGATAGCAAGACTATCTCATTGGTTCTTTTAACACTAATCACGCCTCAATAAAGGGAAAAAAATATTTAAAAAAAAAACTTCAATTAGAACTGAGCAAGTACTTGTTGATAAAAGAGGTTGATGATAAACATGATTGAACAAGTAAGATTAATATGTAAACTGTCTTATCAACATTAAAGCCGGAAAGGCACGCTTTTAAAATAGCATCCTCAAGTTGGAAACATGATAACAAATTAAAAACCCTAGACAGGATACCTTGCCATGAAATTTGAGCCATGTAACAAAAGAATGAGAAACATGAATTAAAAACATTAACAATGCAGTGTGCCGCTCAACAGAGCTGACTGCAATCTGGAACAGATTCCAGATTTACCTCTCCTGCTTCTAATCTCCTACAGTTTTAGCTCCTGAGCAATTGAATTCCATTCACTACACTAAGCCATTGGTTTGTGAAGGTGCAATGAACATTTATTTACACACTTTGAGCAATCTATCTCACTGATTGATCAAAGCAAATAAACAGTCAACCTTCAATTAGCCGGCTAATGAACTAGTGACAGAACAAAATCATTTCCAGCCCAAAGTTTCCATTTTTGAAAACGGGAAAAAACAGACAAAATGCTAACAAGCCCAGCAGATTACTGGGCCAAAGGGGGCTTTACCAGCAGGGCAAAGTGTTTTCACTCTCATTAGAAGTTGAAAACTTTGCAAAGCAAGTACACAATGACCTATGGCTAATCGGCAAGCCCATGTCATTTGTTCTTTTACCACTAATCACGACTCAATAGAGAAAACCCACATACATAAACTATACTTTAAAATGGTAAAAAATACTACAACAAATTCAATTAACCAGAGGTATGTTGTCTTCAAGAACAGCTGATCAGCAACTGCATCTACTGGGAATTTCTGCGCAAACTGATGACATTCTCGTCAGCCGAAATGGCTGTCAGCTGGAAATGGAAAGTACACAATTAGCTTCAAAATGTGCACTGAATTACTTATAATGCAATGAAAGAGATAAAACTTACTCAGAAAGCAGTTGCGTGATGTCCACAGGTCTGCAATGAGAAGGATGCCTCCACAGGAATAATTCTCAGTGCGCCACTAACATCAATGTGGAAAATACAGCACCATAAGCTGGAAAAGAGAGACAGAGAAAAATAAATATAAAGTCAGCTTGACAAACTGAAACGAACTGTACTGAACTGCAAGAGACCCAACTTACAGCAATGTCTTCAAGGTTGGTGTCGTGTCCAAGAATACGTTCAAAACAATCACTACGAATGACTTCTTCTAATTCTCCAAAAGCACAGCAGGAACACCCACACGAGGTTGCGAGTATTTATCTTGCTTTAACCTAAAACAAAGTGAGCACAAGCTGTAAACATTGAGACCCAAATCATGTGCAGCAGAGTATGAGAAAACACACGCCATCACTGTGATAGTTTAATACTTGAAAGTAATGCTAGGAAATAGAGAAAAAGATGCTTGAAATACCTGGTTATTTGTTGACGGCCAGGGCCAGGGTCGAAGGGGGCTGGCGGTGGCCGCACGTGGCCGCGTGGGGAGCGCGGGGAGCGCGGGGAGCGCAAGCAGCAGCAGGGGTCGGACGTGTCGAGCGGTCCGGTCCAGCCGCAGCCCCGGCCCCGCCCGGCCCGGCCGCCCCGCCCTCTCAGCAGCTCCGACGACCACGACGCGGCCACGTGCGGCCACCGCCAGCCCCCTTCGACCCTGGCCCTGGCCGTCAACAAATAACCAGGTATTTCAAGCACAGCTACCGTCCACTATGCAAGGTACGTACCGTGCTGTCGTTCTGCCCGAGGAATGACGCCCATCGCCAGGCCGTCCCATTGGTTTGTAAAACACGAAATCTTGAAAATTGCAGGACGCTCCACGAGGTCGCCGTATCACCATGTTTGTCAGCTTGCCCCATCGCACCGCCGATCTGCTGCCACGGGCAGGGTTGCCAGAAGCCGAGCGAGCCAAGTCGCCCGAGCCGAGCGCCGAATGCGCCCGAGCGCGCCCGAAGCCGAGCAGCCAATGAAATCGCCCGAAATCGCCCGCGCTCTTTCAAAATCGCCTAAAATCGCCCGGCGTCTTCGAAAGTAGCACAAGCCTCTTTACTTAGATAATTGTATTCCGAATTAAACTTACAGCTTTTTTGGGAGCTGACTGTAGCCAGTTCGCCAGGGAGCCCCTCTTCCCCGCCATGTCCCGCCCCTCTTCCCCTCTTCCCCGAACTGTCCCGGGGACACCCCAACGCGCCCGTCCGCACCCGGTCCGGCCCGCCGCCTCGCCTTCCCGCTTCCCGCCGCCTAGCGCCTAGCAGGTGTTCAACTCTTTGTTGCCAAGGCAAGGCCACTGCGCATGCGCTACAACCCACAGCCCTCTCATAATTGTTATTGTGCGAATAGGCTGTCCGTAAATTTTCAAATGGTGTAAAAATCACGAAAAACGCCCAAAAATCACCCAAATAACGTATAAATTGGCAAAAATCGCCCGAAAAAACAAAAAATCGCCCGGGGTCAGGAAAAATCGCCCGAAAATCGCCCGGGCGATCCAGGCCGAGCAAAGTGCGCCCGGAGACACCAAAAATCGCCCGGCGGGCGCAAAATCGCCCGGTCTGGCAACCCTGGCCACGGGTTCTCTCCCACTCTCCGCGGCTACGTTGTCCATCAAGCCCAGGCAACTCGGGGCTACGGAACGGACGCTTGTGGCGCGTGACGTCACAGATCGTCTTCCAATACTGACAACATTACAACTGCGAAATAACCCAGCATTTCTGAAGCGTGAGCTTGGGTAGAGCGTCCTTGGGTATTTGTATGTTGGTCCAGCTGGTGACTCCGCGTTTATTCAAAGCCTACGGCGTGCTTACGATTCCATATGGAGAATGAATGTTCGAAAGATACAGGACAAAATGGTATTCATTTGAAAAATAAATAAATTGGAGAAAAATAATCATTACAAGTCACATTTATTAAATAAAGGCAACAGAGTGCTTGTATACAAGCTTGTATCAAAATGAATTCAAAAGTGGAAGTGTCATCTTCTCAGATGCGTCAACATTACAAGGGAGAAATGAGTCTGAATGATTTAGCGAAGAAATCGTGCACTGATACTGAAAGGTTTTAACTCAAACTGACTTTTCCGAAGGTACAGCTGATAACACATGAATCCTTTACACGTTGACATTGGTGTAAATGACAAAAATATCTTTCAAGGGATTCGCAGCAGTAAATAAGTCTTTTTTAAATCAAGTAGGAAGTGTAACTGAATCCATTGCAGTTGAAAACTTTAATGTTGCTCATCATATATCTTTCACTTTAATGGACCTGAGACGGTTGAATTTTCCTCTAAGTTGCCCAAGTAAGATTTAAAAATTGACGTTGACATCTCTTCATTATATGCTTTGAAATAATAAACGTAGAAGTGAGTCTGAATGATTTACAGCAAGAATTGTTCTCAGAGAGTAGGAGTTCCTCATCCAAACTGACTTTTCTGATAAACATGAGATCCTGATACGTTGGCATCAAAATAGTAAAATGACCAGGGCAGAGGAACATTACATTTTGAATGGCTTTTAAAGTTCGTTTAGTTAAATTAGAGTTGCTAGAATTTTGAATCCATTTTAAACACCTACATGCACATGGGGATTGGTTATGTTAGTCATACTAATCCTGACATCTTCAGGATAAAGAATAGAACCCCAACCTACCGGTCTGTATCTTTTCGGAAAACAAATCTGTGTTTCCCATCTCTGGGTTTTTTGGTGAATACACACCCAAACGCACAGCATTTTTTAATTTTAATGCCCATTCTGCATGGTTGTCAAGAAGCCATACTGCTCCTCAAGCAGACGACCAACAGCTGTGTTCTTGTTTATATACCACCACAACATACTTAAAATCCTACATGAACAATTTATAAATTATACCAATTAATTTGCTTCAAATCTATACTAAGTGATATGTGTGTACACTATCTAACAAATATCATCAGTTTGGGAGGCTGTCATGGAACCTTACTATGAGAAAAGTGTACAACAACATGTGAAATTTCAAGTCTGTGTTGGTGGCAGTACTGGAAGACGACCTGAGGTGCGGGGGAAGCGGGGAGGCAGCAGCCCGCCGGAAACGCCTATGACCGTTGCCTGGGCCTGTTGTCCATGGTGAAGGGAAGCGAGTCGGGCTGCAAGCAACACAAATGAAGCACTTCAAGGAGGAGGTAAGTACATTCCACGGTTCTGTAGTTGACAATGGCTGAACACATGTTGGGAGGGCTTGAAATGAGCCAACCCATAGGGAAATGGAAGGGAGCGGAATTTGCAGCAGCAGCTCGACTGGCCACGTGCTGGTGGAAGGGTTAGACATGTGTCACACCAGGGGCACAATCAAGAAGAAGACTCCTTCAGCCTACTTTTCAACAGGTTATTATGAACGGTAGTATGCTGCATCTGTTAAAGAAATGCAGCAAGAGTCAGTTCATTTTGCTCTCAAACTTGTGTAGCCTATTGCCAGCCAGGGATGACCTGCAATCTGCAGCAAAAAGTGATTTCTGCCAAGTTTGTCAAACATCAACTTCCATCCTTGCTGTTTCAGGTCAGCTGAAAATGCCTCAGGAGCACCGCAGAGAGAAGGTTTGGAGAAGTATCATCTTTGGGAGAGCATGCCGGAATCACGTCGCCTAGCTGACATTATTTTGAGCTAGAGTCTATCCAGCGAAAGAACGGTTCTGGGATAGCACAGTCTCTTATGGGAGACTCGTAAGGCTGAGAACCATTCTTTGGCTGGTCAGACCGTAGGTGTGCTACATGGTGAATAGGACCCTCTAGTAGTGAACATGTATTCATATCAATAAAGCGAACGAGTGCTGCTGAAACAGCATATTTCCATCCATTACTAACCCCTGAAAGTCGCTCTGACTTGACTTCAAGCGACTTGCCGACTCATTCAAACGCAATGCACAATACAAAGACAAATCGGAGAAAGTACATTTGTCCGGGGAAAACCATGAGTCCAGGCAGCAACACCGAGAGGCCCACATGAGCACATGGTTCGACTCGCCTTGTACCAATAGACTCCTTCTAAAAACAACATCTTGGGTCTCAATGTGCACAGATATCAAGACTATCTCATACCACTTTTCAAATCAATAGGCTTAAACAGTTATGGGAAAATCTTGAGTTGTGGACAGCACTCAATCAAAAATATTTGATTTAAGGAATTTTGTGAGAAATAATTATTGATAGGAAATCTGTGAAGTGCACCTCAATTTTAGTCAACATACTTCTTACAAGGCCCAGCATAAAGCTGGTGCGACAAAATACAATGCTACGCGTAGCTCGGGCATGAGAATCATTTGAAAAAAAATACTGAGAAAGTCTTGTTCTTTAATGAGTACATCTCTATCGTGAGTACATATCAAGTTGTGCAATTAGATGAGATGATAATTTTTAAAACAGAGAGAGATACTACAATATTGATTTATTTAATCTATAACACTAAAATTGACCATCTATCTGTTCTCACTTATCTTTGCAATATTTGAACACATTAATTACCACTCACATCACTTTTGTAGGACAAAGAACAGCTATTGTTCTCAGTACAGTGTAACCTATTACAAGTGTCCAGTTTTATCTCAAAACTCACAATACCCAAATGGAGGATTGAAGCGTAATAAAGGAGAGCAGGAAGATAGGCCACGAGCATGACAAAACAGCCCTTCTTCTGAGCTGTCAGAGGTCGAGAGCAGACAAAAACTTAAAACAAAAACTACATAATAGGTTATGAAAAGTACAGCTACCAAAAAGGAAAAAAAAAAAAAAAAAAAAAAAAAAAGAACTGTAAAGTAGGTGCCATTACCGTTTTAATTAGAATATTGTCATTACATTCGATATGAGAGCAAAATGGGTACTTGAATTCTGAAGAATTCCGATTTCGTCCCCTTAATGCCTACAATGAGGTTCTTGTGCTTCAGGGCAAAATGAACAGAGTAAGATGTGAGGAATTGAATGGATTGTTTTCAATAAATGAAACCCACTTCACTGTGAAAGCTGGCACCGCTTTCTCTCACACCAACAAAACACATTTGAAAATGTGGAGGTAAAATAGATGTGATGTGTTACAATTTGGTTTGCCTTGACAGGTACAATTGTGACAAAAGACAAAAAGTTACCTACTTTGTAAAATGGCTATAAAATAAATAATTGATTGATATAAATACGACTATGACATCTTTGACAAAGCTAGACAATATTTGGTAACTGTTAGCACGTTTCAAATTTTAATAACAATGATACAGACAACTCGATTCTCCTCAAACTCAGAGTTTGAATGAAAAGGAATTGAACAATACAGAAAAGAAGAAAAATGCATTCAAAACGTAATGATGGGAAATTAACATAATCTAAAATTTCAGATGGATCACATGAATGAGGAGGAAAAGATCGTGGTGATACATAAACACTCAGCAGTACAACGTGAAATTGAGAAATACTTACATTAGCTCCTTTAGATCAGCTAAGGTTGGCCTAGGAATCCAAAAAATCCAAAAACTAAAACCGTTCAATAACAGTATCTACTGGGATCGAATCGTGTGCCTGAACTGATGACATTCTCCAGAGAGGAAAAGGCTGGCAGCTAAAAATGGGAAAAATAACTATTAGCTTCTAGAAATGCATTGAACCACAGTAAAGAGTTGGCAGAGATAAAACTTACTCAAAAAACAGTTATGTGATGTTCACAGGTCTGCAATGAGAACAAGAATGTCTTGAGTGGAATCATTCTTGGTGCGCCACAAACATCAATCTGGAAGTTAGAAATAATCATGAAAATTGAATACAGCACAACCATCAGCTGGAAGAGATACAGGGAGAGATAAATATTAAGTTGGTTTGATAACTGAAACCAAAAGTACCAGAAATGTGATAGAAATGACTTACACAGCAATGTCTGTCTTTGTGGTTAGAGTTGCGTCCACAATAAAGTTCAAGTTGATAACATAACAACGACAATGCATCATGAATAAATGAAAGAGGACAGAAGGGCCAGGGCGTTCTCTTCTTTCTCAAGGATACTCCAAAGGTACAGCGTACAGCAGTAACCCTCACAAGTTTGTAAGCAATGTTTGAACAAGGGTTTCGGCTCGCTTCCCACCGATATTTATCTTGTTAACCTAAAACAAAGCAGGCATATGCGAAAACATCGATCAAAGTCATGTGCAGCAGAATAGCAGACAACAGAGGCTGTAAACGTGATGGAGGGCAGGGAATAAATCTAGAAAGAAAAAAAAATTACGTCAGAAAAATTATGCTTGAAATACCTCGTCTTTTCCGACGGCCGGGCGTCGGCAAGAAATCGCCGAGCAAACTCTTAGCGAAGTCTTCACTGCAAATGGCATTCTTCTTGAAGCACTGGTAACTAATTCTTATTGTCCGTCCGAGTGCCGATTAATCTCGGCATCAACGTGGATATATAAATCGAAAACAATCCACACAATGCAAATAGTCAACATCAACAATCAGCAGCATGACTGGCACTCCTGGCACTCTGGCGACTGGCGACGGAGCCGAGCCGAAGACCGAAGCCGGGAGCCGGGCCGAGCGGCCCAAGTGCCGAGTGTTGCGCTGCGCCGCCGCTGCGGTGGAGTGGCAGCGCCGTGGAGGCAGGCAACCCACCCACCTCCTGAGTCGTTTTGGAGGCTATCCACTCAAGGGGCGCACGTGCAGGCATGCGCTGAGCTGACGCTCAGGGTTCTGCCTCACTTTCCCCGTCCCCGCAATCGAGAAAATGTCCAGAAGTATACGCTACCACGTCGACACTGGCCCACAGTCTCAGATGATCTCGAAATTGAAAAATGCAAAAAAAAAAAAAAAACTGAATGAACAAATGTCATATTTTCACCTACCGCATAGCAAACGACGCAACGTCAGCAACACCACCACGCCGGAGCCGAGCCGAGCCGAGCCGAGCCGAGCCGAGCCGAGCCGAGCCGAGCCGAGCCGAGCCGTCCAAACGGGCCGAGCGCTGCTAAGCCGCGCCGCCGTTGCGTTGCTGTGGAGTGACAGCGCCGTGACGGCAGGCAGCCCACCCACCTCCGGAGTCGATTTGGAAGCTCTCCACTTCAGGAGCGCGCGTGCATGCATCCGTGCGTGCGTGTTCTGAGGGTTCGGCATTTTGAAAATAACAACATTTACTTCAGAATTTAGGTGATTCGGATTGCAATATCTGTTTAATTCATTAGAACCCATCGACAATGACATTATGAGGCATAATTAGTGGGCGTTGTACCAGTACAACAGTCGCTAAAATTGGCTCCTGAAACGAGAGTTTAGTCCATCTATTGTTATCTGTGATCAAAATTCCTCCTACAAGTATGTGGCTTCCTTTTAAGCTCCCTGCCGACCTTATGTGCGCCCCATACAGGGAATGAAAAACTGTCTCAAAAATGGCCTATTTTCATTTTTTTTCTTAACGCATCTAAAAATGTACCTAATTTGGCACGAAAAAATCGACAGAAAATCGTAAAAATACCGGTCAGAATCTCGGAAAGAATATTGCTCTGTAAGGTCTACAGGAGGGCTTCTCGCGAGCAGAGTAGTGAACGCTGCTGAGCGAGCGAACCAGGCAAGCTAGCGAATACGGAGTGAGCGAACGGGAGCACCAAGCGAACGAACCGGGCAAGCGAGCGAGCACTGCAATGCTCTTCACTCATGTGCTATCTCCATAATACGGAGAATTTTGTGCAAGCGTAATATGGATCACAAATCATCTGTAATACGGATAAAATCATTCGTAGTATGGATAATTTGATCCATATTACAAACATGCCTTCATCCATAAATTATGGACCAAATTCACCGTAACTTACGGACCAAGTAAAGTTTGTAATATGGATTAATTAATCCATATTACGGATGATTTTATCCGTATCACAGATGATTTGTGATCCATATTGCGCTTGCACAAAATTCTCCGTATTATGGAGATGGTACATCCGTAAGGAAATTAGAGTGTTTGAATGCTCGCTCGCGCTGTTCGTTCGCTCCTCCTCGCTCGCTCGTGCTGCTCGCTCGCTCGGCTCGGTACCCGGTTCGCTCGCAACTCTGCTCGCGGGAGGCCCTCCAGACCAAGTTGTCATCTCACAGTACATGCTCTGTCACTTCCGCTAGCGTTAGCAACATAGAAAACACGACTGTTGTACCCATACAGCACTAAGCCTGTAAGGGTGCCGACTTTGCCCAAAAGGCTAAATGCGGTAGGATTCGAATAATTATGGTCGAGTGTGCCTCTATCATCGGTAGTATAGCCATTCGAATGGTCAGAGAGTCCGTTTTTGATGGAATTCGTATCATTTTTGACTGTGAAACATGAACGAGGCGATCATACACATTTGCGTCGCAGTCATCTTTAGGATGCCATGGCAGAGTCTAAAAGCCCTACCCTACACATGTGTGGGGCTACGAGGGGAGCCCCTAAGTTCCATTGCACCACCGCACGCACCAGCAAATCCACCGCGGGGGAACAAGAAAGGCGCGAGGGGGTATGCACTCCCAAATATCGTGACCCGACTATTACGAAATGAGGTAATACGCTGTAATAGAATTCTATTACGTCTATTACGCCTACTACATTCTATTACGTGTATTACGGGTTTATTACGAGACTATTACGCGCCTATTACGCCTATTACTCCTATTACGCTACTATTACAGGCATATTACGTGACTATTACAGGCGTATTACGCTTGAGAGGAGCACGCCAAACATTCCCTAGGGTGACTGCCAATACCATTAGCATAGCGGAAAAGTCTGGAGGAGCAGTTTCTATCTGTTCTTGTTTATGTTTTTCTGTGACCATTTTCGAAACATTCGTGCACCACACTGTAAATTGGTTGGCGTCTGTAGACGCCAAAATTTTGGCGTCCTCTGAGAACGCCAAATTTTACAGTTTACAGTGCAGTTTTATTTAAATCTCACACTTTTTGTTTCCGTAGTCAAACACCCAAACTGGATCATTTACATTTTGAGGAAAGTACTCGGTAGGCGTACGTGAAACTGATACCTACTCAAACTATTCTATATCTATTATCAAAATGGCTGATACGGCATGCGGACTAAAATGTTACTTGCAAAACATTAGACCTTTAAATGAAAGAAATTTTCCTTGAAAAAGTCCAAAGAAAATTCTAAACAAAAAACCACTGTGGTTGGTTGTACCACCGACTCTGGCTTGGGCTAGGCTAGACTACCCCTACCCTCATCCCCTCTGCGACTGCCTCACGGGGAAGGACAACAGTCGAGCGAGGGGTAGAGACAAATCGGAAAATACTCCGTCATCGAGACGTGTCGGAGTCGGAGACGGTATTACGCGGCTATTACTCGGATATTACGCACTATTACGCGGATATTACGCACTATTACGCGGCCATTACGTCTATTACGTAGGCATTACGTGTAATACATGTATTACAAAGTATTACGTGTATTACGCGATTATTACACCTCTATTATTGGGCGTGTGACCCGACTATTACGCAAGTGCATACCCCCTCGGAAAGGCGCCTCCGAAAACACGATAGCGAGCACATCTTGTTGTACCCATACAACATGTTGTTTGTGTACAACAATGTCTTTGCGCGGCCCAGTGCAGCAACTCCTCCGGCTGAGACTGAACCAGTGATGTTAGAAAAGTAGGCAAAAGATCGTACGCACGCACCAGTGTGCGGCAGACGGGTATCTCCGCCTGCCTACTAGGCAACATGTATTCTCATGTGTGGAGAGTTTTGCCTACAGTTGGCAGGCGGAGATACCCGTCTGCCGCACACAGGTGCGTGCGTACGATCTTTTGCCTTCTTTTCTAACACCACTGGGCTGAACATCCCGCACTACACAGGTGTGGTGCTGGGAGGTCTAACAAGCGTGCTAGGAGGCGCGATTGCACCACCGAATGCACCTGCGAGGCCACCGGGTACCGGGTAGGCAATAAATGCGCCTCTATAAACACGACATCGAGAGCATCTTGTAGTCACTGTTATTCAATTACTGTGACGTCACATTCTTTTTCATGTGATAAGTGTCACATTGTTTAAAATGTAATGTCACATTCTTTTCAATGTGATTCGGCCAGAATATGTGGGCTAAATTTTATTGTCACATTCAAAAGAATGTGACATAAATATCAAAAGGAATGTGACAGTTTTCACATGAAAAGGAATGTGACGTCACAGTAATTGAATAACAGTGGTACCCATACAACATACCAGGTGGCTGACGGACGCCGTGCACTTTTCGTACTATGCCACCCGCCCGCACCGCTCCATCCGGGACTGCATACCCATCAGGCGCTGGGGACCGGCTCCAAGCGCGGACGCTCTTCTCCGCCACGGTTGTTGTAGCGAACGCCCCGAAAGGACCCTCTCGCGGTTCGCGCGGTCTACGGTAGGGCGTTACAGAGGGGAGGTTCGCGGTTTCGCGAGCGTAACCCGCGAGTCCGCCGGGAAAGCTCGCGGCCCGCGCGTCCTGCCGCGCAGGAATCTCGCGTACCGCGGATCCTCTGTGGGTCCTTCGCGGACTGCGAGCAACCCACGAGAAGGATCCGCGGACCTCGACCTTCCCCCGCGGAGGATTCGCGGTTCGCGAGATACCCCCACGGAGCGACTCGCAGACCGCGAGCTCCCCCGGCAGACTCGCGGGTTACTTCCGAGAAACCGTGAACCTCCCCCCCGGTAACGGAACGGCCCGCCGTAGACCGCGCGAACCGCGAGAGGGCCCTTTCGGGACGATGGCTGCAACATCAGTGCCGGAGCGGAGCGTCCAGGCTTGGAGCCGGTCCCCGGCGCCTGATGGGTAAGCAGTCCCGGATGGAGCGGTGCGGGCGGGTTGCATAGTACAAAAAGTGCACGGCGTCCGTCAGCCACCTGGTATGTTGTTCCTGTACAACATTGTCTTCACACAACCCAGTGAAACTCCTCCGGCTGCTCTGCAAACTCAAGTGTCGTACAATACTGCACTAAAAGGTGCAGGACCAATGGTCCTGCAGTAAAAAGTGTAGGACCCAGTGTGTCCTCCAGTAAAAGGTGTAGGACACGGTGTGTCCTACAGTAAAGAGTGTGGGACACTCTGTTTCCGACAGATGATGTGCTGCACATACAAGTGTAGGACACACCGTGTCCTACACTTTTTACTGCAGGACACCGTGTCCTACACTTTTTACTGCAGGACACACTGTGTCCTACAACTTTTACTGCAGGAACATTGGTCCTGCACCTTTCAGTGCAGTATTGTACGACACTTGAGTTTGCAGAGTGAGGCTGAACATCCCGCACTACACAGGTGTGGTGCTGGGAGGTCCAGCACGCGTGCTCGGAGGCGCGAGTGCACCACCGAATGCACCTGCACTGGTAAAACTTAAAGTTGAAGTTGAAGACCCATTACGCTGGATTTCAAGCGTAAACTCAGTACGCTTGAAAGCGGGGCGCAAGGCTACGATTTAGTTTTACCAGAGTGCGAGGCCATCCAGGTAGGCAAGAAAGGCATCTCTCATTACACGACATGGAGAGCATCTTGTTGTACTCACCTATTCAACACATGTTGATTCTGTACTATACTGCCCGCCCCCACCCACATGCGCCCGCCGCCTAACCGCTATGCCACTACCAGTTCGGCACGCGGTTCTGTTGCCCGCGTACCCCGCAACGCCCGCGCCTCCTGTGAGAGGGACACAGATCGAGTGCCTCACCCGGGTGCGCGCCGAAGTGCCATTGCACCACCGCACGCACCAGCAAGTCTGCCGGGGCGACGAGAAAGGAGCCTCCGAAAACGCGATAATCGAACACATCTTGTTGTGTTTGTGTACAACATTGTTTTCGCGCGACCCAGTGTAACTCTTCCGGCTGAGGCTGAACAGCCCACCCTACACATTTGTGGGGCTACGAGGCCTGACCCCGGTGCCCGGCGTAAGTGCCATTGCACCACCACACGCACCTGCAAGTCCGCCGGGGGAACAAGAAAGGCGCCTCCGAAACCACGATAGCGCTCTAGAAACGCAAGTGTACAAGTCGAGGGGGCAACTACTCCCTATTCCAGTGTACACAGGATTTCTAATGATACGGGATTTCTATGGATTGCGTAAAGATTTCTCCGGATTTTGTAAAGATTTCATATGGTACATTCGGGTACATTTCACAAATATATACCAAATTCCACAAAATTCTAAAAGATTTCACGAGGTTTCATGGGATTCCTCAAGGTTTCATGAGATTTCACTGATTTCTGTGAGATTTTTTGATATTTCTTGAGATTTTTCAATTGGATGTCGTAGGATTTCATCGAGATTTCAGAGGATTTCATCGAGATTTCAGAGGATTTCATCGAGATTTCAGAGGGTTTGAACACAGGATTTCACGAGTGGTTGCCCCCTCGGTACAAGTAGAATGCAGTATTTCCTGCATACCTACATGTATTCAGGAAATACTGTGTACCTCGCTGTGTACTTAGTCAAGTATGCAGGAAATACTGTGTACTTGGACAAGTATGCAGGAAATCCTGTGTACTTGACCAGGTACACACTAAAACCTCCAAACATTTATGGGGAAGATTTAGTGTGTACCTGGTCAAGAGCACGGGATTTCCTGCATACTTGACCAAGTACACAGGATCTCCTGTATACTTGACCAAGTACACAGGATCTCCTGCATACTTGACTAAGTACACAGTTTTTCCTGAATACATGTAGGAATGCAGGTACTGCATTCAAGTACACACTCGCGTTTCCAAGCACAGCACATCTTGTTGTACCCATACAACATATGTTTTTTATGTACAACATTGTCTTTGCGGCGACCCAATCAGGCGCGTCGGAAGTGTTCTGAGGTAGGGGGTGCGCAGGCTCGCCAAACGGGGTAAAAATTTAGGATTTTTAATGCTCAGAAACAAAACACAAAATTTAATATATATATCAGATAAACCGAGGGGGCAACCACTTCCTATCCTTGTGTACACAGGATTTCTAATGATATGGGATTTCTATGGATTGCGTAAAGATTTCTCCGGATTTAGTAAAGATTTCATATGGTACATTCGAGTACATTTCACAAATATATACCAAATTCCACAAAATTCTAAAAGATTTCACGAGGTTTCATGGGATTTCTCAAGGTTTCATGGGATTTCACTGATTTCTGTGAGATTTTTTACGATATTTCTTGAGATTTCTCAGTTGGATTTCGTAGGATTTCACCGAGATTTCGGCAGATTGCATCCAGATTTCCGAGGGTTTGTACACAGGATTTCACGAGTGGTTGCCCCCTCGAGATAAACAGGTAGTACAGGTATCTTGTTGGTCGCCTCAGTTGCCTCGCAAGCCATCAGGCCATCTCTACATTCAATTCTGGGGGGTGCGCTGGGGGGTGCTGCGCACCCCCCAGATTTTTCTGGGGGGTGCGGTGCGCACCCCCTGATCCCCACTTCCGACGCCCCTGGACCCAATGTCGTAACTCCGGCTGAGGCTGAACATCCCGCACTACACAGGTGCGGTGCTGGGAGGCCTAACGCGCGTGCTCGGCGGAGGCTCGATTTGCACCACCGAATGCACCTGCGAGGCCACCGGGTAGGCACGAAAGGCGCCTATCAATACACGACAACGAGAGCATCTTGTTGTACCTATACACCATATGCTGTTTGTGTACAACATCGTTTTTTTTTATTATTTTAATTTATTTTAAAGTTATAAATATTACTGCCAGTAGAATTTTGAGACCCTCTTTCCCTTTTCCGTTCACAATCG
Organism: Frankliniella fusca; assembly: GCA_029379305.1. Classification (NCBI taxonomy): domain Eukaryota; kingdom Metazoa; phylum Arthropoda; class Insecta; order Thysanoptera; family Thripidae; genus Frankliniella; species Frankliniella fusca. The sequence goes on along the minus strand of JAHWGI010001426.1, from coordinate 1,912,627 downwards.
ATTTTACTATGGTCCCTTCATACAATCAATTGTATTTTGCTATTGCCCTTATGAAAATAGCCAATATCGAGTAGTACTTCACCGGAGGAGGCATGATTATGTATGAAAACAACACTCACTTCACACTACCCTAGAGGCCAGGTTTTTGAGAAAAATGAACTTTTGACCTGGAGGAGTTTTATTGTATACCGGGTGTCCCAGAGAACACACGGCAGTGTTGTGGGATTGCATACTCGCCAGAGCTGCAGGGGCTATGGCGCCTTACGGCCGGAGTGGGTAGGCAGACCCGCAACACTGCCGTGTGTTTTCTGGGACACCCGGTATATGACTAATTCTCAAGTTATACCGATAGTTTGCGATAATATTCATGAATTGTGCTGTAAAAATGGACTTAAAAAAAAAACTAGGAAATTTGGCCAAAAAAATGAGGTTTTTATGGCATAACACCCACTCAATTTTTGAAAACCATTTTTTCTTCTTTTCTTTTATTTTCTGTGAACGGAAGCACCTCGATCAGGTGGGGTGTACCAAACCATAAAAAGTTAGCAAAATAAAAAAAAAAATGCATTTTCTATATTTTGACCTAGGAGGCATAATGTTGTATGAGTAAAACAGTCAATAACTTCCGAACCAATCATGGTAGAACACCCCCCGTGTGCTCATAATGCTTCTTAGACAAAGTCTAGGTCGGCTAAGGACAGATATTTTATTTTTGAAAGCGGGGCAAAGTTCATGCCTCTAAGGGTAAAGCCAAACCACGGAAATTAGCGAAGATGATGCAAATAAAAGGTTCGTCATTCCCTCCATCTTTCAAAAGATCAAAGAGTCATCCTGGCCCGGCCCGCGACTTCATAACAGAATTACGTATCTCAGGCCCCTTTCATCTGGGGGATCGACATTCTTTCTTTCATTTTCTTTTCCTCCTTGTTTTATAAGACGTTTATTGGCCTGTTGATCTGTACTCCTCTACAGACAAGCCCCGCCCCGAACCCCGCCCCGCCCCGCCCCGCACCCACGACTTGTTTGTCCCTCGTTGATTAATTAGCCTACCGATAACAAAAACGGGTTGCCGGCGCGGCGTCACGTGCCGAGGTGGGGGGGCGGCGCGTGCCCGGAGACGCCCGAGCGAGTACCGAGCGAGTACCGAGCGGGTACCGAGCGGGTACCGAGCGGGTACCCGGCCCGCTCGCGTACGGAATACGAGCAGAGAAAAACATTGGCCAGGTCGCGTGCCGCACGGAGGCGTCCGGGAGGGTCCGGCGGGTCCGTGGGTGTGGGCGCAAGAGAGACAGCTGCACCCCAATCATCGGTGGTCCGGATTAGTCGTCGAGAGCGAGAGATATGGAGCAAGAACTCTGGTAGTGAACACTGTTAAAACCTTGCGAAGAAAAAGTTCGTATTACAAACAAAATAGTTTGTAAGCTGCGAAGTATTTGGCTGCTTCGCAATTGCGAAGAATTTCTTCGCAACTTACAAACTATTTAGTTTGTAAGGCGTAAAAAGTTTGTAAGCTTGCGAAGCGTTGCGAACTATTTTGTTTGTAATACGAACTTTTTCTTCGCAATGCGAAGCATCCAATTTCTTTGCAACGATTGTTCGCAAGGTTTAAACAGTGAACGAAGCGGCACCTTAAACTAAAAGACACGCAGTTCAGACGCGCGTTTCAAAGCTCACGCAGTTCATCCATAGCCCCTTTCAAAGCCCACGCAGTTGATCCGCCCGTTTCAAAACCCACGCAGTTCCTATATCTTTAAAGTGAAAAACTATAGTGGGTTTTGAAACGGACGGCTCGAACTGCGTAGGCTTTGAAAGGGGTTGATGAACTGTGTGAGCTTTGAAACGCGCGTCTGAACTGCGTGTATTGTAGTTTAAGGTGCCGAGATCACGCGGGAGTGTTCTCTTTCGTACACTTTTGCTGTAGATTCTTATAAATTTTTCCTCGAAAATTCCAAAATTTTTTTTTTGGCGCAGAACTGGTATACATGGTGAAACGACCAGACGAGTTTTCAAATATTTTCTTGAATTTCTAAAGATTCTATTCCTTAAACAAAAAAACAAACAAAAAAGTTCTTGACTTGGAAAACAGATTTAAAAAAAAAAAAAAAAAACTCGTGAGCAAAAAGGGGGGTCTACAAAAATTTTAGAGTTATCAAACTGTAGGCCGCTGTAGGCACCTTACCATGCCCTACCCCACCGGTATGTCGCGGTTTATTGAGTGGGTGAGAGAGATTTGATCATTGAGTTGATTTGATTTGAGTTGATGAGAGAGGGAAAAATGAGAGAGAGAGAGAGAGAGAGAGAGAGAGAGAGAGAGAGAGAGAGAGAGAGAGAGAGAGAGAGAGAGAGAGAGAGAGAGAGAGAGAGAGAGGCAGGCAGGCAGCGAGGTAGGGTGGGGGCCCGGCCTGTGCTCTTGTCACCTGACACCTTGTTCCCTGTCGGACTCGGCCGGGTCCCCCGAGGTGTCCGAGGTGTCGTTATCGACGCGTGCTCAGCTCTGGACCAGTCGGTCGAGGCGTTCCGAACCGTCGCACAACCCCGTCCCGACCCGCCGTGCCGTCCAGGCAGACCGCTGCGCCCGCCGCACCGCACAGAACGCCATCCCTGCCGCCACCATGGTGCACAGGACCCCGATCGAGTGGCAAGGTACGCAGCAAGGCGCACGCGCACTTGATTGTAACGACAAGCAAGCTTCATAATTTTGAAACGAACAAGACACTGTTTTCGCCCCGTTCCCACGCCAGTATAGCGTGTTTGTTTTGACACCCGGTTGCCTATTGGCAATAGCTCTGTGGAAAGACGCGAGGTGGCATTTTGTAAATTTTCATAAACTTTTCTGACGTTTTGTGAAATTTAATAGATTTTTTTTTAAATTTTCACTTCAATGTTACCAAAATTTTTGTGAATTTTCCTGAAATTTTCCTGAATTTTTGTGAGATTTTGAGAATCTTTTCAAATTTTTTCCTAATTTTTTCTGAATGACGAGGTGTACAAAAATTTGATAGTTGTTTCGCCCTTAAGAGGACGGCAAGCGCCGAGAGCGACTGAACCTATTTCGGACTAGATTTCGACTTTGCCTCCCTCTATTTTAGAGCAAGTGGCTCATCTATTCCAAATTAGTCTAAGTCTGTTAAAATAAGTCCCTCCTCTCTTGAAATTAACAAGTAAATGGAGGAACACTTTAAAAGCGATTGCATTTGCTACTTTCCCTACCACATAGAGCGATGTGAGCGTTTCGCTCTGAGTACAGCTTAGCAGAGATTTGTCAGAGCATCCATTTAAAGGCTATTTCCTTCGGGGACTCGCAATTTTTGGGTGACCTAAGGTGCACTTATTACGTAGGAGGGGCTCCTAGAGACAACAAGTAACTGATTCGAAATGTGTACATTGCGGTGTCCAGCAAGACAATACATTCGAAGCGCGAAACTTATTAGACATACGAACCTAGTTTGGATGAGTTTTGGGCCAATTGCCATTTTGGTGACTGGCAGTATTGCTCGCTCGTGACTGCGGAAGCACACGAGGTTTTTCCTCCTAGTTTTTGGAGTCTTAGGATAACAAAACAGCCTGCTCTGAAATAGATTGCTAGCCTCATTCGGATCAATTTAAGTAAAGATCAAAACGGGCCACAAACTGAGATTGCTCCCCGGTCCCGGACAAAGCGAATGACTTTTTGGGTGGAGAGAAACAGGTCTTTTCATGAAGAAGGAAAAACAATAGGCACTCCTGATAAGGTCCTAAAAGTTGACACCTGCAAGGTTTTGTGTCCGACCGAAAGTAGACCAAAGTGATACAATCTATTTTTCCCTACGAAAATTCTTGTGAAATAAAAAATGAAACGCACTCTAGCTGTTTCATGAGGTTCAATCGATAAGCATAAGCTTATTTTCCTCAATTTTCCTAATTTTTCCCTCGAATAGCAAAGTGTCAGTAGATTGGACACCTACACTCACATCACAAAGCTGCTTCAAAAGTTGTCGCCGTCACATGGCGAGCCTTGAGTATCAGACACGAGCCGTACCATGTGATGCGACGACTGCCCCACAGTCATCTGAACAAATGATTTTTTTTTTCCATTTCTACTTCTCCGGTCTAGACGTGTTAACATAAGAAAACAGTGGAAAAGAAAGAAAGATAAGGGAAAAAGCTACAACCAGAAAGTTTAAACAGATGGAGCAGATCTATCTGGTGAGGGGAGGTCGGGGGAGGTATACCTATCACTATAGCGATGCAGCGACCTGCTCATAGCTACTTCTCACCAGACACGAGGGGGGCCAACGGGCCAACTTGTGTATTTCTATGTAAACTTACTTTGTATCTATTGTATTTCTCATGAATTTGTAAAAAATATTCCTGGAGTTTTTGATAAGTATCTTGATGAATTAGTTAAAATTCTTGTGTATTTCCTTGTATTTTTCGTATATTTCTAGTATTTTCTTAGAAATACACGTGATTTTTTTTGTGTACACGGTTTTTTTCAAGTTGGCTGCCCCTTGACTTATGACACGCGAACGCAACGGCAACAATACATTTTTTCCCTTTGTTTTTCACTCTCTTCTCCGCAGAGTATAACTAAAGTTTAACTTTGTTCAAACAAATGTGAAAGAACATTTCAAATAAAATTAAAACTGCACAGTCCGCTGGAGAGGTACGCGAGCACGAGCGATCTGGCAATCGGAGCGACTGCGATGGAATGCCATCTGTCTGCAGATATGCGCGCGAGCGAGCGAGACACAAGCAGGGTACAGAGACTCGCCAGGTGTGATTGTGTCGCAGTCATCGCTCTGAAGCAGCCAGGCTGTACGTTATAGCCTGGCAGGTAAAGTGGAGGAAAAGTCACATTGGTGGATCGTCGCAGATGTAAAACGCGTCACAGTAACAAATTCATTGTGGGTTGATTGATTAGCAGAGAGAGAAATGGTGGGGCGGGGCGGGGCGGGGCGGGGCGGGTGGGGCGAGCGGTGATCGCCGAGGTGGGAGATACCGACAGACACAATGTAGATAAGTCCGTTCCAATCCATTAAGAGCGTAAAGCGGCCGTTAATCGCCTACCAGGCGCCAGCTGCACCCGCCCTGCCCAGCCCGCCGCGCGCCCTTCTCAAGGTGTCAGATAAACTTTCTTTCCTGCACTGGCGTTGACGCCTTACTTTCATAATCACAAGATTAAAAAATAATACATATTAATAAAAAAAATAAAATAAAAAAAACTATCTAGCATGCCATTGCGAAGAGTTTTCGTTGATAATAAGCCACCGCGACCGCGTTTATCGTGATTGTCCCACCAGGACCGCAAAAAAATGTTACCTCTCGAGTCTGGCCGCACATCGAAACCCCAGTCCGAGAGGCACGGAGAGGCACGCAGTTGATCTATAACCGTTTCAAAACCCACGCAGTTCCTTTGTCCTTTAGAGAAGATCCGAAACTTTACGTTGTAATAAAAGTGCGCCGCTATATGCGATGCGCAGTGGGGGGCGGGGGGGAGTAGCAGATGAACTGCCCCGCTGCTGTAGCGCCTGCCGGCCGGAGGGTAGGCCACCCGGTCACCATGACTGTTTAAGTGCTGCCTGGAAACCAGGCGCGTCACCCTGTGGGCAGTAGGCACAGGCTCTTGGAGCTACTAACAGCTGACCTGACAGCCGTCAGTCTCTTGCTCAGCAGACGACATTATTTTCCAAGCAGACGACGTTTTCAGTGGTGCTGTGCGAATCGAGGTTTTCGAGTTCGAATCGAATCGAATTTTTTCAAATCTCCTTCAAATCGAATCGAATCAAATTAGAGATGGAAATTTTCCGGAAACTTTCAAAGTGTCCGAAAAAAACCGGAAAAATAGGAAAAAAACGGAAAAATACCGGAAAAATTGGAAAAATTGGTTTTTAAGTCCTGTAGTGGGATATGGACATAAAACCGACTACTTTCGTATTTCATTAGGTATTTAATTCCACTGGCAGCTGTAGATGACCAACAGGAATAACAAAAAACGCACGAGAAGGAAATGTAAAAGGGTATAAATAGGATGAGTGCACTGAGAAGCGTCTTCACATAGTGATGAAGATATGCTTTTTGCCTATTTCCAGGCGAAAAGTCGTGCTTTTTGCCTATTTTGCAGGATGAATCTTTCCAATTTTTCCGAGGCTAGAGAAAAAAACCGAAAAAAACAGTGTTTTTTTCCAATTTTTCCGGAAACTTTCCGGGCATTTTCATCCCTAAATCAAATCCAATTTTGACCCCCCACAAATTAGATTCACTTAAGAAAAGAAAAAAAAAATCTTCAAAATGAAGTCTAGTAGATCCCTCACAATTTTGCAAAGGCGCGCTCGCGCCCTTATCTTGTTGAAAATAGCATTTTCTTAAACTGTATGATTCGGTCGAAATTTCCATACCTTCGATGCCGAATCATAACCGATTCGGAACCAAATCGGATCGAATCCAGGCAGATATTCTATTCTGCCTGGATTCGATTCGATTTCGAACCATTAGCACAGCACTAGTTTTCAGCAGATGACTTTTACAAACTGACGACGTTATCCAAGAACGACGTTTTTCAAGCAGACAATAATGTTTTCTGAGCTGATGACGTTTTTCAAGCAGACGACATTTTCCAAGCAGATGACGATTTCCAAACAGACGAGGTTTTCTAAGCACGACGTTGTTCAAGCAATGTTTTCTAAGCAGATGACGTTTTTCAAGCAGACGGCATTTCCCTAGCAGCCGACGACACGGGAGTCACGCAGCCACCTCACCGCCTTGTTGCAGGGGTGCTGCCCGCGCGGTACGTGTTCGTCCTCATGGGCGGGCTGGCCATCTTCTGCGCGTACACCATGCGCTCCGCCATGAGCGTCGCCATCACGGAGATGGCGTCGGCGCCGTCCAGCCACTCCATCAGCCGCGACAGCTGCGTCCCCGAGGCCGTCATCAACGGCAACTCGTCGGCCATCACCAAGGTGCGGAGGCGTGACGCTCTCACATAATCTTACCCAGGAAACCAAGTGGTTGACATAACTCTGATTTTTTGGGGATTTTTTTTTTTGAGAGCGCACATTTCATTGAAAAGAAATAATAGCGTAGGAAAAGGAACACGTTACATGCATACCTAAATTCAGAGTTGTTTCTCACTCGCCGAAAACTGTGTTCTTGTTTCCACTAAAACATAAATTATTACGGGGGAAAAAAGGCATGAACGTGAGAAAGACGCTTTTCTGAAAAATGATAGTGATCGAATCAAGAACACAGATTCCCCCCTTGTGTCACATTATCTATGATAAAAAGTGCAGTCGTCCTGTTTTGCTTGGCCCGCAGGAGACCGAGTTCGACTGGGACGAGGAGACGCAGGGCCAGGTGCTGAGCGCCCTGTTCTGGGGCTACGTCGCCGGCAACGTGCCCAACGGGCTGCTGGCGGACCGCTTCGGCGGCAAGCGCGTCCTGTTCTGCGGCATCCTGCTCTGCTCCCTGTCCACCCTGGTGATCCCGCTGGCCGCGCGCCACGGCGGGCCCGTGGCCGTTATCGTTGCCAGGATCCTGGAGGGCGCGGGCGAGGTAGGTGCACCCACTAATATTAATAATAATAATAATAATAATAATAATAATAATAATAATAATAATAATAATAATAATAATAATAATAATAATAATAATAATAATAACAATAAAAATTAGCAGGTGTACTAATTTTTTTAGCTGTGTATGCGGAGCTAATTTTTAAGCTATACGGTGCTTGTTTTCTAGCTACCCTACTGCTATTTATTTTTCCGCTGTTTTAAGTTTTTAGCTGAAGTGCTAATAATCTTTCACATCGAATATCAGATGAGCATTTTTCTCTTTTCGTGTGCGAGGCAATGAAGAAAAAGTCCTGAAAAGCCACAGAAAAAATCGGTAGAACAGTTCGAAAACTTCGAGGAAACTCTAGACTCGTTCCTAGTTCCGAAAGACTGCAGAAAAATTCTGGGAAAAAATAGAACAAAATGTAAACTTGTGAATAAAATTCTTGAAGAGCTAAAAAAAAAAAATGTTGAAAAGTCCAACGGGAAAACAAACAAAAAACCGAAGAGCGCGATGAGCCTCTTCTTGAGTTACGGCATTCATTGCGGGACAGAGATAAGAGTTTTCCTCCTCGTCAGCAACCGAAGTAATTTCTCACCTTAGCGCTATCTGTTCCTCCTCACAGAGCGGCGCCTACCCCGGCAACAATAACTTGCTGGCTTACTGGGGTCCAGCCCAGGAGCGATCGCTCATGGGATCGGTCGTGTTCGCTGGTGAGCAACCTGTCATCAACATTATGTTTCCGGGCCGATTCCTGTCGAGAAATTCGAAGGAGAATCTAAATTTATCGAGGAGTATAGCAGCACTGGTAAAACGCGTAGCCTTACGCCCCGTTTTCAAGCGTACTGAGATTACGCTTGAAATCAAGCGTAACGGGTCTATCCGCCCCTATTCTTCCTATCTTAATGTATGGAAGAATTTCTTTCGTACGCTTCATTTCAAGCGTAACGTCTTCAAGCGTAACTGTATGCTTCATTCAAGCATACAGTTACGCCTTAGTTTTACCAGTGAGGGGAAAAACGTGGTTTTTAAGCGAAAAAGGATTTTTTTTTTTTAAAAGAAAAAGCTTTTTAAATAATGATAATAGTAATAAAGAATTTCAATGAAACAATATTTTGTCCTTAGCGAGGGGGAAACGACTAAGGTAATCCGGCTGCTGACAGCCAATAGGTAATCCGGCAGGGTGTAATCCGAGGAAATTCCAAGTGATCCGGTGTAATCCGGGGAAATTTTAGGGTAATCCGGGGTAATTCGAGGAAAAAAGTACCGTTATCCGGAGGACACTCCAAAGGTAATCCGAGGTAATCCGGGGTAATCATTCATCCGGCTGACACGAAAATTGACAGTCGTTCCTCCCTCGGTCCTTAGGGAACCTGCTGGGCCAGGTCGTGGGCACCGCGGCCTCGGGGGTGATTATCACGGCCACGGGTGACTGGGCCTCGGCCTTCTACGTGTTCGGCGGGATCGGCGTCGCCTGGTGCGTGCTCTTCTGGTTCCTGTGCTACGACACGCCCGCCGACCACCCGCGCATCTCCGAGGCGGAGCGCAACTACATCGAGACGGCCATCAAGGCCAACGCCACCCGGCGGCCCACCTGCATCCCGTGGCTCAGCATCCTCTGCAGCCTGCCCGTGTGGGCGCTCATCGTCGGCCAGCTCGGTCACGACTGGGCGCTCTTCACCATCGGCACCGAGCTGCCCAAGTACATGAAGAGCGTGCTGGGCTACGAGGTGTCCCAGGTGAGGCTCCTGCCGTCCAGTCTGCTCTCACTGGAAAGGTACTAATCACATTTCTCGCCCGTAATGAGAGGAGTATTTTTTCATCGCTCAGTAAAAGTGACTTTCGCTAAAACGACTCAAATCGAGTATTTTCTGGAATTTTAAAAATCGCTCCGGAAGAGTGACATTTGGTGATTTGACTCAAAAAGAGTCATCAAAGTGACTCTAATAGAGAGATGTTCATGCATGTCGCTCTCCCAGGAGCATGAAAATTTGGTACAGAAAAGTCGCTGCTCTTCCAAGATCGAAAAAGGCGACTCCTCCATTTTCAGTGCTCCTTTCGTGCCACAAGCGAAATTCTGTGGTTCCCAATCCGAAACGCCTCTTGGCGGGCACTGTTGTTTTCAAAAAAATAAGTCTGGTAGACAATACGCCTGGTCGGCCTGTACCTGATCGAGTTCGGTCTTCTAGGTACGGATCACGGTTATTTTAAACATGAAGTCTTATGGGGGCCCTAGTGAATGAAGTACGGTCATTCTCTGCCTTGCCCACCAGTTTTCCGAACCCAGTCCTGTACTTTGGTATACAGGATTTTTGACAGTGGAGTTACGAGGCGCTTTCGTCGCGTGATCAGGCCGCATCGTCCGCGAGGTGTGGCGTTTCCGAGGGGAATTTAGGTGTACAATTTTTAAAAAAAAAAAAAAAAAAAAAAAAACGGGAATGTTTGTGAGTAAATTTTTTTCCTGAATTTTTGCTTGAGTTTTACCTAAATTTTAGATAATTTTGCTTAATTCTTCTAAATTTTGCTGAATTCTCCTGATTTTTGTTGATTTTTTTTTCTGAATTAACGAGGAGTACATAAATTTCGGGGTTGTTATTTCCCCCTCGGGCGTTTCTGTCTGAACTCATTTCTGCCACCCCCTCTGAAAAGTCCAGTCACCTCTCGAGCGACTCGAGTGTTTTTTTGGTGACTGAACCTTTTATCGTGAGAGCGAGAACTGAGCGGTGGTTGTGCTTGTCGCAGAACGGCCTCATCTCCGCCATCCCGAACCTCGCCACCTGGATCTGCGCCTGCCTGAGCGGCTTCTTGTCGGACTGGCTCATCCGCAGCGGCAGGATCAGCATCCCCGTGCACCGCAAGAGCTTCACCACCTTCGGTGAGCAGCTGGCGGACTGGTGAACTGAATTATACTGACGAACTGAATTACCGACGAATTGAATTACCATAACGAACTGAATACAACCGAAGAACTGAATTACTGACGAGCTACATTACTGACGAACTGAATTGCTGACGATCTGAATTACCGATGACCTGAATTACTGACGAACTGAACTACTGACGACCCGAATTACTGACGAACTGAATTACTGGCGAACTTACGTATTGATCAGCTGACTCATTGGTGAATAAACTGGTACACAGACACTTCGGGAGAAAGAGACAAACAGATGAGACCGTGCGCTATCAGAGAGGCGCAATAGGATTAAGGGGCCAGTGTCCGGCCACCATGTCGACTTCCACCTGTAAAACGATTAGTTAATCGATAGTTAATCAAACCTTGTTATTGCTGAGGGACGCTGAAAGTCGCGCAGAACTGTAATCCCTCGTTGGCGCTGGCAACATCACCTGTTGCACGAGGGGCCCACCACCATCCGGACATACAAAAAGTTTCGTAGATTATGAAATGGCCTTTTTTTCCTTTCACTGGGTTGCTTTAACCGGTAGACTCCCTGATATGTTAAGGTATTTACGTACACTGTTATTCAATTACTGTGACGTCACATTCTTTTTCATGTGAAAAGTGTCACATTGTTTAAAATGTAATGTCTCATTTCTTTTCAACGTGAATCGGCCAGAATATGCGGACTAAATTTTATTGTCACATTCAAAAGAATGTGACATTAATATTAAAAGGAATGTGACAGTTTTCACATGAAAAAGAATGTGACGTCACTGTAATTGAATAACAGTGTAATTTTACGATATTCCATGAGATGCGACACGCGCCCTGCAAATCTAACTGTTGTACTACACGAGGGGGAAAGCAGTCCTGAAAATGGCGTACGAGTGATTACGCGATTACGCCGGGTAACATGCATGTTTGCAGGGGAGTATTAAGGTCCGACCGACAGGGGGGGCGGTGCCCTTCAGGTTGCCTACATACAGGGGTTTTGTAGTACAATTTGCCTACCTTTCAGGCGGCTGTCTAGAGGCCACAGGGGGGCGATCGCTAATACGCGCCTGCATATTTTATCGATAATAAGCCTTAAAAACAGGTTATTCCGCCTAAAATACAGGTGATTATGCGTTGATTACGTGCCTGGGTGTACGAGTGATTACGCTAGTGCTTTCCCCCTCGGTACTACATGACTACCCTTGTAAAACAAATGTGCAATAGTGCACACTTAAAGTGTGCTTCCTGGCACTTTGCGCATTTAATGGTGTTTAAACATATTGCACACTACGTGGTGTGCAAAGTTTAGACGTTTGGCAAGTGTGCAAAGTTTGCACACTTGGTTGTGGAAAATTCTTAATCATAGGATAGCAAAAGGTATACCAAGTGTCGAAATGTTGCACACTACGTGGTGTGCAAAGTTTATACGTTTGACAAGTGTGCAAAGTTTGCACACTTCGTGATGTTTAGTTTTGCTCGACACCCAGGAAGTGTGCAAAGTTTGCACATTTGAAAAGCACGCCAATTGGTGTGCAATATTCTACATTTGTTTTACCAGTGTATAGTTAAAAGGGCAATTGCAGTTTAAACGCAAGACTCGAATTTTGCATCTAAGACCGCAATACGGAAAATTTTTGCAGTTTGAACTGCAATGCTCTTAGTTTTGCAGTGCAAGCTGTCATGTCGTACAACAGCAGTTAGATTTGCAGAGTGGATGACAGGAGAGTTGGGCCCCTGTGGCTTACAAAGAGTGACCGTGCAGTTTACATTCAGCAAAGACAACGCGGTCATCATCATGGTCGCAGTGCATTCTTATTCGAGAGGGGGCATTCACTCTTAAAATATGTGACCCGACCACCATGTACCGTTCAGTACATCGTGGACCCGACTAACTACTCCGTCTATTTCGCTGTATTACGCTCAAAATTTTTACAGATTTGGCCAAAGAAAGACAAAAACAATCCAAAATGACCCACCAATGAGTTAAAAATGAGGAATTCTGGATATCGCGCTCCTCTTCCGCTTTTATCACGCATACTATTATGCCTCTATTACGGATAGAGTGACCCGACAATCACAATTACGCGAGTGCATGCCGCATGCCCCCTCGTTCTTATTCGAATAATCTGAAAAAAGAAATTGCCACGACTGACCGCGCGCCGCCCCTGCTTCAGCCTGCTTCACGCCCGGGGTGGGCCTGCTGGCGGCCACGTACGCGGGCTGCGACCGGACCGTGGTGGTCGCCCTCTTCTGCGTGGGCATGGCGCTCATGGGGCCCTTCTACAGCTCGCTCAAGGTCAACGCCCTCGACATCAGCCCCAACTACTCGGGCCTTGTCATGTCCATCGTCAACGGGCTGGGCGCCGTGTCCGGCATCGTCTCCCCGAGCATCGTCGGCCTCATCATCACCGACGTAAGAACTGATCCACTTTGTTTTCTTTCCTTTTTTAGGGGGGGGGGGGGCAGTCACCACAATTTTGTCGAATTGGCATCATATGCGATGTCACTGTCAAAATTTAGTCATTTTGGTGGCCATGTTTGATGTCATTTTGACATCAAATGACATCATTTGACATCAAAATGGTGTCAAAGGTGGCCACCAAAATGTAGAAAATTTTGAAAATGACCGAAGTCTTGTTTTTCTTGAAACAACGGAACTGACTCTGCTGGTTGTTCTTGTGCAGCGGACGCTGACCGAGTGGCGCAACGTGTTCTGGGTGACGTTCGGCGTGTGCCTGGCGTCCTCGCTCTTCTACTGGTTCTTCAGCTCGGCCCAGGTGCAGGCGTGGAACAACATGGGCGAGGGCGGCGAGTACCTGGAGGAGGTGCGCTCGGCGGCCAGCACGCCCAGCAAGGAGCAGAAGCAGGCCCCCGGCGAGGAGGAGCAGTGCGGGCCCGCCGCGTCCGCGCCCGCCAAGGTCTAATGGCGCAGCGCAGCGCAGACCAGGTGAGGTTAGTCGCACCCTGGTGCGAGTCACGTGAGGTGGGCACGGTAAAAATAGTTTCTTGTACACAGGAAATCCAAGTGTACGAATGTCGTACACTTGGAAGTGAGCGAATGTCGTTCGCACACTTGGAAGTGTGTGAATGGATATTCGCTCACTTGGAAGTGTACGAATGGGTATTCGCTCACTTGGAAGTGTGCGAACAGATATTCACACACTTGGAAGTGTACGAATAGATATTCGTACACCTGAGATAAGCAAGGTGAGATACCCGTTTCGCACACTTGGAAGTTTACGAATATCCATTCGCACACTTCCAAGTGAGCGAATACCCATTCGTACGCTTCCAAGTGAGCGAATATCCATTCACACTCTTCCAAGTGTGCGAACGATATTCGCTCACTTCCAAGTGTACGACATTCGCACACTTAGATTTCCAGTGTACACTGTGAAACATACCTTTGAAGATTTGCGATAAATTTTGTAAATCATGATTTACGAAATATGTTGTAAATTTATGACGGACCTTTTATGCTCGTGAATGAATTTCAAGCCGAAATGTAGGGCTTGTAATTTTACGATTTGCAATTGTAATTTTACAACTGCACTTCGTGGAAAATTTTCCCGTAAACTTACGACTATTTTTCACAAAGTATTTCAAGATCTTTCTTGGATCTTATGCAGAGCACCAATAGACATCCAAGACAGATCTTGAAATACAAGAAACTATTTTTTTACCGTGGGATGGGACCTCCATACAATCGAATCGAAAGGGGAAAAAATGCTAAACTCCTCAATCAATTTTTAATGTTTGTAGATGTCTGCTGGAAGGGTCCAGATCTGGCGGAGGAAGCAAAGCGCAATAGCACCTGGAGAGATACACGAAAATGACTCGTTTGTCTCGAAGTACAAACTGGCCGAAGCGACGGACCTACCGCAGCCCCGCCCGGGACCTCGCGGGGTCTGCTGGGGGGTGTGCGGACCAAGATCTCGAGCCCGGGCCAGACTGTGTCCAGTGCGGACCGCGTGCGAACACCCAAAGAACTGCGTCCTCTGAGTTATCTGTGATTTTCGCGTAAGCTTTCGGTTCTCCAACAGAAGGCGTGATCCTCGTTATGATTTGAGCATCAGCGGAAGCAAGCCAACCCGGTCAACGAATCCGGGCACATTTGGTACTCGATAATTGTTGTTTTGTTTGGGCCCAGTACAAATGTGAACAGATTCGATTGCAACGAAGTCGAGTACAACACTTCTACGATTGGATCAGGCTTCTTTATTCCTGATTGGTGGGTGGATGGGTGGTCGGTTGAATGTATGAAAGTGAAGGAGTGAGTGAGTGGGTGAGTGGGTCAGTGAGTGGGTGAGTGAGTGAGTGAGTGAGTGAGTGAGTGAGTGAGTGAGTGAGTGAGTGAGTGAGTGAGTGAGTTGGTGAGTGATTGAGTGGGTGAATTCTAATAATCATAAAAAGAAGTTTTGTATCTTATAGACTGACTTATTTGTAACAAAACAATAGTGCGCCGCGCCGCTGGGACAGAGTGTCTCCGTGGGCCGGACTACCCTGCTACGTGAGGTTAATGTTTATTTTTCGTCATTAAAATAAAGAAAAATTTGGAGTTTTTAACTAAAACCCGCTGCGTGGTCGCTGCCCCATACTCAGCCGAATTCACCAGCACTCAGCCGTATTCGTGTGTATTCTGCTTGTATTCGCGGTGTACTCATGTACACTCTTTGCGTACTCGCGTGTACTCGCAGGTACTCACTATGTACTCATTATCTGTTTGTTTGTAATAAGCCCGATCTCAGGCTTTTTCAAAGCAGAAGGGAATACTAAAATGCGACGCGGCGCCCAAAGGGTAGGCAGCCCAATCAGCACGTGTACTCGACAAGGCTGGTGCTCTGTAGGGAGTGAGACCATAGGACTCTTATCTCAGAAAATACCCGGTACCAGCAAAAATATACCAACCCGTACCAGCACCATTTGCAGATCAAGGCGGATCAAGGATTAGGGTTCGTATTTTTCCAGAAAAAAATTGTTGGAAAAAAAGCGGATTATTTAATTCCATGAAATCTGCGTTTGTGATGACAAAAACTATATGAAACGGTCAAAATTACGTTCCTTCAGCATCTGGTAGTATGCGGTTTGTAGCAGAAGTTGTAAAACGGGTCAGGATCGTTGAAAGTTCAAGATTCGATACATAATGTTAGTGAACATAGAAATTTGACAAAGAAAGTCTTAATTATTTTTATGTATTGACTATTTGCACCACTGGTGCGAACAGCACCTCAAATACTATTCGCGCCACTCCTAAATTCGTTCCGGTCCGAATAGTAATTCATAACAAGTTCGCACCACCTGTGCAAACAAAACGCGCCTCGCTATTCGCACCACTAGCACTGTGAAAAATATTCGTAAGGGTTACGGGAAAATTTTCCATGATAAATGTCGTAAAGTTAGAACTTCCAGTTGTATTTTGTTACAATAATTTTTTCACACCATGTGTGGACCTAGTTTTCCTTGACGACACTGGAAAAACAAAGGTGCACTGTAAAAAATGGTTGTTGAAAAACAACCCTTTTAGTGATGACTGTGTTGTTGACCAACAGCCATGTTGTTTGAGAACAACAATAGTTGTTTAAAAACAACTATGACTGTTTTCAATCCTAAACAAGAAATTTGTTGTTCCTAGACAACTTTTGTTGTTATAGGACAACTTTTGTTGTTATAGGACAACTTTTGTTGTGATAAGGACAACTTTTGTTGTAACTGGACGACTTTTGTTGTTATTGAACAACTATTGTTGTTATTGGACAACAGACGTTGTTACATAACAGTCGATGTTGTTGTACAACAACAGGAGTCAGTGAAAAACTTAACAGCAAAATTGCTGTTAATTTACAACAGTATTTTTTACAGTGTGCTATCTAATGCCTTTCAAAGGCGTTAGTGAAATAGTGCCTTTAGAAAGGCGCTATCGCCTCCCAAAGGTGCTATTTTTGGCCCTAATCGTGCCTTTACAAAGGCAT
The DNA here is from genome assembly GCA_029379305.1 of Frankliniella fusca. Lineage (NCBI taxonomy): Eukaryota > Metazoa > Arthropoda > Insecta > Thysanoptera > Thripidae > Frankliniella > Frankliniella fusca. Next base: position 1,896,229 of record JAHWGI010001426.1, on the reverse strand, counting down.
TAGTGCAGTAACACCCCAAAAAATTCTATAGCACCCCAAAAAGGGTGCTATATAGCACCTTTGTTTTTCCAGTGGAGTAAGAATTTGTTGTCGTAAATTTACGACTGCGCTCGTAAATTTACAACTCCGAGTCGTTATCACAAATTACGGAAAAAGTCGTCAATTTACCAATTTTTTTTTTCACTGTGAGTGCTGGTACCACCTTAGAACTAGAGGCTATTCGCACAATCGTACCTAGCACAAAGACCTTGACAGGGCCATATCACTTTAAGATCGGTGATGTTCGATTTTTATGCTATCTGTCTCTCTTTACCCAATAGAAGGCAGGTGGTACAACACAAAGTAACCTGACACAGTAGAGCAGTAGACTCTGTAGAGACAGTTCGCGGTATGTGGTGGCTGCTCTGCTCAGCGGTATGCAACGGCCGGGCGAGCGGCTGACACCAAACCAAGTGCACCACTGCACGCTACAGACTGCCCATTTGCTATAGGTACCCTTCTTACTACCCGGAAACACGTAATTTTTGAGTCTTGGCAAAAGAGCGTAATGGCGGTAGTTTGGGGCCGAGCCGACGGCTTACTTTGGCAAGTTAATGTGGGAGAACTGCTTCATATGCCGGACAAACGCGCGCACGTATCGAAAGGCTACACTTTAAAAAAGGTCCATTGTAAGTGTCGATTTGATCTGAAATTTAGTTTACTCACACGAACAATTTCTTTCATGACGGAACGGGGAGCCAGTCGGGGCGAGACGAGCCGACCAGCCGATCGGTACGACCGAAAGAAATTGTTCGCTTGGTGGCCTTTATCGCACCCCCCCCCCTCCCCTCCAGGGCACGTGGTATTTTCAGTTTTTTTTTTTTATTTTTTTTTAACACTGGAAATGCAATACGCGCGTCAGTAACCAGAGGTAAAGCGAATTTCAGCGCTATCCAACGAGGAAAAAAGTAGACGCAGGCTACAACACACGCTAACTGGCAATGTACTTTTTCGTACATGTGAAATGTACGCATATAAACGTGCGAATTTATGTAAAAAAAATCGTGCAGAATTATGTAAAATATTGTGCATAGATCTGCGGAATTTATGTCGAAAAGATGCACAATAATAAACAGATTCATGTACAATATTCTACATAATTCTGCACGATTTTTTACATAAATCCGCACGTTTATATGCGTACATTTCACATGTACGAAAAATACATTGCTAGTTAGCGTGCACGCCACGCCACCGCGCAAGCAAGACATTCAACCTGGAGGGCGTCACAACAGACGACGCGCTTTTCCGTTCGTTACTAATAGAGACCAACGACCAAAAATACTACGTGCCCTCGGTGAAACCCCCCTACCCCCTCGTGCCCGATCGTGCCTTTTTCCATCAAACAGGGCACGAAGTATTTGAACGACCCCGTAGCGATCAAGGCCAATGAGGCGTTTCTGAGACCCACTACCGATATCGGCAGATATAGCGCACCGTGCCGGCGGCCTATCAGCAACATCCGCCACTGCTCAGGACTTGTTGATTACAAAGAGGGAAATGAAAACGTCTAACGCAATAAAAGGAAAGGCTTAAGGGCATGAATTCCGAAATCAAGAGGATTAGGGGGGAGGATGGGGGCCGAGAAAAAACCAGGCAAATTATGACAGGAGGGGGAGGGTGGTTTGGGCTGCGATGACGTAGTTTTTTTCCTTGCGTGTATACATGTGGTCTCTATCAGCACAATCACGAAAATATCCTCCGGCCCCCATTATTTAAATGGGAGTGACTCGGGCGGCTCTGGTCTTAATTTTTTATTTATGTAAAACTAAACTTTATAAATTTTATAGTGTATACATTAAAAATATTGCATCAAGTTGCTTTATTCTTAAAAAATGTCTCACTAACATAATAATTAGCCGCGCTCTGTCAATTCAAATGTATACATTGTATACTTGAAATAAAGTAACATGGCATGTATACCTCAAAGAATGTATACATACCATGTATGCATTTATAAATGTGTACATGCCGATGTGTGCATTTATAAATGTATACATACCCATGTATTCTTTGTAAAGAATACACATTTTGCCCTCAGTTTACATACCATGTACACGCTAACTGGCAATGTACTTTTTCGTACATGTGAAATGTACGCATATAAACGTGCGGATTTATGTAAAAAATCATGCAGAATTATGTAGAATATTGTACATGAATCTGTTTATTATTGTGCATTTTTTCGACATGTAATAAATTCGATACCTCACTGCAAGAGTAGCCTATCTGGCGTCGGTGCGTTAAAACTAGCCTATCTTTACCGCGGCCAACAGGACTAGCCTATCTCTCCTGACTCGTTTAAAACAAGCCTAAGTGACTTTTTGGAGCAAAATGAGAGACATATACCATTCGACGTGGATTTTCATGAAACGGATATTTCCACCAAAATCTCAGTTTGCTCGAAAAAGTCACTTAGGCTAGTCTGAAACGAGCTAGGAGAGATAGGCTAGTCCTGTTGGCCACGGTAAAGATAGGCTACTTTTAACGCACCGACACCAGATAGGCTACTCTTGCAGTGAGGTATCGAATTCTGCAGATCTATGCACAATATTTTACATAATTGTGCACGATTTATTACATAAATCCGCACGTTTATATGCGTACATTTCACATGTGCGAAAAAGTACATTGCCAGTTAGTGTGTACACTTTGGAAAAATGTATACATGGGCATGTATATACATTTATTGAAGTATACATAGACATGTATACATTTATCAAAGCATACATGGTAATGTATTCTTTTATTAAAGTGTACATCGCAGGTATACATTAATCAAAGTGTACAATGTACACATTTGTGTTGACAGAGCGTCCTACTTTTCATCTCCAAGCGCCAAATACATGCTTTCCGCAAAACTTAGGAAAAGAAAAAAAAACTACGTAAGAGTGGGGGAGGGAGGAGGGGGGGGGGGGACCCTTAATTGACACAGGTCCGACAGACGGAGGGGAGGGGGGGGGGAGGGCCAAAAAAAATCTTACACTGTAAAAAAATAATGACGGTGAAAACTACGGAAATCGCCGCTAATTCCTTCAACGGTGTCCACCGTAGTATGGTGCCTCCCTACTACGGCGCGCACCGTACTAGAATTTTTCGACTTCCCGTTACGGGCTGCCAAGAACGGCATCACCGTACTCAAAAAATAGGGTACGGAAGACCCGCACTTATGACCTCCGCCCACCGAAAATGAGGTACGGTGGCGCCGTACTCTGCGCTCCGTAGTCGGTTTCTAAAACGAAGATACGGGACACCGTAGTTGGTTCCGTACTACAATCTTGCTTTTTTACAGTGTACGCAATTTATGCACGGCCCCTGAAGGGTAAAGGTCTAAGCCGACCTTGCGGGTTCCCCGGAAGTAGGGTTGTGTGAGGCCGGACAGTTATCTTGTGATACGCTATCTCAGCGAGCTCACAACGGGTCCCAGGACGTTGCAGTCGTCACCACTGCCCAAAACGCCAGCGCAACTCCCTCGTCATAGTTACGTGTGATCACTACAGGTACGGTTTTACTCTGAAGGATAGTGTGACATTTAATATCCCGGTATGTGACAGTCTGTTTACGTTTATGTCGAGGGGGAAACAACTCTCAATTTAATGTGTAAATTAGTGAATTTTGGTGAATTTTGTGGATTTTTGCTTCAGTTTTTTTTTCTAGAATTCTCTGAGTTTTAGTATTTTCAGCAAATTTTCTCAAATTTTTGTGAATTTTCCTTCTTTTTGTTATTTCTTCTCAATTTTACCTAGTTTTCTGAATGACGAGTTGTTCAAAAATTTCTGAGTTGTTTCCCCCTCGGTTTTTGTCCATACTCCCCGAACTGTCAAAAAAAAGTCTTGGGCACGGTGCCTGTTACGGCGTTCCGCACCCCGCTTTTGAGAGAGATTTTCGAAGGACGGAGATTTCCGTACCTGGCCACCGTTCGAACCATTGTTACATGGGCTAGCAAAGGGAAGGGGGTACGGAACGACGTTACAGACTCCGTACCTGGAACGGAAATCTCCGGACTGAAAATTTTGGCGGTAAAACTCTTCCGTACTTTGGCACCGTACCCACATTTTTTTCGGCGGCTCTAATAGGAAGTGGGCACGGACCCCAAGGTACGGAGACGCTGTAGATGAAATAAACGGTATATTTCCGTAAGGACAACCGTTTTTTTTTTGCTTTCCAGAGTGCAGATCACAAGCCGCGCTTTCGTCCTCAGACCTTCAGCTCTACCCGCCGGCGCTACCCCCGCTCCCTCAAGATGGACGTGAATGACATCACCTACAGCCCGCCCGGCGAGAAACAGGCGGAGAAGGACGCGGCGCTGCAGCAGGCTCAGGGGGTGAGTGTCCAGGGCCCTGTGAGAAAAAACTACAATTTTTAACTACAATTTTTTACCGTTATTTCGAAGTACAATAAAATGTTGTACTAAAATTGTACCCGGTATAGAGTACATTAGTGATGTACGGCAACGAAAAGCGTAAAACGTTAATTCAAAACCGTTGTTTAGTTGTATGAGGTAAGGTTTTTCTCACAGTGGGTGCACATCACCCAGGTGGCGAGCCTCGCCTCGGCTGCCACGCTCTCAGCTTCTTCACGAAGGGCACTCCTCATAAATACTTCAAAGAATTGAGTTCAAAGAGGTGCAAAGGATCTGCCACCACCATATAACGAGGGTTGGACGACCCGAAGTTTCGGTACACAGTACGCGGAGTATACACGCTAAATGACCATGGACTTTTATTGTTACCGGTCCCTGGACTTTTTTGAGCATGTCTAAGCTGGATATAATATTGTGTGTAGTTGGTTACATTTTTGAAAATTTTGTAGCTAGCTATAGTAACAAAATTTTCAAAAAGGAAATAACTTTACACAATATTGTATCCGGCTTATGCATGCTCAAAAAAGTCCTGGGGCTGGTAACAATAAAAGTCTATCGTAATTTAGAGTTTACAGTCGAATAACACGAGAACACTGCGTACTGCATGTCGGAGGACCCGGAGTACACCTGGATTACAGCCTATCTACAGCCGGAGTACTTGGGTCCAGAACAGCTGGAGTAGGCGGAGTGGTCGGAGTACACTCGGAGTACGTTTCGGCCTGTACACAGGAGCCGTCAACCCCTTGCTTTTTCTTCATATTACAAAGAGGAGCAGCTAAAGGACAAACGCGTACTCTTATTCGCATCACAAACAGGACCTCTTCGTATCGTATTACAAAAAATAATAATAAAAAAATATATTGTTTGAGTTACCATGCTTCAACATCTTTTGTGCGTCACAAAGAGCAGTTCTTCGTGAGAACCTTATAGAGCACCATCACTGGTAAAAAAGTTTGTTCACCTGATGACATCCTGTGTGATGAGACTCTTGTGTGAAAATTCTCACAAAACTTTTCTTTTTATTGCCTAGTTTGTCCACAGAAGCAACGACCAGGTATACCCACTAAAATACTAGGGACAATTTTGTTCCTAATCGAGCACGAATCCGTGTATGCGCAACATGTGTACGCGATTTCTTTCCTAAATAAAGAAGTAAAAGTGCACTATTGTGTAGTTTTAGTCCGTTATTAGGCACGAAATCGAACAAAAATTGTTCCTAGTATTTTAGTGTGTAATATTTATAGCAAAACATTTCGTATTGCAGGGTGGCCACAAAATGTGGAAATTCAAAGTCCCTGACATTTCCCTGACAAAATTGCATTTTCCCGGAAATGAACGCAAGAGTTGAAGGGGTAGAAAACTGTTAAAAAAAGAGTGATAAATCTGCGCTGCAAGAATAATTGGCAAATGCAGTCGATTGAAAAAATTTCCCTGACATTGGGCATTTTCCCTTAACATTTCCCTGACTTCCCAGACAAAATTCTTTTCCCCTGACATTTCACTGACTTTCCTGACTTCCCTGACTTCTGGCCACCCTGTATTGAAAAAAGCCCTTTCGTAATAATACAAATGTTTTTCAAATAGCGTGACAAAAGTAATATTTTTTTAACAAAAAAGGACAGAAAGAAAAACAAGACTTCTTTCTCTTTCTTGTTTGCCAAAACAAAACAAAAAAAAATAGTAACGTGACAAGAAACCTGTTTGAAACGAAATGTTTTGCTACGAAAATTAACAAGACTTTTCCTGTTGATCGGTCCCGCCGCAGGTGTTGAGGCTGATGGACCTGAGCTGCGCCGACGACCCGGCCTGGAGCCTGCAGCTGCTGCACGCAGCCGCGCCCACGGTGGAGCGGCTGTCGGTCCGCGGGATCGGCGAGCCGCACCTGCACGCGGTGCACGCCATGCCGCGGCTGCACCGGCTGTACCTCGAGTGCCCGCAGGTAGAGATAGGGAAATAATTATGCGTTCCAAGCTGCCCGATCATGCTCTAAAAATGCGAGTATTTATGCCCTAAATATGCTCTTAAAATGGATCGATTATGCTTCAATTATGCTTCGTTTTGGACGATTTTATGCGGTTTTATGCTTTTTGGTCGTAAAATCAGCAAATTTGCTGAAAAACAGTGTTTAGTTTTAAAATTCGTTCAAAAAATAAAATAGAATAAATAAATTGAACAGTTTAATTAAGAAACAAAATATAAAATGGCGTTGCATTTAGGACAAGGCGTTGACCGCCGATTGGCGCCAAATTCAAAATCAAGTCGTTGTTTGGCGTTTGAAGGCCAAAAAACAGACTAAAATAGCTAGTCCACGAAAATGAAAACGCACCGCGGCCGATTTATTTGGGACCAATTATGCTCTAATTATGCGATTATGCATTATGCTGCTTTTTGCGGCCAATTATGCTTTTTTATGCTATACATTTGTCAACTAGGTGGGGAGGGGGGGGGGTACAAGGAAGGGTGCCAAATAACTTGTCCCCGTGTTGTAATCGAACAACTTTTATTAAATTATGCAACTATGCTCAAGCATAATCTTCCTATCTCTCTACCCGCACGGAGAAAAGGATTTAGTTATCACAACAAAAACTTTGTTGATATGGCCTTAACAATATTTTTTTTTGCTCCAGGAGCTAAAAATCTGTTACGACAACAATACCCCCACAAAATTTTTGTTGTAGTAACAGATTCTTTGTTCGGCCAACAGATTTTTAGTTGCTGGAACAAAAAAATATCGTTCAGGCTATATTAACAAATTCCTTTTTTCCGTGCGCAGGACGCGATGCGCACCGTGCCGCCCGAGCTGGGCCCGCTGCCGGAGGGTCACGACGGCCTGCGCTGGCTGCGCGCGTGGAGCCTGCCGCGCGGCACGCTGCAGTCCCTGCTGCGCGCGCACGCCGCCACGCTCGAGGAGCTCGAGATGTGGGTCGGCTCGCCGGGGAAGAAGGAGTGGCCCTTCAGCTGCAGCGACCTGCACTACCTGCTGGGCCAGTGCGGGCTGCAGCGGCTGCGGAAGCTACTGCTGTGGCGCGGCAACTGCAGCCACTCCAAGTGCAAGGAGCAGCTGGCCGCGCTCAGCCAGGCGCTGCCCGGGACGGAGATCATGTGCGACAAGTGTCACGGCGTCATCTACATGGAGTCAGCCTAAGGAGGCGATTTGTGAATTTCTGTAAAGTTTTGTGAATTTTTTTATAGAGAAGTTTTGTGAATTTTATAGAAGTTTTGTAAATTTTTATACAAGATTTGTGAATTTTTATAGAAGGTTTGTGAATTTTTATAGAAGTTTTCTGAATTTTTAATTGAATTTTACCTAAATTTTCCTGAACGCGTTTCCTGAAATTTCCAGAAAATTCCTGAAGTTTTGTGAATTAGAAAATTTTCAGAATTTTCCTGAAGTTTTGTGATTTTTGGTAATTTTTTGTAAAATTTTTGAGATTTTTTTCCTAATTTTAATAAATTTAAGAATTTAAGTGAGTTATACGAGGCCTATCCAAAATATCTGAGTTGTTTTTCCCTTGGAAAATGTTCTCTTCGCCCATAGCTGCGTTCGTTTACAGACTTTACGTTGCTTGCTAAAAAAGCAATTTTATTGTTACGCATAATTTTACGCGTCTAGCGAAAAACTTGTACACTCTCAGACTTGTACTGGTATTTTCGTCAGTAAAAACGTTAGAAATGTATACAGCAGGAATACGGACTATTTTGTTGGTTATTCCGTACTGTATTGTTTCGTATCTACGGATAAAAAGTCAAACTGTCAGTAATGCAAATGAGAAATTATTGCGCACTACTTCTAAAATACTAAAGTCAGTATTCCTGCTGTAAATAACTCGACGCTGCAAACTACAAAAAACATTCCAATCCAATTCGATTTGAAGGCAAATGGCATTGCACGAGACAACATGTTTATCTCTGTAGTGCGATTGAGTGTCTCCACGATCCGGGCTAACAATAAAACTAAAGAAATATTTTATGTTTGTCACTGAAACTCTTTATGTGGTCGCTGCCTCCATGGCCAGGAATGTTGAGTTCCGGCTGCAGGACTCAACGTATTGAGCACCGAGCAGAGCACCCATAGCAATAACGACTACAGAGTAACGAGTACTCAGTACCAAGTACCTAGCAGCGAGTATACCGAGTACCTAGTAACTAGAACCGAATATCTAGTATCCGACTACACATGCTACACACTACCACACCAAGCCACTCCCCTCCCACCCCCGCGAGATATCTCCGCGACCCACGACACTGCGTCTCGTCGACTGAGCCCGTTCAGCACCACGCGGTTTATTGTTTGTGTAGGGCAAGGCCGCAAGGCCTGCGGGGGCGGCAGGGGGCGGGGGCAGGGGGCGGGGGCAGGGGGCGGGGGCAGGGGGCGGGGGCAGGGGGCGGGGGCAGGGGGCGGGGGCAGGGGGCGGGGGCAGGAGGGAAGGGAGTGGAGGCAGGGGGGGGGGGGGGCAGGACACGAGTCAGAGAGGCACGCGCGCGTCACGCTTTATATCCTCCGATTTACGTTACGCCGTATGTTATGGTAGCTCGCCCCGCCCCCTCCCCTCCCCGCCCCGCCCCGCCCCGCCACCCCCCACCCGCCTCCACCCTACCCCGACTATGACGGGCCGGCCGGCCTGGGTCAGAGTATTTCCGTCCCTGCCCCACTACCTAGAGGTAGTGACAGCGGGCGGGGCGCTGCAGCAGGCGCCGCCAGGGGGTAGCCTCGCGGGCCGCGGGCACCCCAGGTGGGGCCTCTGCCCTCTGCCCAGGTGGAGCTGGTCTGGTGCGACCAGCTGCAGATGGCTCGTCTGGATGCGCCACGCTCGGCGGGGCGAGGACCCCCAGCAATTTACATATCCCCGCTCCCGCGGCCCGGCCCGGCCCGGCCCGCGACCCGGCTGCTAAATCGGTTTGCGAGCCCGCCACACGCCGCGGGGCACGGCAGGGCAGGGCAGGTCGGCGACGTCCTCGTCGACATGATGTATTCTTGGTGCGTGGACCGGCTGCCCGTGGTGAGGCATGCCGGGTGGGGCGGGGCGGGGCGGGGCGGGGTGTTCGGCGGCGGCGTTCCCCGGGGGCGTTGGGCGGTGCCAGGATGGCGGCTAGCCGTGGACTAGTTCCCGTCGGGCGTCCGGTACGCGCCCCCGTGCCAGCGCAGCAGGGCCTGCGGCAGAGCCGAGCGCGCACGGGGCGGCAGGCGACACGCGCCCGCGTAGCAGACGACGCGCGACCAGGCCGTCCTGATCTGGCGCCTGCTGCCGCGGAGCTCGCCGACGACGACGGCCACTCCCCGCCTCCCGAGTCAACCCCCGGAGCTCGCCGACGACGACGGCCACCCCCCGCCTCCCGAGTGAACCCCCGGAGCTCGCCGACGACGACGGCCACCCCCCGCCTCCCGAGTGAACCCCCGGAGCTCGCCGACGACGACGGCCACCCCCCGCCTCCCGAGTGAACCCCCGGAGCTCGCCGACGACGACGGCCACCCCCCGCCTCCCGAGTGAACCCCCGGAGCTCGCCGGCGGCGTCCTCGTCGCGCTCATGGGGCGCCGCCACTAGGAGGCCATACACGCGGACGTGCTAACGCGGTGCCGCGGCGGCGCGGCGGGGCGGGGGGACCCTGACGGACGTCAATGGCGCCGTGATGCTGCTGCCCTGCTGCAGCCGCGCGGTGAGGAGGAGGGGCCGGGCCGGCGCCATGGCCGCGCCGCCGCAGCCGCCGCCGCTGCTGCCGCTGCTGCTGGTGCTGCTGGCGGTGCTGGGCGGCTGCGCCGCGCAGCTACCCCCGTACGCCGAGCCCGCGGAGGGCGCCGGGCGCGCCGGGGCCGAGGACACCGCCGAGGAGCCGGCGCGGTCGCCAGACACGCTGCATCTCGGTGAGAAGCAACGCTATTGCGCGGGGAACGTTTGCATAATCACTATAGGGGCAGCTTCGCAAACACGATGTTCATGACGACGAGTAAGACCCGACGCGACGTCTTACGTTAGACTTTCCATCACCACACATTTCACGCTTTCATCCACAGTACCACTCTCTACGGGAGCGTGGCCACATAGTGGTCATGCAGCGCTCTATGAGAGCCACTCAATAAACCTCTCGCAGTGTAGCTGCTGGCAGTCTCATCATATGTTTTTCCCGAGGCTTGCGGGATGCAGGAAATGGTCGGCCGGTGATGCGCCCGGCAAGGCCCCGGCGGCCCGGTCGGATGGGGCACGTGTTTGGCGCGGGGCTGCGAAGCCAGCGCGTCCGTCTGTCTGTCTGTCTGTCTGTCTGTCTGTCTGTCTGTCTGTCTGTCTGTCTGTCTGTCTGTCTGTCTGTCTGTCTGTCTGTCTGTCCAACTGCCGCATGGCAAGCGTCTGCTGTGTGTGCGAATGAAAATACATGCAAATGTGTGCACACAGGTATACGTTTGTTTATGTCTGTCCGTCTGGATTTCTGTCAGTGCGTCTGGGTTATCTCCCCCCCCCCCCACCCCCCACCCTTACGCCGCGTGGACCCGCGCGTGATGGAAGGGTGCCTTGGACGGCGGCCAGCAGACCGATTCATTCCGCTGCCGGTACTCGTCGCTCTGTCTCTCTTGCTCTCAAGAAGACTATCGAGGGGTGCGAGAATGCTGTCTCTCTCGCACTCGAGAGCGCCGGCGCAACGGTGCAGCCCCAGGGCGTCGCGACGCGACGCTAGGAGGACCCGAGTCGGCGCGGCACGCCAATATCCAATATTAACGGCAAGCTGCATTCTATAAGCCCCCGGGCGGGGCGGGGCGGGCGCGACGGGGCGGGGCGGGGCGGGGCGGGGCGGGGCGGGGCGGGGCGGAGCAGAGCGGTGGTGGGTTAGCAGCACCAAAGAAAGCAATTCCGCAATAACCGTTAAAGGAATGACGCGCGCAAAATCATCGTTCTGAGAAAGGCCGAAGCTCGCACTGATAAACCGAGTGTGCAGCTGCTCAACACTAGAGTCCTGGATGGACTTTAGGCAACACCTGTAAATGGGCAACTTCCGGTCTGCACGTGCAAGTGTGTAACTCGGCTGCTGAGCAATTGCAAGTGCAAAACTCACCTGTTGCACACTCGTCAGTGTTCAACTCGACAGTTGTGCATTTTGCTAGTGTTGAACAAGGGAAGTGTTGCACGCGGCAGTTGAACATTTGCAAGTGCACAACTGTCGAGTTCAGCACTTACAAGTGAACAACTAGCGAGTTTGACACTTGCAATTGCAGAACTGTTGAGTTTCACACTTGTATATGTTAGACTGGAAGCCACACACGCTCAAGTGTTGAACGCAGTTACACATTTGGTTTAACAGTGCGAACGGTACCCATACTCATAAAAAAATTTGTCTTTCTTGGACCGTGCCGCGGTCGGCGGGGCGCGCAGCCGGGCTGTTCTATGAGGACGAGTGGCAGGAGATCATGGCCTTCAAGGCCGCCATCGAGCGAGTCAACATGGACAAGGTGGTGCTGCCCGACGTCAAGCTGGTCCCCGTCGTGGAGGTGCTCGACTCCACGGACGGCTTCAGCCTCAGCAAGAAACGTACGTGCGTCAGCGTTGTGTGATAAGAAACCGCGCCAGCGCGATTGCTATGACGCATAGTTGTATCATTGCAGTATTACTTTCATATTATTATTACAAATCGAGGGGGCAACAACATTGAATTACGGTGTCCACAATATGGGTTTTCCCAAATTTTCCTAAATTTTCAAGAATTTTCCTGAATTATTCTGAATTTTTGTTAATTTACCAAAAATTTTCTGAATTATTTTTAATTTTTCTGAATTAAGAAGTGTACAAAAATTTCAGAGTTATTTCCCCCTCGTTAGAGATATTTAAGTTTTAATTTTAAAAAATTAAATTCTCCATAATGCGATTGGATGCCCGCAGTGTGCGCGCTCACGGAGCAGGGCATCGCCGCCATCTTCGGGCCGAGCCGGGCGGAGAACATCAACATCGTGTCCTCCATCAGCGAGGCCCTGGAGATCCCGCACATCCTCACGCAGTACTCGGCGCACCGGCGGCCCACCAAGGTCCGCGTCAACATCGCGCCCGACCGCACCAGTGTCTCCAAGGTGCGACCGGACCGGAAGTCTCCGCTAAAAAAAAAAAAAAATAAAAAAATTCAATCTTTCACCGGAAATGAGTTCTCTCCGCGCGCTCGGCGCGGGAAATGACAGAGCGCACCGCTGCAGCAGCGCATGGATTGAAAATCGGTTTCCGGTTCCGGTGTGCCGCAGGCGATCACGGACCTGCTGGACGACATGGCATGGAAGACGTTCACCGTCGTGTACGAGGACGACGAGGGCCTGTTCCGCCTGCAAGAGGTGCTCAAGGCGCACGGCCCCCGGGACAGCCCCATCACGGTACGGACTACCCTGTCAACAGAATCTCGTCAAATTGACATGATTTTTTGTCATTGTCAAAATTAGTCATTTTGGTGGCCACCTTTGACACCATCTTGATGTCAAATGATGTCTTTTGAGGTCAAAATGACATAATCATTTGATGCGAGGGGGAAACGACTGTCAATGTTCGTGTCCGCCGGATAACGGATTACCCCGGATTATCTCGGATTACCTCTGGAGTGTCCTCCGGATAACGGTGCTTTTTTCCTCGGATTACCCCGGATTACCCTAAAATTCAACCGTATTACACCGGATTACTTCGAATTTCCCCGGATAACACCCTGCTGGATTACCTAACGGCTGTCAGCCAGATTACTTTAGTCGTTTCCCCCTCGATTTGATGTCGAAATGACATCAAAGGAGGCCACCAAAATGCGACGTCAAAGGAGGCCAACAACATGACGAAATTTTAACAATGACATCAAAATGATGCTAATTTGACAAAATTCTGTCAATTGGGTAGAGCTGTCAGTAGCTGATGGCCAATTCCCCCTCCCCCCCCCCCTCCCTCCTTCAGGTGCGGCGACTCGGCGAGGACCCGGACTACCGGCCCCTGCTCAAGGATATCCTCAACAGCACCGAGTCCCGGATCATCCTGGACGTGGCCGCCAACAGACTCCTGGACATCTTCCGCCAGGCGCGCCAGGTCAGTCTTTCCGGGAGCTCGTCAAGAAGTGGCCAGCAAATCAAAAAATTTTGCTCAAATTAAATTTTATATTAAAAAAAAATTTACATTGAAAGAATTTTCTCTTGCATAATTTTCCCTCTGACACTTAATATTAGTTCAAATTTTCTCCAAAAAAAAATTAACAAGCTATTTCTGTCAGGTGAACATGATGGGAGACTACGTGAGCTTCCTGGTGACATCGCTGGACGCGCACACCCTGGACTGGTCCGAGGTGGCGTCCTGGGCGCCGGCCGTATCCAACGTGACGGGGCTGCGGCTCGTGGACTCGGACTCCAACGAGGTGCAGAACGCGCTGCAGGACTGGCTGTACAGCGAGCGCCTGCGCGGCACGCACGTCACCCTGGCCGCCAACGAGATCAAGGTGGCCGTCAACGCGCCCGCTCCAAGAGCGGCGGTGTCGCACACTGGAAAGTGTGATGAGGGCTTCCGTTCGCACACGTATTAAGGGTGTAATCACTGGAAAAACAAAGGCAGTAAACAATACCTTCCCTGGGGTACTAAAGTCAAGGGCGCAGTTTAGTGCCTTTCCTGGGGCACTAAAGTTTAGTGCCTTTCCAAAGGCATTAAACTTGCATAAAACTCATATGAAGCTAGCCAGCTAAAGGTGTGAAAGGTCACATTTAGTGCCTTTCCAAAGGCACTAAACTTTTTTAGTGCCTTTTAGATGTAGGGATTCGCACCTTTGTTTTTCCAGTGATCCTAGGATTTTTCTCTCATTTTAAAAGGGGCAAGTGTGCGAATGGCAATTCACTCACCTACAAGTGCGACGATTTCACTATTGGGCCTCAACCAGTGATTGCGAAAACCAAACACAATCGCTGCACTTGAAAGGTGTAGGCCTTCGCAAAGTACGAAAGGTGTGATACCTTTTCGTTTTCGCAGGCGTCCTCGGCGCTGATCAACGACGCGGTGCACATGTTCGCGCGCGCGCTGAGCCAGCTCAACCAGACCAGCCCCGCCGTGTTCGAGGAGCCGCTGTCCTGCGACGGCGCCAACCCCTGGCAGCACGGAGAGCGCATCGTCTCCTTCATGAAGGCCGTAAGCCACGTCACGAGTCGCCCCGGCCAAAAAGAAACAAAAAACCCGTCCATTTTTATCTCTTAAAGAATCTTTTTCCTTAACAACAAATAATCGCAGTCGACGATAAAAGAAAAGATGTTTTTTTGTAATCGCAAAATCAAATAAATCGAAAACAGAACATCGAAAAAACAAAATAGAAATCAAAAACCGATAAGAAATCAAATGAAACGAGCCCAGAAATCAAGTAAAATCGAAACCTGTAAAGTCTATTTGTTTTTTACAAGGGACGCGAGAGCGAGAGTCGATCATTCGATTTTGATTTAATTGAATTTTATCAACCATCTCTCGATTGTAGAAATCAAAATTGAAGTGTCAAAAAAAATCATCTATCACGGGAATTGTCGAATATTTGGGTTTTGCCGGGTTTTGCAATAATAGAAAAAATCGCAGGGGCCGAATTTCAATCGCTCTGACCTCCGGCAGAAATACAGCGACCCCGAGTTGGAGGAGCGCGGTATGACCGGGCTGCTGTCGCTGAGTGCGGAGGACGACTACCGCCGCGTCAACTTCACCGTCACGCTCATCGACACCATGTCCAACAACGCGACCGGCGTGTGGAACGCGTCCGGGATCCACCTGTTCCGCTCCGTAGAGGAGATGGAGCGCTCCACCAAGGAGATGCTGCAGAAGAAGGTCATGAGGGTCGTGTCCAAGATAGTAAGTATGCGGCCCTCCGGGCCTCGCGGGGCGAGCTGGGCGGGCCCGGCCCCGGCGTGGTGCATGGTGTCTGGCGATGAGACTATTTTTCAGTAAAATGCAGAAAAATTCAGAGAAATTCAAAAAAATTGTGCCAGTCTTGCCAGAAAGTTAGGCGAAAAACCGCGCATTACACCTGTGCGTAACCCGGCATAACCGGAGTGTATATTCGCCTGCCTACTAGGCAACAGGCAACGTCTCGGTACGAGTGCAGGGGAGTTTGCCCGGTAGGCCAGGTGGAAATACCGCCATCTGCACACTGGTGTGTTTGGGCGACTTTTTGCAAAAACACTTCTAGCAACAGTGACTTGAGCACCAAAATTCACAGTGGTTTCCACCTCGTCTCTCCAAGGGGGTCATCCCAGCACCGCGAAGCTGCGGTGCGGGTCTGCCTACCTAGCGGGCGCACTCACCACTCTCTGCTGCAGGGCAGGCCGTACCTCATGAAGAAGGAGAACTGGACGGAGGGCATGGGGAATGAGGGGCTGCGCGGCTACTCGCTCGACCTCATCTCGGCCATCGCCGAGGACATCGGCTTCAAGTTCGAGTTCTACCTGGTGGCGGACGGCCAGTACGGCAGCCTGAAGAACGGCCAATGGAACGGCATCATCAAGGACCTTCTGGACAGGGTGGGTGGCGGCCCCGGGCCCGGGGTCCTGCATCACGGGAAAATAAAATAGCTAATTTGGGTATAGACAAGAAATTTGCTGTGGCAGCTGAGAGTTGGCTGCCACTGTCAAGAATTAGTTGCCACAGCAATGTTGTCGCTGCATGAGCCTACCGGTTTGTTTTGACAACTAATGGGGAGTTTCGCTGTCAGAACAGACCGGTTGGCTCCTGCAGCGACAGCTTCGATGTGGCAACTAACTCTTGACTGTGGCAGCCAAATCTTGGGTGCCAGAGTGAACTCGGAATTATCTATCCCCAAATCAGCTAATTTGTTAGTTCTGAGGACTATTTTTTTTTTTTCGTGTGAGCAGACAACACGGTAAAAATAGTTTCTTGTATTTCAAGATCTGTCTTGGATGTCCATTGGTATTCTCCATAAGATCCAAGAAAGATCTTGAAATACACGAAACTATTTTTACCGTGGATTCACTGTTATTCAATTACTGTGACGCCGCACATTCTTTTTCATGTGAAAACTGTCACATTCCTTTTAATATTAATGTCACATTATTTTTAATGTGACAATAAAATTTAGTCCGCATATTCTGGCCGATTCACGTTGAAAAGAATGTGACATTAAATTTTAAACAATGTGACACTTTTCACATGAAATAGAACACTGTTAAAAATACCGTAGGGAGTTACGGTACGCCTACGGTCTGTACCGTAGTTTTCGTGTACGGTCAGACCGTAGCTTATTATTACGGTACGGACTGTATTTCATTGTGGATAGAATGTGCCCCATTGAACTTCCCCAACACATTTGTAGGCTACGGTGTGTACCGTAAGATTCAGACCGTAGACGAAAATTACGGTCCGGGACCTGATGACAAATTAACGACGCGTACCGTAGGTATTTACCGTAGTATTTTCTCACAGTGAACGTGACGTCGTCACAGCAATTGAAGAACAGTGAAGGCCGGGAGAGAGGCGCGCTGCCTTGTTTAAATAAGAATTATTTTTGTCTCCAGAAAGCGGACTTGGGTATCTGCGATCTGACCATCACCTACGACCGGGAGCGGGCGGTGGACTTCACCATGCCCTTCATGACTCTGGGTGAGAACGGATATATTATAATCCCACCGGAACCGGAGTTGTCGCCTGTGACCGCTTATGACCGCCCGTGCGACTTTGATGACATCTCACTCTCACGCACACGTTTTGAACCCCGACAGGAATTTCCATCCTGCACACTATACCGAAACAGGAGCCGCCCAACCTCTTCTCCTTCCTGGAGCCCTTCTCCACGGAGGTGTGGTTCTACATGGCCTTCGCCTACCTCGGCGTCTCCGTTCTCCTCTTCGTCCTGGCGAGGTTTGTGCGCGCGGCCCTGGTGATCTTGTACTAAGGTCATACCTCAATAAGGCAAGGAAAAAAAAAACTTCTGAAAAGAGGGAGGTCAAAATAAAAGTTTATATCTCGCACGAAAAAAAAAAAAATTGCCACTAAACAATGCCTTGGAGGAGTATACGAGCCCCGGGACGAGTAGTTATGTGTGTCCTGCAGGACGACGCCGTACGAGTGGGACAACCCCCACCCTTGCGACCCGGCGCCGGAGGAGCTGGAGAACACGTTCGACCTCATCAACAGTTTGATGTTCTGCATGGGCTCGTTGTTACAGCAGGGCTGTGACTTTCTGCCCAAGTAAGCCCCGCGCACGGCGAGGCTGAGGCACTCGCTCCACCACCCGGAGTCCTGCCCCTGCACGCC
Organism: Frankliniella fusca; assembly: GCA_029379305.1. NCBI lineage: Eukaryota > Metazoa > Arthropoda > Insecta > Thysanoptera > Thripidae > Frankliniella > Frankliniella fusca. Next base: position 1,878,603 of record JAHWGI010001426.1, on the reverse strand, counting down.
CCATAGCAGCACGCATCAGCACCCCGCACCTGTTTTCTTTTTGTCGTTCTCTCTAATTTCCAGTTCGTTATCAATCATCGTCTTTTTCGTTGTTTCCCCCGCTTAGCTCAGGCCGCCCCCGCCCCCGGACTGGGAGCCGACCGGGCTCAGGGGGCGAGCCAACCTCTTCGTCCCCCCACCCCGCCGCAGCAGCGCCCTGTGTGGACGGACAAGCCGAGGGGAAAACAACTCTGCTGTACAAATTTTGTGAATTTTCGCTTCAATCTCTGGAAACACAAGTGTGTACTTGAATGCAGTATTTCCTGCATACCTAAATGTATTCAGGAAATAATGTGTACTTAGTCAAGTATGCAGGAAATAATGTGTACCTGGTTAGGTATGCAGGAAATCTTGTGTACTTGACCAGGTACACACTGAATCTCCCCCACAAATGTATGGAGGTTTTCGTGTATACCTGGTCAAGTACACAGGATTTCCTGCATACCTAACCAGGTACACATTATTTCCTGCATACTTGACTAAGTAACATTATTTCCTGAATACATGTAGGTATGCAGGAAATACTGCATTCAAGTACACACTTTCGTTTCCAGAGATATTACCTACATTTTTGTAATTTCTTTTTTTGTTTTGTAAAATTGTATGAATGTCTCTAAAGTTTCCTTACTTTCTCTGAATTTTCCTGAATTACGAGGTGTACAAAAATTTTCAGAGTTGTTTCCCTCCCGGAACAAGCCAAGTCGAATGCCGCTCGATCCGATGTTTTCAAACCCCCGAGTGGTTTCCCGCGCCGCGCGCGGTCAGTCCGTAGAGTGAGTGCGGGGGGAGGTGGGGCCGAGGGGTCCAGCACTCAGCTCATCTTGTGTACACTTAGTCCGATAATTACTTGTAATCACATCCTTTTTTTAAAAAAAATAAAAATATCCCCTTTTTTGTTGATTTTCACGCTGTTTCGGTTTTTTCCTTTACAATAAAATGTGCAGACAATTACATGAATTTCAAAGTTTTTTTTTCGAAAATTTTACCGAAAACTGTTGGTAATCACTGGTATAATCGATGATCGTGTGTATACGCCCGCCCCTCAAACGAGTGATAGACCCCTCATGGGCAGGGCGCCCCGTGCCCCGCACCTGCCCCACTCGCAGTAGGTCCAGCAGCAGGTGGCTGACCCCGCAGGCGCTCGTGCGTTGCAGGTTGACGCCCTACGAGTGGGAGAGCACGGCCCGGAACGACGACGAGGATGGGGTGCTCGAGTTCACGCTGAACCTGGCCAACGCCATCTGGCATAACGTGGGCTCGATCATGCAGCAGGGGTCCGACATAGCCCCAAAGTAAGGCCGACGGGAAACGACCAAGGGCGCTGTGGTGTTGCGGGTCTGCCTACACACTACGGAAACCAAGGCGGGGAAACAACTCCGAATTTTGGTGTACTACATTTGTAAATTTTGTGAAATTTTAGTAATTTTTCTAATTTTTTATTTTTGTGAGTTTTTGCCCTTTTCAAAAAGAATTCTGTGGGTTATAAGGAATTTTTGTGAATTTTCCTGACTTTTGCCGAATTTTTCGTGAATTTTTCTGAACTACGAGGTGTACAAAACTTTCAGAGTTGTTTCCCTCTCGACAAAAACCCAAGTGTGTGCATGTCGCATACACACTCCCGGCTTTATGTACTTTTTTTGTACGTGTACGTAGCTATGTAAATCAAACAGAGTTAGATGCGTAGCTTACGTAAAATTTCTTACATAATTATGCAAAAAATCTGTCGTAATTACGTAAAAAATGAGACTTTTTATGCGTAACTATGTAAGAATGTTTTACGCATGTTACGCATGCACATAGATTTACATAGCTTCGCACAAAAAAGTAAATAGCCGGGAGTGTGTTCTTGTAGTTGTGTGGGTATACATTCGTACAATTGGCCACTCAAACGGCTACCCGTTTGGGTGGCCGTGTGCGAATGAATCCTCACGCACCTAAAAGCAGGGTGCGGCATTCCCAGCCTTGAATTTTCGTAAGCTCAATCCTCCCGTAAGGCTCCCTGCGCGGCCCAAAGGAGTATGCAATCCCGCAACGCTGTAGCGTCTACTTTGTCGCATCCGGAACACCAAAGGGAAAATAGGCTGAAGTAGAAAACTTAAAAATAAAGCAGCAGGCCCATTCTGAGGGGAATGGCTCGCAACTGCACTTAAAAAAATTCAACATTATGCTCGAAGCCTATTACCCCTTGAAAAAGAAAAGAATTGCGGGCCTTTTTCCAGACCCATGTACAATTGCTCATGGTTGGTTTGGTAGATAGTAGTCACATTGAGATTGCGTTTTCTTTTCCTCTGGAACCTTTGGAGTCTGACCGCCCCACCCCCTTCCCACGCATGCACTCACTCTCGACTGATCGCGCTACCGATAACATGGCTATTGAATAATTGAGACGCGTCCCATACGCCCCTAAAGGGGTCTCTGAGATAAGATGTACTCGCTTGGTCCAGCAGGGCGCTCACCCCTAAGGCTTTCAATAACGTTAAAAAAGCGCACTAGTTTTTTAAAAATATATATGATTTTTTTTCACGCGTGTATTACTGTTATGTTGTGGTGTGTTTGTGGTGTTGTAGTGTCGATATGAGCGTGTTATGTTGTGGTGTGGGTGTACTGGTGTTCACTAACTATAGCACTTAGCCTGACAAGCAATATAAGTAGACTGCATGTTTTAGATTTCGAGGAGATAAGTTTCAGTAAGCACAGTAAAAAATGTTTCTTAAATTACAAGACCAGGAGTTGGCTCTAATGAAAAACGCCAATGGGATCCAAGGACCGAGTCTTGAATTTTTTTTTTTAACCGTGTGAGCTTTTGAGGATGTCCGAGGAGGCACGCTTCTTGCGAGGCTGCACCGCCACGAGAGCGTCGTGCTTCCTCGGACAGCCCGCGCCGGATGTGACGTCACACCGCGGATACCGGCTGTAACCCTGTCGCTGCGCAGGGCGCCGTCCACGCGCATGGTGGCGGGCATGTGGTGGTTCTTCACGCTCATCATGATCTCCTCGTACACGGCCAACCTGGCGGCCTTCCTCACGGCCAGCGCGCAGGAGGGCACCATCAACAGCGCCAAGGACCTGGTGCAGCAGACCAAGATCCAGTACGGCTGCGTCAAGGGCGGCTCCACCATGTCCTTCTTCGCGGTGAGCAATCAAAACTGCAGTGTTTTTGATTTAACGAAATCGTTACGAGCTACAAATACAACACGGCAAGTTTTCCCGAGGGGAGGATCACTCAAACAAAATGTGTAGAATGATTTTTTGATTTTTGATTATTTTTGATTTTTTTTTAAATTTTGATTTTTCTTTTGATTTTTCAAGAGAATAAAGAAATTGTCCGTAACTTAACAAAAGTTTTGTTTTGTTTCCGTTTTTCTCAGTTTTTGAGTCATTTGTTCTCGATTGTTCGCATTTTTTGTTATTTTCTCTTTGATTTCATTTTGATTTTTTGGTGACTTTTAAAATGATTATTTTGGGTCTGTACAATGGTTTTTCGAAGTGATTCGCCCCCTCGAGTTTTTCCCTCTCCGTTGTAAAGTGAAAGAAAAAAGCACGCCAATAAAGCGCGAAATTAAAACTGGTTTCGCTTGCAGAACTCGAACTTCTCCGACTACCAGCGCATGTGGGACGTCATGTCCAACGCCAAGCCGTCCGTGTTCCCGGCCGGCAACGCGGAGGGGGTGGAGCGAGTGCAGGTCAGCGAGGGCCAGTACGCCTTCCTTATGGAGTCCACCAACATCGAGTACGAGGCCGCCCGCAAGTGCGAGCTGCGCCAGGTCGGCGGCCTGCTCGACTCCAAGGGCTACGGGGTGGCGCTGCCCCGCAGTGAGTTCTACACACGATATTAGTTTTGCAAATTTCTACCAGAAAGAAGTCACGAATATTTTACCGCAATTTATGTCAAGTAAACCGCATACACTGTGAAAAATATTTCTGTAGATGTACAATGTATTTTGTAATTCACTATGTACAACATATCTCGTACATGTACGACTTCACGCTTTTCGACTTTGTTGCCCACCAATCGATTCTGAGTTGATTCGTATAGTTATAAAAATTTGCAATATGAATTGTAATTGTACAAGACCTCTCATGGAAAATTTTCCCGTAACCAGTACAAGAATTTCTCACAGCCATTTGGATAGGTTCGGTCAGGGTAGGTTACGTAAGGTTAGGTCGTCACGTAAAAGGTTACGTTCGGAAAACGTCATGACGTAGTTTTCTTCCAACTTCAAACTTTTGAATATTACTTGAGACGATTTGTAGAATTTGAAATCATGGTTTCGGATTGTTGGATATGGCGAAAATAGGGGGGCCCTGCGCTTATCAGATAACCTCCCACGGGCTCGTTAAAGAATAAGGATATAGAGAATTTAGATAAAAGATTTAATATCAAGGGTGGTTCAGGATAAACAGCTCTCTCTGTTACCTCTTTGTGATGTATGCTCCCCTCGAAACAGTACGGCCCTGCCACCGCACGCCCCGTTTGATTGCAACTCTCCCGCGCGGGGCAGGGGCGCTTATAAGGCCCGCCGGGCGGCGAGACGCGTGACAATGTTTGGGGTTGACACGCGTCACCCTCGCCGCCCGGCCGTGCTCGTCCGAGTTTACCATCGCGCCACCGCGAGTCGGCGATGCCCCACATTAATTGTGGGACATAGCTGACAGGATAATCATAAAACTATATTTTCATCGCGTTCAGAAAAAGAGAGTATTTATGTTAGGTTGGTCGTGCTGTGCATGAAGGTGAAAGTGAAAGAAGTTGATCCATCCTCTGCTCGTCAGACTCGCCGTACCGCGGGCTCATCTCGGGCTCGGTGCTGCACCTGCAGGAGACGGGCAAGCTGACGCAGCTCAAGGACCTCTGGTGGCACCAGCTCGACGACGGCAACTACTGCAGCTCCCAGCAGACGGACCAGGGGGACGACCCCGGCGGCAAGCTGGACATGGCCAACGTGGGCGGCGTGTTCCTCGTCCTCTTCTACGGCTGCGTCGCCGCCTTCTTCATGTCCATCATCGAGTTCGTGTGGAACTCGCGCACCGTCGCCATCGAGAACAAGGTGCGAGAGCTACGTGTTGAAATTCATTTGAAACTTCAAAAGCCCCCGCCAACCTTATAGGGAGAACCGATTGATCGATGCGACGTTGAGTTAACATAGTCGACTCCAAAGTTTTATCAAATTAAAATTTGAACTCGATTTTCTACACGAATCGATATTGATTCGATTTAAAATTAGATATAAATTAATATATATTGAGCCTAGTTGAGGGAGAGCATTTTGGGCGATTATGGAACACTTCTGGTAAATCCTCCGAGTCAACTAATCTCCACATTTCAGACAAACCCCTTCTCTGAATCTTTGTGAGGAATAAAATCAAAAAAAGGGTAGGGGGCAAGATGAAACATATAAAATATTAGTGCTGTCTTTAAAATAGACGTATCTAGAATACATGTATCATCTGCTAAAAAAAATAAAGATAAACTCTAACAGCAGTCGTGACGCTCTGGTTTCAGATCGGTTTCGGCGCTGCGCTGGTCAAGGAGCTCAAGTTCGCAGTGAAGTGCTCGGCCTCCACCAAGCCAGTGCGGCACTCGTCCAGCTCCGGGAGCGGCACCTCGTCCCCCAGCAGCCGCAGCGCGCGCAGCAGCCTCCGGTCCAGCGCCAGCGGCACGCCCGGCCTCACCCGGAGGACGACGAGGGCCTCGGCCGCCAGCGCCTCCGCGCCCAGGGCCTCGGCCGCGACCGCCAAGTGAACCCCGCCAACAACTTCCGGTCTAGTGCCAGCGGCACGCCCGGCCTCACCCGGAGGACGACGAGGGCCTCGGCCGCCAGCGCCTCCGCGCCCAGGGCCTCGGCCGCGACCGCCAAGTGAACCCCGCCAACAACTTCCGGTCTAGTGCCAGCGGCACGCCCGGCCTCACCCGGAGGACGACGAGGGCCTCGGCCGCCAGCGCCTCCGCGCCCAGGGCCTCGGCCGCGACCGCCAAGTGAACAAGACCAACAAAGGCCGGTCCAGCTCCAGCGGCACGCCCGGCCTCACCCGGAGGACGACGAGGGCCTCGGCTGCCAGCGCCTCCGCGCCCAGGGCCTCGGCCGCGACCGCCAAGTGAACCCCGCCAACAAACTTTATTTAGCATTTTTTTTTAATCTAGAGAGGAAGCATAGATGTGATCTCATTTGTGTTGTGTACTTCATTTTAAGTTATAGAAAATACTACCAAAATAAACAAAACATTGCGAAAAAAAGAAAAAAAAAACAATTTTGTGTGCTATGAAGTTAAGCCTTGAGTCCATTGACAATCTCGGGGACCTGCAATATGCGGGCGTTAAAGCTCACAGTAAAATTCACTTTTGAAAAGTGAGAGGAGAGCGCGGAAGAAAGCAATCAACTCAAACACGAAAAAAATGTCGTCCAACGCAAAAGTTAACGTAAAATAAATCTCCACCGATAGATTTCACATAAATATTGTACTGGGCAGCCTAAAAGAGTGAATAAAAATTAGATTTTAAAAAAATGAGGAAAATCACGAAAAACTTGAAAAATCATTAAAAAAAGGTGTACACTTGAATTTGTCGGGAAGAATTCCTCCCTCGGGCGGTCCCGCCCACGGTGACGAATACACCGGGGCCGCTCACCTAACGGACTGGTCTGGCCCGGCGCGGCTCACTTAGCGGCTAGCGGTGGCTGCAGAGCGGCCGGCCGCGGGGGCCGCGCTGCACCACCAGGACTCAGTCAGCATGCGTCCGCGCGCCGCCCTCCTGCTGCTCCTGCTGCAGGCCCTGCTGCTGCTGCGGGCAGGCGCCGTGGGCGACCTCGAGCACCAGGAAGACGCCGCCGCCGCCGCCGGGGAAGGCCTGACCAACGGGACGAGCGTCGTCCTCGGCGGCGCCCTCGGCGGCGACCGCGTGCTCTCCCGCCATAGACGATACATCGTCTTCCCCAAGGGCAGCTCTATCCAGGTGAGCGCTCGTACACACACAGCGTGACACACAGGAAAAAAAGACACTGTACTTTTTAAAAAAGGACAGTTCTCTTAAAACCTCATCAGAAATGAATCAGTTGCAGCCCTCTTGTAACTCACATTTCAGGTCAAGGTGGTTAATTAATGGCGTTTGTTGTAAAATGTGTGCTGCGTAAAGCAGTTTGCGTACGGCGTGAATTCTTTGTTTTTGAAGTAAGTTTGAATTCAAAAGGTTTTTTTTTTTTTTTTTTTTTTTTTTTATTATTTTTTTTATTTATTTTTACAACTTGAGTTGTAAATTGTAGGCTGCTCCGTAAGCAAGGATTAGAGGATAAGACAGCATAAAAATTTGCATTCTAAATGTTCTAAGAGTACACTTACAGTGCATGGGCGTTCGAGTCCGTCCCCCTCCCCCTTCTTTCCTATTGTAAATTTACAACATGAAAGTAGTGTAGATCCCCCTAGTAGCGGGCAGCCATTACACTGTAAGAAATAATGTTGTAAATTAACAGCAAATTTATTGTTAATTTTTTCACTGACTCGTGTTGTTGTACAACAACATCGACTAGTAATGTAACAACGACTGTTGTCAAGTAACAACAAAAGTTGTCAAGCAACAACAAAAGTTGTTCAGTAACAAAAAGGTTGACTAGTAACAACAAAAGTTGTATAGTAACAACAAAAGTTGTCCAGGAACAACAAAAGTTGTTCAAGAACAACAATTTTCTTGTTTAAATTAAAAACAACCATGTTTGTTTTTGAACAACTTTTGTTGTTCTCGAACAACATGGCTGTTTGTCAACAACAGAGTCATCACTGAAAGGGTTGTTTTTAACAACTATTTTTTACAGTGTATGATCCCCAGTAGCGGGTGACCCAAAGTAGCAGGTGACCCCTAGTTGCGGGCAGGATCCCTAGTCAGCCCGGCCCCGCAGTCACCTCTGACCTGTCAGAGGTGGCTCAAATTTGGTCCAAATAAGTACTCGACTGTCTCTCTCTTCCTCTCCCAAGCTGGTGGCCGAGTTCACGGTGGGCCTGTACGTGCCCTTCACCACCATCTTCACGACGACGCTGTCCTGGGGCCTGGCGTGGCGGCTGCCCTCGGAGCCCGCCGGCGTGTACCTCAACAAGCGCGCCGCCGGCGAGGACCCCGACCTGCAGCACCGCGCCGCCCTGGCGCGCGACCTGGCCGCCCTCATGGAGCGCATCGGGCTGGCCGGGGCCGGGCACCAGGACGGCGAGCACCTGGGCGGCGGCGAACACTGCGTCCGCCGCACGCTCTGCGAGCTCCAGGATCCGGAGCAGCACGGCTTTGCGCATCGCATGCTCCAGGCCCTCTTCCTGTGAGTACCGACCGAGGGGCAGCCAACTCGAAAAAAACGTGTACACAGAAATACCTTTGTATTTCTAGAAATACACAAAAAATACAAGGAAATACTCTACAACACACAGAAATACAGAGAAATACTAAACAAAAATAAGAGAAAAATACCGAAAAATACATTAGAAATACAAGAAATACAAGGCAAGTGTACACAGAAATACACGAGTTGGCCGCCCCTTGGTACCGACCTGCAGTCACTGGAAAAACAAAGGTGCGATGTCCTACCTTTCCTAGGGTGTTAAATCCGTTTTAGGGCACTGTTATTCAATTACTGTGACGTCTTGAATGTGACAATAAAATTTAGCCCGCAAATTCTGTCCGATTCACATTGAAAAAAATATGACATTACATTTTAAACAATGTGACACTTTTCACATGAAAAAGAACGTGACGTCACAGTAATTGAATAACAGTGGGGTGCTTATTAAGAGTATATTTCCAGTTTTTTCTTTCTCTTTTTTTCTTCAAAATATTTTGTTTAGCAAACCAATTACAATTTAGTTTATCGCATTCCTCGCAAAAGTCCGCGTCAAACGAGCCTAGATGTGATAGGGTTCTGATGAGCGGTCAGCAAATAAAAAGCATTTTTGAACAGAACACCGTCAAATGTAGGCTCGTGTAAGGCGGAATTTCGCGTAAATTACGAAAATAAGTCTTAAAATTGCCTTTGGAGCTTTTGGTGCCTTTTTGAAGGCTGGATATCTCACCTTTGTTTTACGAGTGTTGTAAGGCCACGAGTACAACTGCGAAACGCCCGCAAATGTATAGCTCCCATCAGTTTAACACGCACAAGTGTTGAACCAAACACGTGAGCAATAGCAAATGTTAAACTCGCAAGTTATTCACTTGTAAGTGTTCAACTCGACATTGAAACACTCGCAATCGTTCAACAAGGTAAGGGTTGGGCGAAGCAGTTGAATACTTGCACGTGGAACCTTGCCTATAGCTACAGCTGACTTTCGCAACAGCTATGACTATCGCAATGACTATAGCTATAGCTGTGACTTTAGCTATAGCTGTGACTAAAGCTATAGCTATGAATAAATAACTTCAGCTAAAGCTATAGCTATGACTACAGCGATGTCTATAGCTATGGCTATAACTATAGCTATGATTGGTCGTCTTAAATTTACAACATGTTTCGTTAAACATAATGACAAAAGAATTTAGAAAATACATATCGTAAAAATTTATTTGTGTGTTTTTGAGATTGCTAACGCAACGGTTCTGCCCTTCCAGCCCCACGGGCGGCAGCTCGGTGCGCAGTGCGGACGGCCCCGCGTGTCGGCAAGCGCGCGCGCTCTGCACCGTCTCCCTACTGGACCTGCCCATCAGCCCCGGCCCCTCCACCCACCTCACAAGAAAAAGGAAATAAAAAAAATGCCAAAAAATAAATAAATAATTTTTTTTAAAAAAAAATCCTAATACATAACGTTTTTGTGTTTGTGAGACGGCGCAGCTGATGCTTTTGTAGAGTGTATGCATGCCAGACGCCACACGCGCGCGCACACACACACACACACACACACACACACACACACACACACACGCGCGCGCGCGCGCGCGCGCGCGCGCGCGCACTCAATAGCGTGCTTATACACCAGTGATGGCGAACGGATATGACAGCTTCAACGTAGCGTCAGTCTCATCAGAATTGAGCTGTGTGTTTTTTTTTTATGTGTGTTTGTGTGCGTAAAAAAAATGAGATGAGAAAAAAATTATTAATAGAAATGTGCGCGCGCAGAATAAAGGGAAAATGCGAGTCAATCAAGGGCGATAGGAGGTGCGCAGCAGGGGTGCGGCGGGGGCGGGGGGCAGGTGAGGCGGGGCGAGGCGGGGTGGGGCGGGGCGGCTCGGAGGGAAGGGGAGGGGCGCGCGCTCGGGCTCGGCTCGTGGGGTGGCTTCGGCTCGGCTCGGCGGGGAGGCTCGTGGCGCTGGCCTCCCCTTTGCCGCTGGCGCCGCGCGCCGCATTCGTCGAGGGGTAGTCGGCTCCGAAGGCAGCGTCCGGGCGGCACCACCCCAGGAGCGACGCGCCCCGCCGCGCCCCGCCGCGCCCCGCCGCGTCCCGCCGCGCCCCGCCGAGCCCCGCCGCTGCCATGGTGAGTGAGTGTGTGACATGCAGCGCGACGTGCGGCAAAGGGTCTACCACGTCCATAATCCTCGTACACCCCTCTAGATGATTATTGATAATCAGATATAATCATAATCATGTAAAAATTTCCAAATATTGATAAATTTTGACAAATATGGAGGAATGGTATCAAATTTGATCGAGAGTTGCGTGATGACTGGCCAATAATCAGTGAATATATTAAAGATCAACTCATATTATCATTCATAATCACCATAATCGTGACTGATTATAATCCTCGTACCCAATTTTTAATGTGGTAGACCCTTGACGTGCGGCTCCCGGCCCCTGGCCCGCGGGTCGCGACCGCTCTCACCGCGGGGGGGTCCGTGTCCGAGGGCTGTGGCAGTGTGTGACCACACTGTGGGCACCGCCCGAGGGGGCCTCAACTCCCCAGGCTAAAGTTACCATGAGCATTACCATGGCCACGGCCTGCCATGGCCACTGCCCATGGGTAAAATGGCCATGGTATTATGCTCATGGGCAGACCATGACCAGGCCATGGGCAGGGCATAGCCATGGCCAGAATAGCCCATAGACTGGCCATGGCCAGAATAGCCCATAGACTGGCCATGGCCAGAATAGCCCATAGACAGGCCATGGCCATGGTCATAGCCGGTGCCATGGCCACGTGTACCAAAGGCAAGTATGAGGTCACTTTTTAAGTTTCCTTCTAAGTCCGAGATAAGATTAGAGCATGTCCCAGGGATGTAAAAATCGAGACAAGACCGATGCTGCTGTTAGTTTTTGCCTAACTAAAGCCGTTTCTGAGTTATGGGGCACACAAAATTTCACTTTTCGAGAAAAGTAAATTAGTTTGATTTCTTAAGCGGAGGAGGCTACATACAAAGTTTCGCCAGGAAATTCCTTTAAATGCAGGTTTTATGGGCATTTAAATTATCATGCGGCCCATGGCCTCACCATGGCCACATGGCCATGACCACACTATGGCTATCTTTACCATGGCCATCATCTGCCCATGGTTATGCTACGACCATGGCCATGGTCTGGCCATGGGCTCGGACCATGGCCACTGTCTGCCCATTGTGTGGCTATGGCCATGGCCATGGGCCACGGATGGCCATGGACCGTTTTACCATGGCCAGTAGGATGGCCATGGTAATCGAGCAAGTGGCCATGGTAAATTCTTGGCCGCGACTATGGCCACCATGGTAACTTTAGCCTGGGTCATCCAAAATTTGTACACATGATTTCAAGATTTCACATGATTGCACCTCTAATAATTGAAAGAAATAATTCGTAAAGCAGATATAAGCGTATTTTGAGCTTTATGGGCCAAAAATACGTAATCAAATCAATTTTTTTTCGGCAATAGATCTACATTTTTTTGACAATGATTTCGAGGATATCGGCGATTGTGTACACATGATTTCAGGAGTTGAGGCCCCCTCGCACCGCCTGCGGCCGGCCCGCCGGCCCGCTGGAGCGCCCCGCGTCCCGCCGCGTGAGCGCGGGCGGAGATCCACTGTGAAAAATACCCGTGTAGATTTACGATAAATATTTTGTGAATTAGGGCTTCCAAAAGATGTTGTAAATTTACGACGAACCATTCTTTCTCGTAATTAAACTTTAAGTCGATAAGTAGTGTTTGTAATTTTACAATTTGCAATTGTAATTTTACGAATACACCTTGTAGGAAATTTTCACGTAAACCTACGATTATTTTTCACAGTGTCGGTGGTCGGTGCCATTCACAGCACTGAAGCCGACTGAAGCACGAAAGGGGGAACAAATGATGCATAGGGCTGTTTGCTTTGGGACTCTACGTTTTGCGGCGGAACAGCAGAGCTAAAGAGGGGGAGCTCTGCTTGAAAAGGACTATCAAAGGACCGTAAGAGAACTGTCACAGGCCTATCAAGAAATGTAGAAGGTTTTCCCAATGTCGTCCTGAAGCAGGTCCACAATCAAAATAATAATGTATACGCTCAAGCGCGTGCGCACACGCAACTGGTAAACGTCTCCGTTGAATCAACGGATTTGATGTTGAAGAATATTAGCAGTTTTCCTCATGATTTATGGAACATTTCCAATGACAAAACGGAAATTCTTTTGAATTATTGAAAAATTCCGTAAATCAGGGGAATATGCCTATATATTCCTACTCAAGACGCGAAAAAATAAAAATAATCCGCGTCCGAGCGAGCGAGCGAGCGAGAGAGAGAGAGAGAGAGAGAGAGAGAGAGAGAGAGAGAGAGAGAGAGAGAGAGAGAAGAACCTGGCTAGGCGGCGTGATTTGTGATGGGTTTCTTATTCCCGGCACGTTCAGAAATCGTCGGGTTCCGTTCCCGTTCCGTTCGGCCGAGTTCCACCCCGTTCCTCGCGGTCCCCTCCCCTCCCCGGGTCGAATATCTGGGGCGTTCGTGTCATGCAGAAAGCACTCGCGGTGCATAGCAGGCCACCAACGCCGGCAGTGCGCCGCCAGCACGCTTTACCGCCGGTAGGCTATACCACCGGCAGGCTATCATACCGCCGGCAGGCTTTACCGCCAGCAGTGCACCGCCAGCAGCAGGGTTTCCCGCCAGCAGGGTTTCCCGCCAGCAGGCAATACCGCCTTCAGGCTATACCGCCAGCAGGCAATACCGCCAGCAGGCTATACCGCCAGCAGGCCATACTGCCGGCAGGCTAAACCATCAGCAGGCTATACCATTGGCAGGTCATACCGCCGCCAGGCTATACCGCCAGCAGGCTATACCACCGGCAGGCTATACCGCCAGCAGGCTATACCGCCGACAGGCTATACCGCCAGCAGGCTATACCGCCAGCAGACTTTACCGCCGACAGGCTATACCGCTGGCAGGCTGTACCACCGTCAGGCGCCATACCGCCCGCCAGTGGGCTACCAACGGCAGGGCACCAGTCCGCGGGAAAATGATGTCTCTAATTGAAAACGCACTCAGCAGCGAGTGTGAATTCAGGCTTGGCTGTGTTAAACCCCCCACTACCCCGTCCCTCCTCCAGGGTAGGGGTGGGTGGTGGAGCAGGGAGGGGGTTGTAACGGATCGCTTTCGTCCCCTCGGGCCGGGGGCAGGGCCGGCCCGCTCAACAGCCGAGTTTGTCTAGGCCCGGAGGCGACTGTTGTGCGCGAATCTACGTGTGCCACTACTGGAACACTGCAAATACGAGAGAGAGAGAGAGAGAGAGGGAAGGAGAAGGGGAGAGAGAGAGAGAGAGAGAGAGAGAGAGAGAGAGAGAGAGAGAGAGAGAGAGAGAGAGAGAGAGAGAGAGAGAGAGAGAGAGAGAGAGAGAGAGAGACTTTTATTTTTTGTCACGTTTAAGTGACGGTTTGGGAACTCGCTCTTATCGAGAAAGAACATCACTTAAATTGAGTGAGATAAAGGATATAAATCCTCGAGGTTTCCCAACCTTCACTAAACTAGTTTTGAGTTTGAGTTTTGAGACTATATTGCTCTAATCGAGCTTTGCTCTCAAATGGTGAGAGTAAATTTCTCGGTCTCCTGAGGGCGAGAATCCTTGGTTCGGTATTTACAGTGTAACAGGGGCGGTCACGGCCTCTCTACTGCGGAATCCGTGGGTGTGTCGTACTCTTGCAGGTGTGTAGATGTCCATTTGTTTCACACTGTCCATTCACCCAGAAAAGCGTGTACTTGTTTTTACGCGCAAAATGTTCGTTCATCGAGTGTAAGATGTTTCATAGTTTCAAGAACTACTGCACTTGAGTAATTGGGATTTAATAAACCAGAATTTATTATCCGGAAACCGTTTTCCCCGCGTTTGAATGAGGTGCATGTGTTTTCCATTCAAAGCTGATGATTGGGGTTGGATTCAGCGCTAAATTGTACTTGAAATATATATTCAAGTCTACGCATCTCTAGATGTAGCGAGGGAAATTAACACATGGCTCATTCAAGTGTACGAAATAATGGAAATTCGGACTCGTTGGTTTCCAGTATTAGCGGTCAGACCACCTGGCAACGGGTAACACCGCGCCAAACGGAAAAAAAAATAGCTCAGCTGAAAATTAGTTGTGGAAAGTTTCTGAAGAAGTTAACTTGTCCGCAAATTTTACAACATTTTCTTAACTGAAAAGTTACTTTAGTAAACTTTAAGTTAACTTTTAGTTAACATTTCTTACTACTTTTAAGTGTACTTTTAGTTGTGTTTTTAAAACACATTTACTTATCTTAGGGTGTACCTTTAACTACTTTAAAAAGTGTCTCAAGTCTTAAGCAACTCTTTACTTTAGCTTAACTTGAAGTTCACTCCAGCTATGTTCAGGAAAGTTTAAACTTTAACCAGCGAAAAAGTAAATACGTAGCAGGGTACAGCTAGAAAATACGCACGGTAGCTTAAAAATTAGCTGCGCCTCTGCAGCTAAAAATTTGTATACCTGCCAATATTTTTTCCTCAGATGCGAATAACATATTTGAGTGCAGGCAGAGGTCATGCGCGTGGAGCAAGCACGTGTGTTGGAGGCACACGCTCTCCACCGCCACCTATGCCCTGACCTGCCCCCCCCACCCCCCCACCCCAACCGATACGCACGGGAACTACAGCGACACCCCGGCGGACGAACCCACCGGAATACAAAATCATACCCCCCTCCCCTCCCCTCCCCTGTCCCGCACTCTCCTCTCCAGACTCTCCTTGAGAAACCCTCCCTCGCTCTCCCTTCTCTACTTACCAACTCTCCCCACCTAGCAGACTCTTCTTCTTACGCTGTTAAAAGTCTACGAAGCAGTGCTTCGTAATACGAAGAAAACGGGGCCTTTTGTATTACAAAGCGAAATTTCTTCGTAATTACGAAGCAATAATGCTTCGTAATTACAAAGAATTGCCCGGCATGCTTCGTAATCACGAAGCATTTTCTTTGTCATTACAGAGGGCGCGTTTTCTTTGTAGGTTACGAAGCATTGCTTCGTAAACCTTTCACAGTGTACCCATATCTCCCACTTTCTCCTTCTCACTTACTCACTCGCTCACTCTCTCACTCCCCTCAGATTCACATGCACACTACACACCCACACACACGCACAATGTCCTTCTACTTGGCACCCCCCCCCCCCGCACTCCTCTCTCCCCCTCCAAATAACCACCCCCCTCTCTCGCCCCCCCTCCCCCCTCCCCTTCACCGCCACACTCACCACGCTTTCTGATGTCTCATTATTCACAAAGCGAGGAACAGACGAGTGGTGAGCGCCACGTCCCTACTTTGCCCCCTCTCTCTCTCTCTCTCTCTCTCTCTCTCTCTCTCTCTCTCTCTCTCCCTTCTCTCTCTCCCTCTACGCTGAGGATGCGGAACACGCGCTGACGGAGAGTGACAGGACGCAGGAGTATGCTAAGTGAACGGATAATAGCGGTTAATCTTTGTGCCAACCTTTCCACCAACCGCGGTATACATTTACTCGGGTTACTAAAATATTTCGCGAAAAACCATTCCTGTGCGCGGCGTGCGTGGTATACCAGCTGTTGGGACTACCTAAAATACGGGAACAACGATTACGGTTAAAAACTAGGAACACACGCCACAAAAACAGCTTTAAGATCCAGGAGGAACTTTAAGCTGCGCTGGATTTCAGTTTCCGGCAAAATGTTCCACTTATTCCCAGATGGAACCGTGTTGGAAAATTCCCTGTCTAGATATTCGAATTAACAGTGATTTCCCTTGAGGGATTTACAGCCGGGCGGGGAAGGAAATGCGAAGCAGCCCAGCAATAAAGGCCCTCGACTTGAAGCAAGGCACGCGGACGCGGTAGGTCGGGGGTGAAGGGGGGGAGGGGGGGGGAGGAGGGGGGGGGAGCGGTGACGAACGCCAACCCTACAGACTGACTATGCCCCACCCCACCCCCCCCACTCCACCCCGCCCCGCCCCGCCCCGCCCCGCCCCGCCCCGCATCCCGCCACACTACCCACGACGCGCCGGCCGCCTGCAATCCCGAGGCTAGGCAGCCAGACACCAGGGGTGCCTGGCGGGATGCTTACCCTCCCGGCGCGTCCAGAGTGATCCAGGGGGCCCCGGCCACGGCGGAGAGGGCGGCGCGTGGATGGGCGGGGCCACTGCAAACCCTCGAATCCAGTTTCTCACGCAAAATGGGTGAGGACACTTATCCCATACTTAAAAGGAGAAAGAATTTTTAACCTCACCCTCTTCGAGCAATGTATTTTTTAGCCTCACTCTAATTGGGTGAGGATATTTTAGCCTCACTTTCTTTGAGCACGAATCCTCAAAATATTAGGGCGAGGTTACAAAATTCTTTCTCAAATAGAGCGAGGAAAAAATTTCTTACTCTCCAGAGAGTAATAAAATTGCCTTAAAATTCTCACTCGTATGGAAGCGAGAATTAGGACTCGTACATTTTCAGTGGGGTGGGGCGAAGGGCCGCGTGGTTTTAAAAAAGGGGACGGATACCACCAGAGATCAGGTCCACAATCTCTTTCAGACTCGGACGATTTCGGACTAATCGTGCCTCTCCAATTACGCGCTCCGAGTCCGGAGTGGAGCGAGGGCAAAGTTGGAGGACAGTTACGAGAGGAGGGGCAGGGGAGGGGTGTCGATGGCGGCAGGTAAAGACAACTTCTGGTGGAGTGGATGGGCGGGGCACGGCGGAGTGGGGTGGGACCTGGCGGGGCGGGCAGGGCAGGGCAGCTGACCACCATGCTGGTGTGTAAAGCACTCACACAGTTTGACTAGGCGGGAAAGTTCACATATATCCCGTCGGATACAGCAGTTGGAGGGAAACTGGTGCGCGGCGATGGAGAGGGAAGCGTAGAGAGCCCAATATAGTTTTGGTACCCCCGACAAAAAAAAAAAAAAAAAAAAAAAAAGATGAAACAGATTGTACACCAAGTCGCTGGGAAAAATAATTTTAAAATGTCCAGAAGAAGTTATTAAAAAAAAACTCATGTTTGAAAAGCAAAAGTCTTCAAACCAGCTTCAAACCATTGCTTGGTTCTGAAACGGATTTAGTTTTGTAAGATAAGGAGAATACTGGAGCCGTCAAAGCATCGCACAGCTTTGCATTGTGCAGTATTGCTTTTTAAGACAAAGGGGTGGTTCATCGTAGCTTACAAAGAAATGCGTTTGTTGTACAAAATGGTGCATCGCTTTACAAAGAAATTGAATTCTTTGGAGGCTTGCGAAGCGAGAGCTTGTTTTTGAAAAGGGTGAATAACTGTGAAAAGTTTTCGTAAATTTACGACTTTTTTCGTAATTTGTTATTACGACACAGAGTTGTAAATTTACGAATGCAGTCGTAAATTTACGACCAGCAAAATCTTACTCGTCAAAGAAAATAAGGTCGACACATATGGTGTGTAAAAAAATCATCGTAACAATACAAATGAATGCTGTAACTTTACGACATTTATCACGGAAAATTTTTCCCGTAACCCTTGCGAAAATTTTGCAGTGACAGTGTGGTGGAAGGCGGCCCAAGGGCCAAGGGCGCCGGGGTGGCGGGGCGCGGCGGCGGGACGTGGGGGTGGGGTAAGGGGAGCAGGTCGTAGGGATCGAGGGATGGGGGAGCGGGGCATGGGGGAGCGGGGCATGGGGGAGCGGGGCATGGGGGAGCGGGGCATGGGGGGAGCGGGGCGTGGGGGAGCGGCACTGTAAAAAGCTAACGGTGAGTTTCACCGTAAGTTACAGCGAATCCTGCAGCACTGTAGCTTACGGTGAATTTCAACGTAAGCTACGGTGAATGGCACCGTAAGCTGCGGTGAATATCGCTGCAAGTTACAGTGACTTCCCTGATTCACCGTAGCTTACGGTGCCAGCCGCCGGGGCATGGGGGAGCGAGGCATGGGGGAGCGGGGTAGGGGGGAGCGGGGCATGGGGGAGCGGGGCATGGGGGAATGAGGCATGGGAGAGCGGGGCATGGGGGAGCAGGGCATGGGGGAGCGGGGCGTGGGGGAGCGAGGCATGGGGGAGCGGGGTAGGGGGGAGCGGGGCATGGGGGAGCGGGGCATGGGGGAATGAGGCATGGGGGAGCGGGGCATGGGGGAGCAGGGCATGGGGGAGCGGGGCATGGGGGAGCGGGGCATGGGGGAGCGGGGCAAAGGGGAGCGGGGCATGGGGGAGCGGGGCATGGGGGAGCGGGGCATGGGGGAGCGGGGCATGGGGGAGCGGGGCACAGGGGAGTGTGGCATGGGGGAGCGGGGCATGGGGGAGCGGGGAGCGCACGGGGCTGACACAGCGCCACACCCCACACCCGCTGTCCTGTATGCCAGCCGGGTCGGACTGTACTCGACCTCGGGGTCGGCGCGGCGCGGCGGGCGGAGCAGGGAAGGGCCTAAAGGGCGAAGGGCGGGGCGTGGCGTGGCGGGGCGGGGCGGGGTGACGGCCAGTTCGGTGTCCTGGCGCGAGCTGGCGCGGTCGCAGACGTGTACTCCCCTCATTCCCAAGACGCCGCACTGCAAATACCAGAGCGAGAGGATTCTCGCCCTATTAGGAGAGCGATAAATATTTTATCACTCTTTGAGAGCAAGGTTCGGTTTTCTCGCTCGATTAGAGCGATAGTCTCAAAAGTCTCGCCCAAGTTGAGTGAGGGTTGGGAAACATCGCCCTTTTTGAGTGATGTATTATATCCATCATCTCACTTAATTTGAGTGATGTTATAGATTCTTACTCAATATGAGCGCGAGGTTCCCAAACTCTCACTTAAATGGAACAAGAGAAAAAATCTCGCTCTTTTTATAGATGAGATTTCTCACTCCTGCATTTGCAGTTTGTTATTTTTGCGTAACCCCTTCTGGGCTGGGTAACCACCGAACCCGGTCATAAAACTCACCTTGTAACGACCTATGGAGGGCTATCAATCGACCTGGAAAAGAATAAAAATACATGATAAAAATAAAAGGTAGAGATGAGATAATATCTGCTATGGAAAAGAGCAATTTAAATAAAAATAAATTTAAAAAATAACGGATGGTGATGCATCCCCGGTGTTTTAGAGAGACGCGCGTAGGGTTTCGAATCTAGGAAATTTTCCATAGACAAACCCTGCCTACTAGGCAACCGGCCACACAGTGGTGTCCGAATGTTGCCTAGTAGGCAGGGTTTATCTAGGAAAAATTTCCTAGATTCGAAACCCTAGACGCGCGTTAGTTAACGAGGCTGCGTGAAGAGACTCGACCGCGCGCGGTTCGCACGGTTAATCTGCACGAGCTCAGGGAAAATATCACCCCCTGAAAGACTAGGCTTATCTTTTTAGAGCCGTTGCAAAGGTTTTTATATTTAAAAAATGCCACTTATAGGTTTTGTTGTCGTTGTTGCAGACAGCAGTATATTTCGTTCCGGGTGCTAAATTAGTAAGATCGGTCGCTCCACTTTTTTCCCCCCGTTCGTGGGTGGAAGTGAGGAGGAGAGCGCGCCTCATGTGGGCGGTGCTATTTGTAGATAAAAATTTAGCTACACTGTGAAACACTTTGCTCTTTAGCTAAATGTTTTGTGGGGCAGCTAACTTGATATTTGTAAAGCTAAAAAAGAAGGTTACCTGTGAGTATGTAGCTAATTTTTTTAGCAGCTGCGGGGACAAGGTTTTTCTGAGTGTATGGCGGCGGGGAACAGATCAGTTTTCACTGAGCCGCGCCGGCTGCGCTCTGTTCTCTGGAATGCACTCGCCGCTGCGCTGCGAGTTTGCGGTTCGAGTTGTGGCGGCAGACGGCACGGCACGGCACGGCACGGCACGGCACGGCACGGCACGGCACGGCACGGCACGGCACGGCACGGGGGCGGAACGAGAGCCCGGCCCTGCAAAACCACTGTGAAAATACGCATAAACCCTTGCCAACCATAGTTGGCGTGTACTGCACACACTAAATTCCTCTGAACTATTTTTATACGCAGCTACGCAGATTTCTGTAAACATGCTCTATGTTTACGCATAATTATTTTGCGCGCAACTATGAGCAAGATCGTCTATAGTCAGCTTATTTTGTTCATAGTTGGGCACAAAATTATGCGTAAATAGAGCATGTTTATAGAAATCTGCAGGTGTAGAAAAAAGAGGTTCAGAAGAATTTAGTGAGTGCATGTGTGTAAAGAGTGCTTGCCATAATACACACTTATTTGGCTGTTCTTGCCTTAGTACACACTTCATTGCGTGTACGTTACCTAAGGTAAACACTGTTATTCAATTACTGTGACGTCACGTTCTTTTTCATGTGAAAAATGGTGACATTGTTTAAAATGTAATGTCACATTCTTTTCAATGCGAATTGGCTAGAATATGCGGGCTGAATATTATTGTCACATTCAAAAGAATGTGACATTAATATTAAAAGGAATGTGACAGTTTTCACATGAAAAAGAATGTGACGTCACAGGAATTGAATAACAGTGAAGCCCACATTTGTGTGTACTATGGCAAGCACACACCAATACGTGTGTGTTTCACGATGTACTTATTCGTGGTGTGCTCGGAAGTTAGCACCTATATGTGTGAACTAAGCACACACATATTGGGTTTGCAATGTGTTCTTATACATTTAAAATATTCCGAGTGTCCCAGAGAACACACGGCAGTGTTGCGGGATTGCATACTCGCCAGAGCTGCAGGGGCTATGGCGCCTTACGGCCGGAGTGGGTAGGCAGACCCGCAACACTGCCGTGTGTTCTCTGGGACACCCGGTATCTCATCGTTTCTCACGAGTTAACGAAATATGTTGTTGATCTGCGACAGACTATTTCGCTTGTAATTAATTCTAAGTCGACATATAAACTGAACTCTTGCCAAACATTTCCATACACAGATAAATATTTCTGAAAACCTGCGTAAAATTTAAGAAAAAGTGGATGTCTTTATTTGCTCATAAAGTACGCATTAAATAAGGTACAGAAATTTGTGGTTGAGTACAACAAAACAAGGTAAAAATAGTTTCTTGTATTTCAAGATCTCTCTTGGATGTTATGGAGAATTATAATAGACATCCAAGACAGATCTTGAAATACAAGAAACTATTTTAACCGTGAAGTTCACGAAAGCTTCGAGTGTACCTAACGCTTATAGGGTGCAAAATTTTGTTAAAACTTGAGTTTTCTTCGCAAAGCCCTTCGAGATGTACACAGAGCGCCTGATCGAGGGAGGTAATTCGATACCTCCAACAGTCGCTAGCCGCAGCCGCAACGTACCGCAGGGGGGGGAGCGGGTCTGTCTGCCTACACGGAAAGGGGCGTGGGTGTGACTCGTTATTGAAAAAACAAGTAAGGAAAAAAAAAAAACCACCTGAGCCGTGTTCCGACGCAAATCCGTATTACCGCGACCGCACTCGGGCCGCCAGGCTAGGCCAGCAGCATATGATGGGGTGAAAAGCTTTGCGGCCTCACCCCGCCGCGCCTAACCCCACCACACCCCGTCACCCCACCCACCCCACCCCACCCCACCCCGCCCCGCCCCACCCCACCCCGTCACCCCTGGCCACAGCCACGGCCTGGGGAGCTAAAGCACGGCGGCGCGGCCTTTGCAGGCATATGTATCGTGAACACGGAGAGAGAGCGAAGAGAGAGGAGAGGGGGTGAGGGGGGGGGGGGGCGAACTAGCGGGGGCGGGAGGGGAGGGGGGGTGGGTCATTACAGGGAGTGGCCCCTCGCGGCCCGCGGGCCACCCCGGCCCGGCCCGGGCCACGCCACGCCACGCCACGGCACCCCAGTCGGGACGGCTGGCTGGCGCTAGGGAAGGGATGTTCCCACAAAAGTTGGAGGGGGGGGGGAGGGGGGCGGGAGGGGGCGGGAGGGGGCGGGAGGGGGCGGGGAGCGGGAAAGGGGGGCGGGGGGGGGGGTAGAGGGGGAGGGAGAGAGCGCTTTTCAGGAGCGAAAAGGGCCGCAGAACGTCTTACGCCACAATGATGTGCGTGGCAGCGCTTGGCCAGAGGTTTACAGGAAACCTCATACGTTTACAAATGCCGAGTTTTTTTTCCCTTTATTTTAATTTTAATATTCACATTTTTTATAGTGTACTTTCCACCCCTAATGATGCGGCCAAGCCCCTGCTCGGCAAATCTAAGTGTGTAGTAGTTTGCCACTTTAAACTGCAAAACTAAAGTTCTGCAGTTACAAGTGCAGAACTTTTTTGTTCCACAGTTATAACGGCAGAACTCTTTAGTTCTGCACTTGTAACTGCAGAACTCTTTAGTTCTGCACTTGCAACTGCAGAGCTCTCTATCCAGTTTTTAGTACAGAACTAGAGAGTTCTACACTTGCAAGTGCAGAACTAAAGAGTTCTGCACTTATAACTGCAGAACAAAAAGTTCTGCACTTATAACTGCAGAACTTCAGTTTTGCAGTTTAAAGTGTCAAACTACTACACACTTAGATTTGCAGAATGCTAAACGAATTAAGACACCTGCAAAGTAACTACTCACTGGAAAAACAAAGGTTTCCTGGGGTGTGATTCCGGTTTGAGAGGTGCTAAAGTGTATATCTTCAGTTTTTTCCCCCCAAAATATCGTCTTTATGAGCAAACCAAATAATATATTAGGGTATACAACCGCATTCCTCGCAAAATCCCGCGTCAAACGAGGCTACATGTGATTGGGTTCTGATAGGTGGTCAGCAAATGAAAAGCAAGTAAAATATTACCAAAAATGAAATTACTTTTTGCCATTTTTGAACAGGACTCCATCACATGTAAGCTCGTTTGGAGTGAAATTCCGCATCGATTACGAAAATGTCCTGAAATTCAATTTTATTCCATAGGAAGGAAATATTTTGAGGGGGAAAAAAAGGACACAAACTGTAATGTCTTCGGAGCTTTAAAGCCTTTTAAAGGTTGGATATCCTACCTTTATTTTACCAGTGCTGCGAGTCGGGAAAAGTAGGTGCGGCAGGGAGCGAGTTATAGAGAGACAGGGAGAACGCGTAAGAGAGAAAGGGAGAGAGAAATAGAGTGAGAGTGAGTGTGTGAGTGAGTGAGAGAGAGAGAGAGAGAGAGAGAGAGAGAGAGAGAGAGAGAGAGAGAGAGAGAGAGAGAGAGAGAGAGAGAGAGAGAGAGAGAGAGAGAGAGAGAGAGTCGAAAGAAAGAGAGATGTTCCATCCTCACACAACAGTCCGATCGATGGCTCTGCTCCGCCCGCTCCGCTCTACTCGGCCCGGAGGGGCGCGGGGTGAGTCGTGGCCCGTGGCGGCGCGGCGGCCGCGCAAACCTCGGCTATGTCTTCGCGTCAGGTGGCTCTCTTCCGGGCGGGGCGGGGCAGGGCGGGGCGGGGCGGGGCGGGGCGGGGCGGGGCGGGGCGGGGCGGGGCGGGGCGGGGCGGGGCGAGGCGGCCACCTGGTCCCCCAGCCGTAAGTGGCATGAAACCCCATGATGTGTATGCGAACGTTTGCAGTTGTTGCGCACTCTCAACCGTATATACACTGTGAAAAACTGTAGTACGTTTATATGGGAAAATTTTCTACGATGTGGTGTTGTAAAATGACAACTCCGAAGCACCAACTATCGGTCTGAAATTCAATTACGAGCAAGAATGGGTTGTACATTTACAGCACGTTTCGTAGTTTACAAAATATCATTGCAAAACCTCGAATCCAATTTCTCCCGCAAAATGGGTGAGAGCGTGCTTAAAAGGAATTGAGAATTTTTCACCTCACCCTCTTCGAGCATAATATTTTTTTTAGCCTCCTCATATTTGGGTGAGGATTTATAAGCCTCACTTTATTTGAGCACGAATCCTCACTTAATTAGGGTGAGGTTACAAAGTTCTTTCTCGTGTAACTAACACCCAAGAACAAAATCAGTAAAAAATCAGAAAAAAACTGCAATTTAAAAAAAATAAGAATTAGAAAAAATCAAGAAAAAATCAGAAAAAAATCAGTAACAGAAAAAAAAAACCAGCAAAATCAGAGTACGCTTTAATTTCTAGTGAAGGACCCAGGACCCTTCTGCCGGGGCCCCGTGCAGAGCGTGAACGGGAGCTTCACGCCGCCGCCCCACGCCGCGCACACCGAAATCAATCCGTGTGACCTTGAGCACCGGGACCTGCGGGCCTGCGGGCCCCGCCCCGGGCCGGGAGGGGTCGAAGCCCGCGGCTGCCGGGAGGAAGGCACGACCGTGCGGGGAGATGATGGGGTTGGGGCAGGCCGCGCTAAGCACCTACAGGATCCTTTATGTGAAATAGACCCAAAAAGATACTTCCAGAAGCTCATGTTTTAGGAAAAGG
The DNA here is from genome assembly GCA_029379305.1 of Frankliniella fusca. NCBI lineage: Eukaryota > Metazoa > Arthropoda > Insecta > Thysanoptera > Thripidae > Frankliniella > Frankliniella fusca. Next base: position 1,853,968 of record JAHWGI010001426.1, on the reverse strand, counting down.
AAAATAAACATCTTTGGATCAAAGACAAAAATTGCTTGGGTAAAAGAGATATACTTTATATCGCAAAAGAAAAAAGAATGAATAAAGAAAAGAAAGGATAAAGGAAACTTTTCATTCGAAATACAAAGTTTCTCTGCTACTCCTTAATTCTGAAGAAATGTTCCTTTGAATTGAGCACCCCAGTGTTGTTTTATAAGAAACGATTATCTAGAGATGGCACACCGAGCTAGTGTTTCCAATCGTTCGGATACTGGCTGTACCCGATTGTCCTCCGTTTCTCTCCCTCTCACTTGACACGCATGAGAGTGAGGGAGACAGAAAGACAAAGACAGTCGGGTAAGCCGGTATCTGACCGTTTGGAAATAACACTACACCGAGCACTGGAAACACAAGTGTGTGAATGTCACACATTTTTAAGTGTTTGAATTACCCTTCCCTCGAAGAGTCCGAAATTTGAAGGAAAATTATCACATTTAGCGGCACCAACACGTGTGCGAAATTCGCTGTCGCGTAGGTAGAGCGCGCATAGGCGATATACTGTTTCGGGCGGCTCGCCTCGCGGCGACGCGACAGCGCAGCCTACGAGGGGCCTGGCCCAGCTGTTGGGCGCGGTAGTCCCCCCCCCTCACAGGCCCCACCCTACCATAACCCCACCCCCTCCCCACCCTCCACGCCAGCTCACCCTCACTCCACTGAACCGAAAGTCTTCACAGCCCTCTGGGAGGGGGTGCCCCTCCCCCCCCCCCCACGCCCCCCGGGTCCCCCACACCTCGCGGGCCGCCCCGCCACCAGAAGCACATCATCCAACCCGCGAGGGTTGCGGTAACGGGGCCCCCGCCCCGCCCGCTTCTCTCACCCGGGCTGATAACCGAGAAAAACTCCCCGCTTCATGACAAACAGCGGGACCCGAGGGGGCAACAACTAGAGTTGTTGAATCCTGGTGGACACGTTTTGTGAATTTTTGTGAATTTTGATAGAATTTCCAAGAATTGTGATACTGGAAATCCAAGTGTACAAATGTCGCACACATGCAGGTGAGAGAATGTATGTCGCACACTTGCAGGTGAGCAAACGACCATTCGTACACTTGTAGGTGTGCGAATGACCATTCACACACTTGTAGGTGTATGAATGACTATTCGTACACTTGCAGGTGAGCGAATGGCCATTCGTACAGTTGCTGAAACCCACGAAAAGGCTGGGCTTTCTAGGAGTGCGAATGGATATTAGCTCACTTGCTAGTGTGCGAAAGGGTCATTCACACACCTGCAAGTGTACGAATAGTCATTCACACACCTACAAGTGTGTAATGGTCATTCGCACACGTACAAGTGTACGAATGGTTGTTTGCTCACCTGCAAGTGTGCGACATACATTCGCACACCTGCAGGTGTGCGACATTCGTACACTTGGATTTAAAGTGTACTTAATTATTTTTTTGTAATTTTCCATAAGTTTTCATAAACGTCTATAAATATTACTGATTATCTTAGAATTTTCCTTAAGTACGAGGTCTAGAAAAATTTCAGAGTTGTTTCCCCCTCAGCGGGAGCACAGCGGGAGCAGCTTTAAATCTTCAACAAACAATTGCTCCGTATAATTTAAAGAATTCTGTGCAACAGTAATATACTGGAAATTTCCTTGTATTAAAATAAAATTTTCCTTATTGTGTTACAAAAGGATTTTCTTTGTATTACAAATATTTTTCTTTGCAGGCGTGTCGCGCTGCCATCCTGCTGCTGCTGGGACTCGCCGCCCTACTGCTGCACGGTGACGAGGTGAGTGCCGGACCAAAACCGGAACCAAAATATGAACCGGAAGCAAAGTCAGAACCGTGAAAGCACCGTTCAAAATCTCAATGTATAATCCTACGCCCTTTGGAGTGTTAATCACTGTAATTCTGCGTACGACTGTTCGCGGTATAACGCCTGTGAGGGTAGGCATCGCAACGCAGCCCTGTTTAGCGGGTGGCCCAGCCCGAGGTTCGCAGGCGTCCCTGTCCCAGCTGGTCCTACTGAAGTGCATTTTCTTCAGGACTTCGAATGTCCTCTGATTTCAGAGATTTCTGCTGAAGTCAGTTTTCCTTCCTCCGCTGAAGGAATGATTGAAACGGGGTCAAAAGGTGTGGAAGGACAGCGCGAAGGGCAAGGCGCTGGGGCGGGCGCTGAGACGGCCCAGAACACAACTGCTTTATTCGACCCTTCAGGTTTTGCGGCTCGGTAAACACGGCGACTGGAGAGCGTCACAGAATAATGAGAGAGAGAGAGAGAGAGAGAGAGAGAGAGAGAGAGAGAGAGAGAGGGGGGGGGGAGAGAGAGAGAAAGCGCTTTTGTTGTTTGTTGGGAGTGGTTTGGTGAACGGCAGGAGCAGTGGGTCGTAACGCAATGAGCATTCGAGCAGCCAGCCGAGTGACTCGAAAGCAACTGCAACACATGATAAACATGGGAATAAAAAAGTGGAACCGGAATTATGGCAATTGCTGCAGGATCACTCGACCCATCAGCTGGGGGCTGGGAAATTTCCCGCGGGAGTTCCACACACTTCGAGGTGTACAAGAAAATGAATGAAAGGTCACACATTTCGGCTTCCAGCGAAATACTTGGAGCCTCGGTCTATTTATCAAGGCAGACCGCCCTATCCTGCCCCCCCCCCTCCCCTCCAGCGGTGAGAGGAGGGACCTCCGAGGTGGAGGGGAGAGGAGGGGGGGGGGGGGGGCTGGCTGAGGGTAAGGGATGATAAGTTTGTTCCACACCATTTGAGGCCTCGGGGGAGGGGAGGGGGTGGGGGTGCACCCGTCCGCCGTCCAGACCGCCCGGGGGCCGCTATCTGTCGACGAGGAAACCCTTGAGCCGCGCCGCGGCAGCGTGGAGTGGGGCGGGGTGGGGTGGGGTGGGGCGGGGTGGGGTGGGGTGGGGTGGGGTGGGGTGGGGTGGGGTGGGGTGGGGTGGGACGGGGTAGACAGAGGCGCACCGGAGAGGCTGCAGGTACGGAAACTAGAAATGCTTTACCCTTATGTCATTGGAGTGCTGGAGGGAGAGAAAGGGAGGGAGAGAGGGAGAGAGAGGGAGAGAGAGGGAGAGAGAGGAAGAGAGATAGAGAGAGAGAGAGAGAGAGAGAGAGAGAGAGAGAGAGAGAGAGAGAGAGAGAGAGAGAGAGGGGGGGGGAGGGGGGGAGAGGACGAGAAGCGACCCTCGGTCCGCAGCAGCAGAGGTCACTGACAAATCACATGGTCACAAAAACAACAACGTACAACTTCTGCAAATGAGTGTCTGACACTCTACATATTTGTTTTGTCTTTTATTATTTACTCTCGGGATAAACTCGACAATCCTCCCTTGTTTCCACCTGGAAAAAGAAAAAGTTGTGGTGGCAGCCATTGTATGGTTTCCGCGGGTGTGTTCGAGGAATGTGATGTCACATTCTTTTGAGTGTGAGTTATAGGTAACGTTCGTTGGAATATTGTGCCACACTCGTTTTAACGTGAATCCAGTAATCCAGTGAGCTTGGCGCCGTTCAGCCTTCATTCATGCTCAAACGAATGCCTCACAATTTTTCTATAGAAACCTATAATATGACACAACACTGGTGGAACACTCCTTCGGGGCGACCGTCTTCTACCAAAAGATTAAGAAAGAGAAAAAAAAAGAAAAAGAGAAAAAAAACGCTTCCCGTTTTAATAACACCAGGGGAATGCCATGCGACGTCGCGAGTATAAGCATGGTGGAGTCCTTTTACTATCCCTCTCCGCGCAAAGCAAGAGAGTCTATATTACGCGTCTCCAAAATAGCGGCGCTGTAGCGCGGTAATGAGCGCGCCAAAAGTTTGGCTGTGATTAAGGTATATAAACACGATGGCGATGACACCGGGGTGCAGACGCTCTACCCTCCCGGCTTACATCACCCCCTGATAAGCTTTGTCTTCGAGGCCCCCGGCGCCCCCGGCCCCAGCCGCCTCATCAATTACATTTGCTCTTAATGAAAGACCCAGACGATGGCTAGGACGTGGTACCGCTTAGAAAATGACCCGACGGCAAATAATCATTACCTCTTCTGTGTCATTAATTATAAATATATAATCATTATTAACCAAATAAAATTACACAAGTGTTAGCTAGTCTCTGCTTTTTGACATCATGTATCCACTACTCTTTATTCAACGGTCAAGACTTTGCTGGCTTCCTAAATTAACGACAGCGGCAGTAGAATTATGACTCCGCATTGTAATCGTGAAGAGGGAAAAGAAAAGAAAAAGCATAAATTTACGAATATTTTTATCACAGTGGACAGCACACGAAGCTTCGACGTCTTGGTTTCCAAGCAGTTTTAGAAAACCCAAACAGCTCTCATGGAGAAAATACACAGGGTTTCCGGGGCTGCTTGAAAGCCGCCAAGAAGAATAAGTTTTTTTCCGAGTCACTTCGAAAAGTCATTGTACGGCCCCCAAAAATCAATTAAAAAATTTATAAAATCAAAATAAAATCAATAAAAAAGGATACAGAAAAATCCGGAAAATCGAGAAAAAATTAAAAAATATACCGCAATGAAGTATAGGAAAAATGCAGAAATAGGGGCTAAAGATCAAAATTTTTCAAAAAAATACAAAATTTACTTGGAAAATCAAAAAAAAAAATTACGAAAAATTAAAAACATCAAAAAATCAAAAGTGAAAAAAACAAAAAAAAATTGTACACATTTTGTATGAGTGCCTCGGCCCCTCCTTTTTTTCCGTGCAGAGAATCAAAGTCTGTACTGTCTACCCTCAGGTCGTCGCTCAAACACTGCCTGACGGGCACTCGCCTGAGAGCAGACAGGTTCACCTGAGAAAGAGGTATCGCAGAGTGCCTGAGGACAGCGGCGGGAGTCAGACCAGACAGCAGCTGGACTTTGGAGAGCGGGAGAAATTCAGAGCGGAGAGGACCAGAACCCTATCTGCCTGATGGACTGGACCGGAGTGGACGGCAAAGGGGTGCGGCGGGGCGGGGGCGGGGGCGGGGGCGGGGCGGGGCGGGGAGGGAAGGACTGCACTACACGCAGACCGGCGTCACTCGGGGAGACGGAGGTGACTGCGCTGAAAACTTTATGAGGGGCTGGACGTGCCGCGCGGGCCGCGGCGGGCAGCACTGTGCGAAAATTATCTTTGTAGATGTACGGTTTATTTGGTAGATTTATACGCGACGCAAACTGTTCTCGTTAGTCATCGAAAAAGTCTACACTGTGAAACCAAGTGTGCAACTGCTACACACTTTTAACTGTGCAACTCCCACTTTTACATGTACAAGTGTTCAACCGGGACTTGAGCAATTGCGAGTGTCAAACTCGCTATTTTTACACTTGTAACTGTTCAACTCGACAGTTGCACACTTGGAAGTATTCAACAAGAAAAAGTGTTGTCCGGCGCAGTTAAACACTTGCAAGTGCACAACTGCCGTGTCGAACACTAGTAAGTGCACAGCCCTGGAGCTGAGCAGTTGCAATCGCACGGCTGTTGAGTTGAACACTTTCACGTGATAAATATGGAGTTGCACACTTACTTACCAGTGTTAAACAGTTGCACACTTGGTTTTACAGTCTATACGTACGTACGTACTCTATACGTACCACCTGTAATTTTACGATGTGTATGATTTTACGACTTTACGTCGGGGAAGATTTTTAACGCCGCCAAGCTACAACTATTTCTCACACTGAGAGAGGAGGGGGAAAGAGGGAGCAGGGAGGGAGGGAGGGAAGGTGGGAGGGAGGGAGGGAGGGAGGGAGGGAGAGAGAGAGAGAGAGAGAGAGAGAGAGAGAGAGAGAGAGAGAGAGAGAGAGAGAGAGAGAGAGAGAGAGAGAGACGGGTCGGGAGGGGTGGAGAGAAGGGCGCCAGAGTTGGTGTCGAGCGGGGTCACGGGAGCAGAAGTGAAAGCGTCAAACGCTTATAAATTGCGCGTTAACGAACCGTTGACTCGCTTCCAGCCCAACCCCGCCCCGCCCCGCCCCGCCCCACTGCAGCCCGTCACCCCGCCACTCAGCGCCGACACCATCCGTGAAACGATGCGGGGGAACAACTCCGGGGCGGGGCGGGGCGGGGCTGGGTGCTGCAGGATGGGGTGGGGTAGGGCGGGCTGGCGAGGTGGGGTACTTTGATTCCGTGCACAGCGCACGACACATAGGAGTTGCGAGGGGCGGGGAATCATTTCGAAAAATCAGTGTACGGTCCCCAAAATTCATTTACCCCCCCCCCTCCCCCAAAACAAAAGAAAACAAAAAAAATCCAGAAGAATTATACAAAAACCCCGAAAAATGAAGAACAAATGAGCAAAAAGCTGAAAAAAATTGAAAAATTTATAAACAGGAGGAAAAAGTTTAAAATCTATCAAAAAATGACATGAACATCATTGCACACATTTTTCTCTCCTCCCCCCCAACCCTATCAGAGACAGAGGATCGCGACGCGGAAGAAAGACGTCTCTCAATAAATCGACGGGTCCTATTAACGTTGTCCGATCTGCCAGCGACGCTTCAACGTTGTCCGATCTCCCAGCGACGCTTCAACGTTGTTCGATCTCCCAGCGACGCTTCAACGTTGTCCGATGTCCTTTACGTCGCGCGGTGTAAACATGAAGTTTAACATCATACCACGTCGCGGTGTTTCAAATTTTGCAAAATAGAAACTGATATCCTTATTCCTTGGTCTCTGACAAATCAAAAGCTACCAAAGCACGTCAAATTTGATCAAGATTTGACTTCCAAAATGAGCTTTTAGTAAACCAATGCACGCTCAGACCGAAAAGAAGATCGGACAACGTTGAAGCGTCGCTGGGAGATAGCACAACGTTAGAATGTCGCGCAGACATCGGGCAACGTTAGGTTGTCGCGCAGACATCGGACAACGTTAATAGGACCTGTCGAAATTCGTACGAGTTTATTGTAGCGGCAGTAATTTCGATTCCCATGCAGTAAACTGTTTTTTTTTTCCCTCGGAGCTAAAAGTTTCTGACACAAACGTCTTTCTGTTGACAAATACATTAGTTGGGTCAACTAGTTCCTTTTCCCCCCGATATGGCGCCAATAATCCCCCCCTCCCCCCGCCGATCGATGCTATAGAGCAGTCAGTGAGCGAGGCGCAAACACGGAGAGAGGACTGTTGTAGTGCCCTGGTAACGGAGTGGTGAATAATCAAGGGGTGCGTCGCCTGCGTCGCGTTCGGGCGGCGGTGCGGAGTGGCAGGCGCAGGACACAGGGAGAGAGCCTCATGGTGCACCCACCCGAGGGGGGGACACAACTCGGAAAGTTTTGTACACCTGTATAGTGATTCACTGAAATCCAGGTTGCGATACTTTTACCTCAAAATAAGCGATACACCAAAGTCTGCGATTCCCATGATTCATCGCTTTCCAGGGTATGATAAATATCTGTATCGTAAAACTAATGCGATAAATGTTTTAAGGAGAAAATCATTGCAAACACAATGCGATAACTATTTTTTATCTCCGTTATTACATCTGTGATGCATTACCTGTGAGATTTGCAATAAAAATAGTTATCGCATTGTGCAAGGCATTGTGTTTGCAATGATTTTCTCCTTATAACATTTATCGCATTAGTTTTACGATACATATTTATCATACCCTGGAAAGCGATGAATCATGGGAATCGAAGACTTGGGTGTATCGCTTTATTTTGCCTGAAAAGTATCGCAGAACTAGCTTCAGTGTTCAGAAGAATTCACGATCGTTCATAGATATTTATAGGCAAATTCAGAGAAATTCACCAAAAAATACAAAAATTCACATTTTTTTTGGTAGAAAAATCACTAGAATTTTGATAAATTGAAGCAAAAATTCACTAAAACTCAATTAAAATCCCCAAAATTCACAACAATTCACAAAATTTGCACACTAAATATCAGAGTTGTTTCCCCCCTGAACACACCTCTCTTTGCTTTCCGAGAAGAAAGTCGAGAGGAAAGTCGTTCTATTTGATTCCGCTATTGATCGCTCTCTCTCTCTCTCTCTCTCCCTCTCTCTCGCACGCGGTTTAAGTCAACTCGGCTGTCTGCGCCGCCGGAGCGGGGCGCATCAAAGGACGATGCCGTGGTACTAGTTGAACTTTCGGCGGGAAGCCGCGCTGGTGACAGGGGTGGAGTAAGGGGAGCACACAAAGCGTGAACTTTGCCGGGATTGTGGAGAAGCGAGGGTCAGTACTTTGTGACGCCGGCCGGCGGCGGGCTTCCAGAGCAAAAGGCAGAACCGTGCATCATTGATGTATTCGGTTCTTGTTGAATAGATCTGGAAAGCGAAGGGCTGAAGGGCGTAACGCTTCAAGGAAGCGAACACACCACCTGCGATCTGCCATGCAAGAGCTGGAGAAAAAATAATGGAGATGCTAAATTTAATAGTTTTTCCCCAGCGGGCACAGTGGGCTAAATATTTAATATAAATTTCGTCGGGTGACATGGCGGTCCGCGTGCCTCGCACGTGGAACATACTAGCAGAGAGTCTAAACGATGTCATCTTACGAACGAGACTAGAATTAGACAAACCATGTTTACGAAATACACGCGGAATAGAAAGACGACTGTAGATGATTTGTCAGCAGGCAATATTTATTTTCTTGTTTTTATCAGCGTCTCTCAATTCAAATGTTGATGCACTTTTTAAACTTCGTTTTCGATGGGGAAAAAAATTAAGAAAGAAACAATTGTTATGAAAATCGTATAGAAAAATCAGGATTTAGGTAAGGGGCCGTGCTTAAAAAAAAACAAAAAACAATCGCATCCTGACACAAAGCCATAAGGCTACTTCGTGCCTAAAAAAAAACAGAACAAAATTGTGAGAGAGACACAGAGCAGGCGGCGCGGCTGTCGGTCTCCATTAAGGCGCGCGAGTCTGGCACCGCAACCCCCGTCAGGCGCTGTGAGATGGGATGGGGTCGGGTGAGGAGGGGTAAGGTGGGGTGGGGTGGGGTTATGTAAGGCGATGTGAGGTGGGGTGGGGTGAGGTGTGCAGAGGCGGGTGGGTGGGTTCACTGCCAGAAAAAACTACGGAAAGTACTTTTAATTTTTTCACAGTACTCCTCCGTACTTCAAACCACAGTGATCTCCGTCTTTTGACTACGGAAGTCTTCCGTCATTTTTCTGATAAGCTGTCCGTATGGTGCCAGCTAGTTTTCATGCTGTTTTGACTGTTTAAATTGCACGTCAATTTAGCCTGACAAATGGGATGCATTAAGAGCAGGATCTCGACCAATTTAGGGCTGAACATTGTCGAGATTCTTGCCAATTCAAACAGCATGAAAACTAGCTGGCACCATACGGAGAGCTTATCAGAAAAATGACGGAAGACTTCCGTAGTCAAAAGACGGAGATCACTGTGGTTTGAAGTACGGAGGAGTACTGTGAAAAAAATTAACAGTACTTTCCGTAGTTTTTTTCTGGCAGTGTTGGCGTGAGGAGTGCGGAGGTGGGATGGGGTGAGGTTGGGGCGGGTTGCGTGAGGTGGGGTTGGGTGAGGTGAGGTGGGGTAATGTGAAGTGGGGTGATGTGAGGTGGGGTAATGTGAGAGTCGTTCTGACCGGCCACTCACGCGCCTGGTAATGAAGAGATATGCAGGACTCTCACGGTATCCCGCTAGTCGCATGGAGCGAGCACGATTGCGCGAAATTCCAATTCACTCAATTCAAACAGTAAAGGTGTGTGCTATCATTCTCCTATGACTTTCACAAACTTATCGGAGGGCAAAAGTTAAATTTCAAACTAGTTGAAAATTAATCGAAAATTCACGCAATTGACTTTTTGGGGCTATAAACTACGTGCTGCCCCTTCTCTCTCTCTCTCTCTCTCTCTCTCTCTCTCTCTCTCTCTCTCTCTCTCTCTCTCTCTCTCTTCTGAAAACTCCATTCGACCAGCAGCACGTCAAGCCTCCTGCCTATCCCCCGACACACCCCACGCTGATGTAGCCTCGCGCAAGGCTCGAAGGCTCGCTCGTATGCACGTGCGTTAGAGCCGACAACTCAGTTACTCTAACTTTCCGCGCGCAGACTCGGTTACCTCAGGCAGACAACTTTTTCCGGGCCTAGGTCAGAGAGAGAGAGAGAGAGAGAGAGAGAGAGAGAGAGAGAGAGAGAGAGAGAGAGAGAGAGAGAGAGAGAGAGAGAGAGAGATGGCAAGAGTAATAGGGATAGCTGGGCCTGGTCGTGCAGGCGCTCCCAGAGGAGACCAGCCACAGGCGCCAGGCTGAGCTGCGGCTGGGGTGTTCTATTCCTGGTGACGTATTATTACGAACCGTGAAGGTACCCCCCCCCCCCCCCCCAAGCCACGTGACCCGGAAACAAAACCCCCGCTTGCTGCGAAGCGAGAACAATATCATCGATTACCAACACGACCTAAAAACGAAACGGGTTGCATGGGTTGCATGCCCCAATTCAATTTATTCCGAACATTTACGTCCGCTTGGAATCTCTGTACTTGCGAAGCAGAAGACGATGTTATAAGTTTGCAAGACAATAATTGCATGAATTGACATTTGTTGTGTTGGCACAACCTGTGCTTTATTAATGGTCGCTCGACTAGCGCCACCTATCGGTCACTCATGCTTACTTCGTGACTCTCTCGGCTCCGGCCTGTCATTCAACCGGTGCGATGCACCTGGTGTTGTTCTGTACTCTCCAGCAGCGGTTGTCTCAATAAACCATTGAACTAATATGTTAGTGTCGCTACCTCCAACTACCGCGAACACTACAATGGCGACGAGGAGTTAGAAGAAACTACGGACCCACCAGCCACCGTACCGGCACCCGGCCGCCAGCACCGCTCCATCGTCGCAACGACTTCGGACGCACCCGCAGCATCACCATGGCCAACGCCGGCGGCAGGTTCCCGTCGTTCGACCCAACGGCAGGGAAATCCTGGTCCATCTACTATCAACGTTTCGTCTATCACTGTAAGTCCAAGAAGATCACGACGGACGAGGGCATGAAGGCCGAATTCATCGCCAGCATCGAGGACGAAACCTTCGAGTACGTGCAAGCGTTAGTAAACAAGCAGCTGTCGGATGACACCCTGACATTCGCCAACATCGCTGCAGCTATCGAGCAGCAGTACGTCGAGCCCGACAACGAGATTGAAGCATCGGCCGCATTTCACCTCAGGAATCAACAACCCGGTGAGTCAGTGAAAGATTATGTGGCCGAGCTCCGCCGGCTTGCTGTCCCCTGCCGTTTTGGCTCTGCCCTGGAGCGCACGCTGCGCGACAGGATCGTCCTAGGCATCTCTAGTGTCGAGACAAGAGCCCTGTTGTTCCGGACACCCAAGGCGGACATGACCGTGGAAAAGGTGATCGCCATCGCCCGTAGCGTAGAGTCGTCGCAGCGCCAGGCCATCGCGACGTCGTCCGGCACGATGCCCGTCCACTTCATGGGGCGCACGCCCCAGACCAAGCAGGGACCCAACCGGGGCGCCCACAACAGCGGCGTCAACAACAACAACAACAACAACGGCGGCAACAAGAAGGGACAGCAGCCGCCTACGTCGGCGACCCCCACCTGTCGGCGCTGCGACGGAGCGCATGAGGCTGCAACTTGTAAGTACAAGAACACTGTCTGTGATTTCTGTAACATTAAAGGACACATTGCCGCAGCTTGCAACAGCAGGAAGAGAGCTGAGCGCCAGAATGGCGCTAAAGGCAAGCCACGTCAGCAGCCTCAACGCCAGCAGCCAGCAAACCAGGGGCTCCATGCAACCAGCGCGACAGGCGATCAGGAAGGGGTGCCTACCTCCCAGGGGTCAGGCAGTCAGAATGAAAATCTCTACTACTGTGAGTACTCATTTTTCTATCTGACTGAGCAGGAGCAGACAGCTCACATCTCGGCAACTGAACGGGAGGCCGCCCTCAAGCTGCCCCCGCCCCTCATGAAGACCGTCCACATCGACGGCAAGAAGATGGAAATGGAGTTGGACCAGGGGTGCCCCATCGCCTTGATCAACGAGACCACCTTCAACGCAAACTGGCCCGGGACGGAGCTCGAGCCAGTTCCATTCCAGCTTCAAACTTGGACATACGGACAAGTCGGCCTACAAGGTTTTTTCAAGGTGACTGTAACGGATGGTGCACGCTCTGTAACTCTGCCTCTCTTCGTAGGACCGGGAGGAGGAGGCCGACCACTACTTGGTCGACAATGGTTTGCGCCGTTGGGACTTCGTGTCGTTCAGGACCCGCCAGTGACAAGCATCCTGTACACGCCCCAGGCCAAGCCACGCCAGTCCAAGCCTGCAACCGCGCCCGGCCCCGCGCCCGGCCCCGCGCCCGCGCCCGCCCCGGCGCCCGCAGCCGCCCCGATGCAGCCTAGCCTCCCGGAGCCTCAGCCCCAGCGGCAGGAGCAGGACGCGTTCCAAGCGCTGCCCAAGGACCTAAGGGAGTACGAATGCCTACGCCCAGGACTCGGTATGTACAAAGGGAAACCTGTTTCACTGGAAGTTGACTTGAACATCCGTCCCAAATTTTGCAAAGCACGCAAGGTGCCGTTTGCTCGCCGAGGTCCTGTTGAGCAAGAAATTCAACGCAATGTTGACTTAGGAGTGTGGCGCGGGCCGGTCCCTCATTCAAAATGGGCAACTGCAATTGTGCCCGTGTTCAAACCGAACCGAGGCCCAAGACTTTGCGGGGACTACCGAAGCACTCTGAACCAAGCGCTCCCCGTGGACAACTACCCCATGCCCACTATAGAAGAGGCGTTTGCCTCCCTGGCGGGTTCATCTGTTTTCACAAAACTGGATTTGAAGGAAGCCTACACTCAAGTGCCCGTCGACGAGGCGAGCGCGCGACTACTGACAGTCAGCACTCATAAGGGTTTATTCACTGTCCACAGGCTGCCGTTTGGAATTTCAGTTGCTCCCACTCTGTTCCAGCGTGTGATAACGTCGCTGCTCAGCGGCATCGAAGGAGTAGTCGTCTGGCTGGACGACCTGCTCATCTCTGGAAAGGACACCAAGACGCACGACGCCAGGCTCAAGGAGGTCCTCCGCCGTCTCAGTGATGCGGGGCTCCGCCTGCACCCCAACAAGTGCGTGTTCCACCAGCCGTCCGTGGAGTACCTGGGCTTCCACGTCGACGCGAGTGGGACGCGGCCTCTTCAGAAGAGAGTGGTAGCTATTATTAATGCGCCTGCCCCCCATGACGTCAAGTCACTGAGGGCGTTCATGGGGAAACTTAATTTCTATGACAAATTTCTTTCCCGACCGTGCCACGGCGTTAGAGCCCCTCTACCGCCTCACCGCCAAGGATGCAAGTTGGAAATGGGGTCCTGCAGAGCAGGCGGCTTTTCAGGAGGCAAAGTCCTTGCTGGCGACGGACAAGTTGCTCGTGCACTACGACTTGCACAAGGACATCATTGTGTCCGCAGATGCCTCGCCCTACGGAATCGGTTGTGTGATTGCTCATGTGTACCCGGACGGGACCGAGCGGCCCATTGAGTACGCGTCGCGTACGCTCACGGCACCGGAACGCAACTACAGTCAACTTGATAAAGAGGCTCTGTCAATTGTTTTTGCAGTCACTAAATGGCACCAATATCTTGCAGGAAGAAAATTCAGGATTGCCACGGACCACAAGCCGCTCCTTGGGATTTTTGGCCAGCACAAGAAATTCCCAGACATCTGCAGCCCCAGGATGGAACGGTGGCTACTCAAGATGGGATGCTACGCGTACTCCATGGAATACAGGCCCGGTAAAGACCACGGTAATTGTGACGCTCTAAGCCGCCTCCCTATTCCAGGTCGCCCAGCACCCACTCCAGAGCCCCCCGAGATTTTTCTCATGACCGGCACGCCCAGCCCGCACCTCACCGCGGCGGACGTCGCGGCCGCGACCGCGGTCGACTCCACCCTGAGCCAGGTCCTCGAGTGGACGCGCTGCGGATGGCCACAGAAGGACCCCGGCGGCGAGCTCTCCGAGTACTTCCGCCGCCGCGACGCCCTGTCTACAATGAGAGACTGTCTGCTCTGGGGAAAACGTGTGGTGGTGCCGGCTGCCCTGCACGACCGGGCACTTCGCCACCTGCATGCGGCACACATGGGCATCGTGCGCACGAAGGCCCTCGCACGCGTGCTCTTCTGGTGGCCGGGCTTGTCCACGAGGATCGAGCACATGGTGGGCACCTGCAGCTCATGCCAGGCGACCCGCGCCAAGGCGCCCCACCTGCCCGTGTCGCCCTGGCCGCGCGCCGACGCCCCATGGAGCCGCCTGCACATCGACTACGCGGGTCCTTTCCGGGGGCGCTACTTCTTGGTGTTAGTGGATGCCTACAGCGGATGGTGTGACGCGTTCGCCACAACGGGACCGACCACCGAAGCGACCATCACCTGCCTCAACCAATGCTTCAGGTACAATGGCTCTCCCTTCACATTGGTCTCTGACAACGGCACCGCTTTTACATCACACAGGTTCCGCGCCTACTGCGCCCAGCGCGGCATCAAGCAGCTCTTCACGGCGCCGCGGTGCCCATCCTCTAACGGAGCAGCTGAGCGCCTCGTGAGGACCTTGAAGGAGACACTGCACCGCCTACCCGCCGGAGACCTGCAGGCCAACCTGGACGTCGCCCTGGACAGCTTCCGCCAGACGCCAGGTCAAGACGGCCGCACGCCATGGGAAAAGCTTTCCGGACGCCCCGTCCGCACCGCGCTGTCCTTGGTGCGGCCCGCGCCAGAGCAGGCCATTCCCGAGCTGGCCCACAAGTACGCCGTCGGAGACGCTGTGCACTACAAGCGCCACGGCGAGGAGGAGTGGAGGCCAGCAGCAGTGGTGAGACACAAGGGAGCCAAGATGCTCATCCTGGAGGACAAGGAGACCACCGGCTATTTGGCAACCCGCCACAGCGACCAGATCAGGCGCCGAGCTACAGGTACGAGTCTCTGCTCCACAAACGACTCATCTTTGTCCTCCCCGCAGGCACCACCACCTCGGCCTGTCCTGCGCCCCAGCGGCGCCCCCGCCGTCCTCCTGGACGGCACAATTTTTTTGGAGAAGGAGGAGACGGCGGCCAAGACTTCCGTGACGTCACCCCGAGGCACAGCGACTGGCGCTCTTGTGAGACCGCCTAGCCCCCCAGTCCAGGGGAAGGACCTCGGTACCAAACGTCGACGGAGTTCCGGCCGCGGCCTCACCCCCTTGGCATCTCAGCTAAGGAGGGAGGAGGCGAGGAGGCCAGGAGGGCCTGGAGGTCCTGAAGGACCTAGAGAGAGGGAGCCACGCAAGACCCGGAACCCTGACCCAAACTATAAAGTGTGATTTTTTTTCAACTGCTAATCACAAAATTTTTTGTAGTTATGGTGTTTATCTCTCTGTGTTTTTTTTTTTTTTGGCCATTTCAAAAAAATAATAACGATAATCATCTTTAGGCCAATTTTTTTCTTTAAAAGGTACACAATTTTTAAATTTTTTTGCTGCTATTTTGTGTATTTTGCTTTGTAGAGGCTGGTACATGTTGCTATTTTATATAGCCCTTTGCATTTTGCTTTTACTGTTTGTTTTTCTTTTATTGCTTGCAACAGTACAGTAACAGTCATTTAATGTGCTTCATTTGCAGTGCTCCAACAGCACATTTTACATTCTCCGTAGCTGTTCTTAGTTTATATTGAGTCTTTGCACGGCCTTTACGTTACTTGTTTTTGCAATGTTACGCTTAAATCATTCAGCAGCTTTTCTTTTTATCCTAATTGCTTTTAACATCTTGCTTTATTTTAGCAACTGCTTTTTTTAGCTTTCTTATATTATGCAATTAATCTATTTTACCTCTCACTCCGCTATTGTTTGCTTGTGCCCTTTGCTTTTGTTCAACATTTTGGGGTCACTTTAAATCTCAGGAGGGAGGAGTGTTGTGTTGGCACAACCTGTGCTTTATTAATGGTCGCTCGACTAGCGCCACCTATCGGTCACTCATGCTTACTTCGTGACTCTCTCGGCTCCGGCCTGTCATTCAACCGGTGCGATGCACCTGGTGTTGTTCTGTACTCTCCAGCAGCGGTTGTCTCAATAAACCATTGAACTAATATGTTAGTGTCGCTACCTCCAACTACCGCGAACACTACAACATTCTACATACTGTGGATTGTAAACTGGAATAGCAAATTTACGACATGTCGGATTTTCGCACGATGAGGCATGCGTAACTTAATGAATTACAAACCTACAAAATGCCTTTCACAGCAGGAAAATCGAGGGGGCTCTCACTTCGAAAAATCATTGTACTATGCTCCCAAAAATCATTTAAGAAATTAAAAAATTAATAATAAATCAATAAAAAAAACAGAAGAAAGATACAGAAAAATCGAGAACAAAAAACTGGATTTTTTTTAAAGCCGGAAATTGGCGGAGACCATAAAAATTTATCTAAACCTGACAGAAATTTACTTTTAAAAATCGAAACAAAAATCAAAAATATCATTGTACACATTTTGTATGAGATCCCCCTCTCGGGAAAACTGCAGACGTTTCAATTAACGCCATCAATAAGGGACGAGAAAGCAAGTATTCATCAGTATGGCGTTTGCTCTGTGTTGCAGGTGGCGGCCAGAGCGACCTCCGCGCTGTCCGGCTGGGAGCTCAACGAGAAGGGCGGTGAGTGTGCTGCACAGGCCAGCGCCCCGCCCCGCCCCGCCCCGCCCCGCACTCAACCCCCCCTCCCCTCACCACGCACGAAATGCAATTTCTTGTCCGTAGTGGGCTAATCGGATTGCCCTTATATGCCTTTGTCGGCGAGCGTACTTTGATTCAAGGGCGTCCTCCTACTCCTCTCTATCCTTAAATCAAAATTGCCCTGTACATGACAAGATATTTCGAATCAGAAGAACACTTCAGAATGCAACTGCCGGAAAAAAAGTTCTATGCAATTTTCGAAATACTCGGAAGGCTCTTTAGCCCTTTTTAAAAATGTACATTTTTTGTCAAATTAAGATTTATTTTATATTTCTGGACGCAAATTTTTCTGATAGAAAAAAAAGGAGTACTTTGCAATTTTTTTTAAGCACTGATACACTGATAAACTAAGTGTGCAACTGCTCAACATTTGTAAGTGTGGAACTTCCAGTCTGCACGAGCAGGTGTGTAACTCGGCAGCTGTTCAATTGCAAATGTCAAACTCGCCAGCTGTAAACTTGTAAGTGTTCAACTCGGCAGTTGTGCACTTGCAACTGTTCAACAAGGGAACTGCTGCACGTACGTGGCAGTTGAACACTTGTTAGTGCACAGCCGCGTCGAGTTGAACACTTACAAGTGTACAATTGGTGAGTTTGACACTTGCAACTGAACAGCTGCCGAGTTACGCACTTGCACGCGTGCAGACTGGAAGTTGCACACTCACAAGTGTTTAGCAGTTGCATACTTGGTTTATCAGTACTAGCGTGTGTCGGTGCACTGAAAAAAAAAAGTCCTCAGAAGTAACAAATTAGCTAATTTAGCGCTTGTGACCTACGTCCAATTTAGGGATAGATGATCCCGAATTCGCTGTGGCAGCTAAGAGTTGGTTGCCACAGTCAAAAGTTAGTTGCCACAGCGAAGATTTCGCTGCAGGAGCCGCGGTCTGTTGTGACAGCGAAACACCCAATTAGTTGTCAGAACAAACCGGTTGGCTCCTGCAGCGACAGCTTCGATGTGGCAACTATAACTCTTGACTGTGGAAGACAACTCTTAACTGCTACAGCGAATTTCTTGTCTATCCGAAAATCACCTATTTTTTTAGTCCCTACAACTATTTTTTTTTCCGTGTGCGCTTGCAGCCCCCGTGGCGGCCCCGCTCAAGCAGCGCGCCCCGCCCACCACCACCACGACCACCACCACCACCACGCCCGCGCCCGACGACGAGGACGACGACGACGAGGATGACGAGGAGGCCGAGGACGACGAGGAGCAGCACTACGAGGACGAGGAGAGCGAGGCGGCCGACGACGAGGATGACGAGGACGACGAGGACGAGGAAGACGACTACCAGGAGGACATGCAGGCCCTGAGGCCGTCCGAGGTGGACCGGCAGCTGCAGCTGTTCAAGAGCGAGCTCGAGTGCCCGGACCCGGACTACGACAAGATGAAGGTGGGCTGACAAAAAATTAAGAATAATAATTTTTTTTTAAAAAAAAATTGCATTTAAAAAATAAAAGTAACAAAACAATCCGTGAGAGCATGATAAAATCTCGAATAGAAAGTCTCACCCGTAAAGAGAGAAGATACTTTCCTTCAATGTCAAAAATACTGTACCAAAGTACAGGACTGTGTACGGAAAACTGGTAGGCTAGGTACAGCATCACCGTACCTCATTCATTGTACCCCCCAAGGGGGTATCCACTCACAAAATCTGTGACCCGACTATTACGCGTATTACGCTCCGAAATTGTACAGATTGAGCCAAAAACAGGCAAAACATCCAAAAACGACACAAAAATAAGGAAAATAAGGAGAATTTTGGCTCTTACGCTTCTATTACGCACATTATTACGCCTTTATTGCGGATAGAGTGACCCGACTAGTACGCGAGTGCATACCCCCTCGGTACCCCCATAAGACACCACGTTAAAAATGATTGTGAACCGTACTTCAAGGACCGTACTCGATCAGGTACAGCCTGATTAAGCAATTTGTTGACCATCTTTTACCGTACCAAACACTGTGTTTTTTTCTGAAAGTGTTTATCAATTCGAGAGAGAGAGAGAGAGAGAGTTTCGGAGCCTCTGCGCGAGGTGCTTTCGAGCTTAGCTATGTCAAAGTACGGATATTTTAAGAGTCATTTCTTCCCCTTCTTTAATCCTCCCTTTATTCGGGCGAGGTCACAAAGGCTCTCTCTCAAACAGAACCTGAAAAAGAATATATCTCACCCTCTAGCGGGTAATAAAATTACCTTTAAATGAGTCATGATTCTCAGGCTCCTTTACCGGAGAAGAAAATCAGGACGCCTAGATTTTCAGTGAGAGAATTCCTTACGTGACGTCGCGGCGTTCTCAACAAATGAGCCCCGGTGGCGAGCTGTAATGAGGATTCATCCGGGCCTTGTGTATGCCACAGGACGGCGCGGGCAGAGTTAAAGCTATGCTTTCCCTTTTTTTTTAGGCCCCCGTTAGGGGTGCCTATTGCTTTCGCCAGAAAGTTTTTTATTATTCTGGACTATGGCCCCTTATGGGCGCAGCCAATCGTGTCGAAGCGATTCGTACAAAATTATAATGAAAAATACTACGAAAAGTTAGAAAATTTTTGAGATAGGTATGATGTCAAGCTGTCTATACGTTTTTGCATAAAATGAATTTGCATCCTCCGTTTCTATGGTAATTGCGAGCCGAGCACCCTGTGCCGAGCCAAAATTGACACCCTCCAAAATGCTCTGGCCAATAGAAATGTTTCGCGCGAAAATACAACCAATTAAAACGTCCGCCTGTTGCTTTGTACCTCGATATCCAAAAGTTTCACCGCACGGAGTGGTCACGTCAGAATCGTTGCAGCTTCACGCCATGTAAAAGGGTTCACCACCAGGAGACTTTCAAACGTGACCACTAGCTAGCCGCCGCGGCTCCTGATTGTTGGCTGGGACTGTAATTTGGCCGTGGGCGGGGCTTGTGACAAAACTGCCAACCTCAGAGTAAATCCTCAATTCATGTTTTCACTGAAAGATACAAATAGGACAACCCGTGAGTTCCGTGTTAATGCGTGGAGGCTTGCCCCGTTGTTTACTAAAGGCCTGCAACATCATTTTACCTAGTTACTTAATCTAAAACTAGCAAAATATATTTTGTGTTGGTTTGAGTGGACACCAAGCCGGCGTTGTTTAGAGCTGGCCCGCTCGGCGCCATGTTTGTGTCTTAAATATGAGGCGGATAAAATTGACGATTTGGGCTCTCACAGAGAGTTTTGACCTAATATTTTTAATTTCTATTTCATTTAATGGTAAGTGTGTGGCAAATTTGAAACTAGAACCCTTTAATTCTTGCCTGGTGGTTCGATCTAGTGGTTGCCAAGCGCGTTGTTGACAGCTGGCCGGCTCGGCGCCATGTTTGTGTTGGAAATGTGAGACGGATAAAATTCATGATTTGCCTCTGTGTCTGCCTCTGTGTTCCTTGTGAATGTGTAGTGGCTTCCATAGCTGTGTGCTAAAGGCCTGCAACATAACTTAACGTCGTCACTAAATTAAAAACTTGCCAAATATATTCTAGGTTGGTTTGAGGTGGACGCGTGAGGCGCCGTGTCGCCGGCCCCGCGCCGGCCTTCCCCACCCATAGCCGCCACGGCCGGGGGCTGAGGCTCCCACCTCGCGACTTTAAATCATTGTATAAAGTTATCAAAACGTTGACAAGTCGAACTGAATGCGTAAATATTGTTTCTGCGCCTGCAGATAATGTTTTGGTAAGTTCGACTTCAATCTGGTGAACAGAACTGTTGAAATGGTGTGTATTTACGTAAATAATTTTACGAATCCTATTTTATTACCTACTGATTAAACCTCCTTGAAACTTTGGGAAACGACCGCATATCTGAAACTGCCTCTTTCACATTCATTTCGGCTGACTAACATATTGTTCAGTTAAAATAAATTGTCGCTGGGGCGTTAGTGGAGGTCCCAGCCTAGAACAATGAAAGCGACAGGACTGGGCACTCACACCTCAAACGCGTCTCGCTCTGTCGGAGGCGGCGGCGCCTCCCCCAGCCGGGCCACCGGCCTTCTTTTGTTGAGTGGAGGTCCCAGCCTAGAACCTAGAAACGACAGGACTGGGCACTCACGCCGCCTCAAACGCGCTCCGTCCTGTCGAAGGCGGCGGCGCCTCCCCCAGCTGGCTGCGGATTGTCTCGCCTACGTTTTCCCTGCGGCCAGGAGTGCCAGCGAGCCGACCCCAATCGGCATTGTCGCAAGCTCGGGTGCTCGGGCGCTCGGCCCCTCTGCCCATCCGCGTGGCGCGCAGGGGAGGAAGGAGGACCGTGGTATATTCAGTTACGTAACCAGAAATTAAGAAAAAAAGAAAAAAAATAATTGCTTAATTTTTGGGACTTCTGTTTAGCGGTTAAAACCTAGGGGGCCGTTTAACGCGTTAGCGTTAGAATTTTTTTTTTTTAAATGGAGAAAAACCTTGGAGAGCTTATCTTTCTGTGAGTGGATATCCTCAAAATCTGAAGAGTTTTCCTAAAACTAAGGGGATTCCTCAAAGCTTCTCTTTTCACCTAAAAAAAGAAAAGTATGTTTTTACCGTGGGGCATGTCGGGGACAATCGTGCCACCTGTCAGTCTGTGCCCCCTTCCACCCCTCACCGAGGTTAAGAGCAAAAAATGCCCCTCCCCCCCCCCCCCCCTCTATACCACACGAACTCGTTTCTCGCTTCACGTCGCCCTATTTCCTTGCAATTGGCCGCGCGAGCCGGTTTGTCGGGGAGGGGGCGAGGGGAAGGGAGAGGGGGAGGGGGGAGGGAGAGGGGAGGGAAGGGGAGGGGAGGGGGAGGTGCGCGGGCAAGGAGAGGGGAGAGGGGGTGGTGGTGGAGGGGGCGATATGACCCGGCATGCTGCAGGCTGATTCAGAGGAGCACTTTCCTCGCCCTGCGCCTCGCTCGCGCTCGCGGGGCGCACCGTGTAGGTGCGAGAGAGACAGAGCTATACCGCTCTTTTGAATCAGCCTGCGGCCGCAGGGAGGATGGCTTCCCGCGCTGCCCGCGCTGCCCGCGCTGCCCGCGCTGCCCGCGCTGCCCGCCGCCGCCGGTGCATCGGGTCTTTTGAGATGCACGCCGGAGGCTCGCTCACTATGCCGGTGAGATTCAGGACGACGGCGACAAAGTGAGGTTTCCAGCTTATTGCCGATGCCCTTCCGGTCTCCCGTACCACTATACGGCACAAAGGCAAAGGCTGGGCGGGGCTGGGTGGGGCTGGGTGGGGCTGGGTGGGGCTGGGTGGGGCTGGGCGGGGCGGGGCGGGGCGGAGCCGAGCCGAGCACGGCATGGTGGGGACTTCCTGTTCGAGATTGAAGCGGATTGGAGTGCTTCTGCGAGGCCGGGGGAGCTGCTGCTGCAGAAACCAACAGCAGCGGGTAAAATAGGATGCGACAAGCCCTTCCTCAACCTCAACCCCCCGCGGCCTCCATTCAGGGAGATAGAATGCCGACCCGACCTGTAACACGCAGAAAAGCGTAAAAAGAGAGAAAATATAAAAGTCGAGCGCAAACGGTATGAGGCAGGGTTGACGTGGGCAGGCGGAAGTGAAGCAAACTGCTAGGGAGGGGTGCGGGCGGGGTTGGAGGGGGGGGAGTTGTAGCGAGACGTCTCCGGCGGAAAAGCTGGCGGAAAGGGGAGGAGGGAGACGGTGGAGTGGAAGGGGGGGGGGAGGGGGAAGCAGACGCACGGCCCGGTGTCCGCTCACGGTCTCCAGGAAGTTAATTAGCCCCCTTTCCCTCCACTGTCCTGTCCTGCTGTCCCGTCCTCTTCGCTTCCTCCCGGCAGCAGAACTGCGACCTGCAGAAACTGCCTCACTGAAAATCTACGAGTCATAATAATTCTCGCCCCCATACGAGTGAGAATTTGAGGGCAATTTTATTACTCTCTGGAGGGTAAGAATTTTCTTCCTCGCCCTTTTTGAGAAAGAATTCCGAGACCTCGCCCAAATAAAGTGAGAATTCGTGCTCAAATTGAGTGAGGTTAAAAGATCCTCACTCAAATAGAGCGAGGCTAAAAAAATATCTCGCTCGAAAACACTGTGAAAAATAGTCGTAAGGTTACGGGAAAATTTTCCACGAAGTGCAGTTGTAAAATTACAATTGCAAATCGTAAAATTACAAGCACTACATATCGGCTTGAAATTCATTCACGAGCAAAAAAGGTCCGTCGTAAATTTACAACATATTTCGTAAATCACGATTTACAAAATTTATCGTAAATCTACGGAGATATTTTTCACAGTGAAGAGTGAGGTTAAAAATTCTCACTCCAATTTAGCGTGGAAAAGTGTCCTCTCCCATTTTGAGTGAGAAATTGGATTCCAGGGTTTGCAGTGCTGCTGCTGCGGCTCGCAGGAGGGAGGACAGCAGGCAGAGCAGGGCGTGGGGGGGAAGGGGCAAGTAGTTTGACCACTGTGAAAAATATCTTCGGACATATTTTGTAATTACGATTTACAAAATATTTTGTAAATTTACGACCGCCCATGCTTGCTCGTCAAAGAATTTTAAGTCGATACAAAGTACTAGTAACTTTACAATTTCAAATTTTAATTTTACAACATTTATCATGGAAAATTTTCCTGTAACCTTTAAGAGTATTTTTCACAGTGACCCTCAATAGGGCCTGTGCGCGCACGGTGTGCCCGATCCCACTATGAAAACTAGTCGAAGGTTTACGCGTGAAAATTTTCTTTACGAAGCGAAAGTGTAAAATGACAATCAAAAATCGAAAAAATTAAAAGCACTACATAGCAATTTGAAATTCATATAGGAGCAAAAAAGAGCTGTAGTAAATTGACAACTTTTTTCGTAAGTCGTCAGTTACAAATTATATAGTAAATCAACAAGAGTATTTTTCACAGTGGGTTGCGAGACGGAGCGAGAGGCCGTGCTGCGACCAAAGCGGAGGATAACCACTTTACTCGGAACGCGCGCAGGAGTCAGCCCTACCCTGCCGCGCGCATCACAGCGCACTCGTGGGTTGTGATATATTCCTCGACAAGCTCAAGTATGGACGGTCGTAAATTTCCGACTCCCTTCGTAAACTAAATTACAGGGGAAAAAAATCATGCACTGAATTTTATTAAGCAGTTTCCGCAGTGCGACAGTCTATAAAATAACACTGTTAATCAATTACTGTGACGTCACGTTCTCTTTCATGTGAAAAGTGTCACATTGTTCAAAATGTACTGTCACATTCTTTTCAACGTGAATCGGCCAGAATATGCGGGCTAAAATTTTATTATCACATTCAAAAGAATGTGACATTAATATTAAAAGGAATGTGACATTTTTCACACGAAAAAGAATGTGACATCACAGTAATTGAATAAAAGTTAAGCCATTTTCCTCACATGGTGAGTGCACAGAATTTTGTTCTTCAATCACAGTGCAAAATTGCAAAAAGAAAAAAAAATGGGGGAAACGGGAGAGAGACAGAAATTATTCATTCCTTTAATGTTTCAATAACTGTTGTATATTAAAGAAAAATGGAGGTTTCATTTATTTATTTTAAATTCCAGGACAAGCTGCTGCGCGGGTACGAAAAACGCATCCGCAGCGGTTCCGGTTCCGGATCCGGTTCCGGATCCGGTTCTGGTGCGGACAAGAGCGCGCTGCTGAGCCTGGTGTTCACGCACCTGGACAAGAACATGGACGGGCGGCTGGAGCAGGCCGAGCTGGACAAGGCCCGCGCCGAGCTGCGCGCCGACTGGCCCGAGCACTGCCCGCCCTCGCTGCTCATCGTGCACCACGACGCCAACGGCGACGAGCTGCTCGACAACGACGAGTTCCTCCGCTCCTTCAACCGCACCAAATGTAAGCCACTTCAAAGGGAATTGTATTTATTTTCTATTTTTATTTTTAAATATGTTGTGGGTTTTCTAAAAAAAAAAAAAGAGGGAAGTTAGGGGGCAACTACTCACTATCTTAGTAACTACAGGATTTCTACTGATTTCGCAAGACTTCACTGGTAAAACTAAGGCGTTACTGTACGCTTGAAAAAGGCGTACAGTTACGCTTGAAGAGGTTACGCTTGAAATAAGGCGTAGGACAGAATTTCTCCCATACATTTAGATAGGGCAAATTGGAGCGGATAGACCTATTACGCCCTTTCTCAAGCGTAATCACAGTACGCTTGAGAAAGGGCGTAAGGTTACGCCTTAGTTTTACTAGTGTTATCCCAGATTTAGAGAGATTTTTGTTTGAGATTTCATAAGATTTTTCTCAGATTTCATGATATTTTACAAGATTTCATGAGATTTCCCAGTTAGATTTCCGAGGGTTTCATCAAGATTTCTGAGGGTTTAACTGCGTTTAAGATTTCATCGAGATTTCCCCGGGTTTGTACACAGGATTTCATGCGACTGGTTGCCCCCTCGTAATTAGTGGTATTCAGCAGAGCTGTATTGCCGGCGCTGTCTCTCAGTAACCCTTGACAAAAGCTCGTAATTACCACAATCCGGGGCACACGGGTAACCTGGTGTGTAATACACTCTTAACTTCTTACAAAGAAAATTCCTTGTATTACAAAGAATTCTGTGCAACCGTAATACAAAGCCAATACAAAGCAATTTTTTTTTTTGTAAAACAAAGAAAGTTCCTTGTAGTACAAAGACAAACTCTTTGTAATACAAGAAAATTTATTGTATATTACAGTTGCACTAAATTCTTTGTATTCTGCGAAAAAAACTCTTGGTAGAAAGTTGAGAGTGTAGTTTAGCGAGGAAGAGGGCACCCCTCGACTTTCACCGCATCCACCTCCCCCCCCCCCCCCCTCCCTTCCTTTTTTGCGTTTTTCCGCGTGTTGGCGTTACTGACGAGCCTTTTTCCCCCCCGCGGCCCGCGGCCCGTGCGCAGTGCTGTACCCCATCGAGGGCGTGTCCGTCGTCACGCTGGAGAAGGACCTGCAGTGGGTGCAGCGCAGGGCCAAGCAGGGCGACAACGTGGAGCTGGCGTGCGACGTGAGCGGCTCGCCGCCGCCGCCCATAGTCTGGGAGCGCAACGGCGTCTACCTGGGCATCTCAAAGGTATCCTATACATTGTAAAAAAAATTACTGTCACCCGTACGCTCTGTTAAAATCTTGCGAAGAAATGCTTCGCATTACGAAGAAAATCGTTCGTAAGCTGCGAAGCATTTGGCTGCTTTGTATTGCGAAGCATTTTCTTCGTAGTGTGCGAAGAAATTTCTTCGCAAGGCGGGGCTTGCGAAGAAAATACTTCGTATTGCGAAGCTTTGCGAAGCAGCCAAATTCTTCGCAAAGCTGCGAAGAATTTTCTTCGTAAGAATTTTACAGTGCGGAAATATTTATTTAATCTACGGCGTCTCCGTACCTTTGGGTCCCGTGTCCTATTTCCATAAGAGCCCATGTTACAAAAAAAAATGTGGGCACGGAGCGAAGGTACGGAAAACTTACCGATAATTTTCAGTCCAGAGACTGCCGTTTTTGGTACGGAGTCTGTAACGGCTTTCCGTAACCCCTTCCTTATGCTAGCCCATGTGAAAATGGTTGGTACGGTGGCCAGGTACGGTAAATCTCCATACCTCCTTTCGAAACTCACACCCAGAATGGCGGTCGTAAATATGCAACAGGTGTTGTAAAGCGTAAATTGCAAGGAGGAAAAATGTAAATCTACGTGGCCATTTTTCACAGTCAACAAGAGAAATCTAGAGAAACGCAAACAGCACTGTAAAAAAACAAGATCGTAGTACGGAACCAACTACGATGTCCCGTATCTTCGTTTTAGAAACTGACTACGGAGCGCAGAGTACGGCGCCACCGTACCTCATTTTCAGTGGGCAGAGGTCATAAGTACGGGTCTTCCGTACCCCATTTTTTGATTACGGTGATGCCGTACTTGGCAGTCCGTAATGGGGATCCGAAAATTTCTAGTACGGTGCGCGCCGTAGTAGGGAGGCACCATTCTACGGTGGACACCGTTAAAGGAATAAACGGTGATTTCCATAGTTTTCACCGTCATTTTTTTTTTTTTTTTTCACAGTGAGCAAACAATAGTTTTTCTAAATTATTTCTTTCTTAAACCTTCAGCCTGCAGGCGCACCCAGCTCCACCGAGGCGCCCCCGCACTACCCCGCGCAGGACCTCGGCTTCAAGGTGTTCGAGGACGGCTCCCTGTTCGTGCCCAACACGCAGATGTACCACGCCGGCAACTTCAGCTGCTACGCGCCCCGCAACAAGGAGGTCGTCCAGAACCACCACCTCGACGTCTACAGTGAGTCCGCTATAAGTGAAAGGTGACGGTGGATATATCACTGTATAAACTGCAGTGAAGCCTGCAGCAATGTGAATGTCACCATAAGCAGAGGCGATCCAACCTGATTCAATAACGAAGCTAACAGTGGCATTCACCGTTAGGTTCCGATGAAAATTCACCGCAAGCTAAAGAGCTGCCGAGTATTCACCTTCAGATTTGGCAAGGTCCTGTGCAGTGTTGCCACAAAGTTAGGGGGGAAAAAAAAACCCTAAACACCTGTGCGCCTGCCTACTAGGCAACGTCTGGGCACGTGTGCAAGGGAGTTGCCTAGTAGGCAGGCGGAGACACCACCACCTGCCTGCACACAGGTGTAATTGGGCGGTTTTTAGCGTAATTTGTATGGCAACACTATGGTCCTGTGAAAAATATTTTTTTTCTTTTTTTTGCGTGTTGCCATAAGCAGAAGCAGTGAGATAAATTAACGTAGATTGCAGAATTAAAGTGTGTGTGTTCGGGTCGGCAGCTCTCCCCACCGTGTCCGTGGAGCCCCGCGTGCAGACGCGACAGCCGGGTGAGGACGCCGTCGTCTTCTGTCACGTCACTGGGGAGCCCTTCCCTCAGGTAAGCTCACATCGTCACAGTCGGTACGATTTGTACAACAATAAATAAATAAATAAATAAATAAATAAATAAATAAATAAATAAATAAATAAATAAATAAATAAATAAATATTAAATAAATAAATAACTGAGCAAGTGCCAAAAGAGACGCGCACTGAGGAAACTCAAGAGTACGAATGTCGCTCAGTTGCAGCAGGTGAGTGAATTTATTCACTAACTTGTAGGTGAGTTGATCATATTAGCTCACGCGTAGGTGTGCAAATAAAACTGTAGACGAGGGAATAAAACTTACCACACTCACAAGAGTGCGATTTTAAGTGAGATAACACTCATTCGTACGCTTGGAAAAGTGCGAATGGTGCGGATTTTTATTCACTCACCTACAAGTGCGCAATTAATATTCTACTCATCCGCACTCATCATAAAATTACAATTCAAAGATCGTAAATGTACAAGCACTGGGCATAGAATCAAATGACGAGCAAGAGTAGTGGGAGGTTGTACATGCGAGATACATTTTGAGAATGGTAAACTAGAAAACATACACAGTAAAAACAATGTTCGAATTTTTGAGAAGAAACGGAAAACTTTGAGGCACTGCATGATTTAGAGGAAAACTGCTCAGATTTTGATTATGTTTCCTTTAAAAGTGTAGGAAATTTCATTATTTTTTAGAGGACTTGCGCGAAAACTGAAGAGTTTTCGTCTAAGTCACGGGGTGCCACGAAGTTTTCCCTTTTTCCTCAGAAAATAAAATATTGTTTTGCCGTATCGTGCTTGTACGAAAATATTTTTTACAGTGCAAAATAAAAATTGGTCGTTTCTCCCCTCAGGTCCAGTGGCTGAAAGGCGAAGAGCCCCTGCGCGCCACTGACCCCCGCAAGTACGTGACCATCGGCAACGGCACCGAACTGCGCATCCGCCACGTGGACTTCACCGACACGGGGGTCTACTTCTGCCAGGGCAAGTCGGCGGCCGGCGCCACCCGGGACATGACCACCCTCATCGTGATGCGCGACGAGAACCAGGGACAGGGTACGCACCAGCGGCGGTCATAGGAGGACTGTCGGGCGGTAGACTGTCGGGAAGTATCACTGAAAATGGAGGAGTCGCCTTTGGAGCGACTTTTCTGTACCAAATTTGCATGCTCCTGGGGGAGCGAGACGGATTAACATCGCTCTACATGTTATCCTGCATTCTCTGGAGAAAACGTTTTCTGATGCATTCCTCTCCATGCAAAAGGATAGGGGCATCACAAAGAGAATGCAGCACGAAACGTTTTCTCCGGAGAGTGCAGCAAGAAACGTGACACATGTAACGTTAGTTTTTCCAGTGATCAAACGTCACTCTACTAGAGCGATTTCAAATTACCAGAAAAGACCGGATTTGAGTCGTGTCAGCGAACGTCACTTTTACTTTTACTAAGCGATAAAAAAATGCTTGGCTCATTACGGGCGAGAAATGTGACTATATTATTTCCAGTGATATGCTGTCGGGCGGTAGACTGTCAGCCTGACCCCTGCCCCTCGGCCCTGTCCTGTTGCAGCCCTGAAGCTGCAGACCATGCAGCACCGCTTCTTCGTGTTCCACGCGCGCGGCATCTCCATCCACGACCCCCGCTCCTGCCACCTGCAGTACTACATCCGCCCCGGCACCGTCATCCCCAACACCGAGGTGAGAAACCGCGGCCAGCAGGGCCAGCAGGACCAGTAGGTGCGAGGCAGCAAGTCCAGCAGGTCCAGCAGGTCCAGTAGGACCAGCAGGACCAGCAGGTAGGAGTCAGCAGGTCAGTTCAGAGGCAGCAAGTCCAGCAGGACCGGCAGGTGGGAGGCAGCAAGTCCGGCAGGACCTGCAGGTGGGAGGCAGCAGGACCAGCAGGACCTCCAGGTGGGAGGCAGCAAGTCCGACAGGACCTGCGGGTGGGAGGCAGCAGGACCAGCAGGACCTCCAGGTGGGAGGCAGCAAGTCCAGCAGGACCAGCAGGTGGGAGTCAGCTGGTCAGTTCAGAGGCAGCGGCAGCAAGTCCAGCAGGACCGGCAGGTCAGAGGCAGCAAGTCCATCAGGACCTGCAGGTGGGAGGCAGCAAGTCCATCAAGACCTGCAGCGAAGGCAGCAAGTCCAGCAGGACCAGCAGGTGGGAGGCAGCAGGTCCAGCAGGACCAGCAGGTCAGTTCAGAGCCAACAAGTCCAGCAGGACCCCCAGGTCAGAGGCAGCAGGTCCATCAGGACTAGCAGGTGGGAGTCAGCAGGGCAGGCAGGACCAGCATCTAGGAGCCAGCAGATCCATCAGGAGCAGCAGGTCGGAGCCAGAGCAGGGCAAGCAGGACACCACACCAGCAGGACTGGGTCAGCAGGACCAGCAGGGCTCCCGCTCGAGTCGGCCCGTCCCGTCTCGTCCCGGCGGCCCGGCCCAGCCGCTACCAAATCGAATGACGGGGGGAAGCCGACTATATGCAATGCGGTCGCGTGGAGATTCTGGTTGGGTCGGGTCGAGCCCCTGCGGGGCCGGGCCGGGCCGCGCCGCCGCACACGCGAGCGCAGCGGGTGGCCTACCCTGGCGGCCGCAGGCGCTACCCCCCGCGCCGCCGCACACGCGAGCGCAGCGGGTGGCCTACCCTGGCGGCCGCAGGCGCTACCCCCCGCGCCGCCCGCCAGCCGCACGGCACGGGGTACCGCTGCTGGTATACTCCTCAAAATTTGTGGAGCTTTCCCTTATTTTTTGAGGAGCCTCGCCCTCAAAATCTGAGGGGTTCCCCCGAGGGGAAGGTCACTTCGAAAAATCATTGAACAGACCCCAAAAAATCATTTAAAAAATTAAAAAAAAATCAAAAAAATCAAAATAAAATCAAGTAGAAAGTTGCATAAAAATCCGAAAAATCGAGAACAAATTAACTCAAAACTGAGAAAAATGGGAACAAAACAAGAAAAAACACAATTATTTAAAAAGTAACATATTATTTCTTTTTTATCTCGTGAAAAATCAACAGAAAAATCAAAATCAAAAATCAAAAAAATCAAAAATCAAAAAAATCATTGTACAAGTTTTATATGAGTGATCCCCCCCTCGGGTTCCCCTCAGATTACGGAACTTCCTCAAAGTTTTCCCTTTTTCCTAAAAAAAAAAATCAGACATTGTTTTTGAGCTTCTGCCCCGCCTGCCGCAGGAGGCGCTGTGCGGAGAGGACGGCGAGGCGCGCTGCGTCTGGGGCCAGGCCATCAACGTGGAGGACCGCTACATCTACGTGACGCAGCCCACCTACGACCGCGTCATCGTCATCTCCGTGCCCCTGCTCACCGTGGTCGAGGTGAGTCATAGGTGTACGCAGGCGGTCTTTCGATACCGGGTGGCACGTTTGCCCCGAGGGGTCACTAACTTCGGAATTTCGTGTACACCGAATACTTGAATATGGTTCAATATTGATGAATACGCTGGTAAAACTAAGGCGTAACTGTACGCTTGAATGAAGCAAACAGTTACGCTTGAAGGCGTTATGCTTGAAATCATAAGCGAACGAAAAAACTTCTCCCATGCATTTAGATAGGACGAATAGGAGCGGATAGACTCATTACGCTTGATTTCAAGGGTAATCTCAGTACGCTTGAAAACGGGGCGTAGGGCTACGCCTTAGTTTTACCAGTGTATCGGTGAAATATTTGTAAATTTAAGTTAAGCTTGTCTAGATATGAGTGAAATATTATAAAATGGCTAAAATATTTTTAAATTAGTATGCAATATTGCTGAAAATGGGTGAATATGGCTGAATATTAAACTGATTACCACAGGTCTGTACACTGAATATGCCAAGTTGTTGACCCCTCGGTTTGCCCCGGCCATTTAAAAAAAGTATGCTGTAACGCATGCAGGTGTGCGGGCGGGCTTGCCTATCGTAGCTGCTCACCACGGCGCCTTATGGCCCCGCGTGTGAGTATGCAGCCCGTCCACACGCCTGAATGCGGTACACCATACTTTTTCTGATGGCCGGGGCAAACGCGCCACCCTGTATATTCGCTGCGAAAAATACTCGTAAGGGTTACGGGAAAATTTTCCATGACAAAAGTCGTAAAATTACGATTCGAAATTGTAAATTTACAAGCTCTCTCTATCGACTTGGAATTGACCGACAAGCCAGAATGGACTGTCGTAAACTTACGACATAATTTGTAAATCAAAATTACAAAAAATGTCGTAAATTTACGAGGATATTTTTCACAGTGTTCACTTCAATTTCAATGTTTTAAGATATTAAAGTCAATATTTTCAAATATTCAATATTTTCAATTTTTAGAAATCAATAGTCCAATATTTTTCTCCCATTTTACAAAAAAAAAACAGGGAGTATACTTTTACGCAAATTTTAAAATCTCCGCGTTTTGGCTTGGTGCCCTGCGCGCCCTGTCCGCAGTCCATCGCGACC
Source organism: Frankliniella fusca (assembly GCA_029379305.1). Lineage (NCBI taxonomy): Eukaryota > Metazoa > Arthropoda > Insecta > Thysanoptera > Thripidae > Frankliniella > Frankliniella fusca. Next base: position 1,822,080 of record JAHWGI010001426.1, on the reverse strand, counting down.
GACAAGTACCCCGTGAGCCTGCACTTCATCCCGCACACGAGCCAGGTGTGGGTGCTGTGCTGGCGCAGCGACCAGGACCGCGGCACCAAGACGATCCAGGTGATCCGGGACGCGCTGGAGCGGCGCCGGCACCGCACCGTGCACCTGGAGCCGGTGCGCGGCGAGTTCGACCTGGTGCAGGACCTGTTCCTGCCGCCCGTGGGACGGGACCTGATGCGCGGCCTGCGCCGGGGCTACGTCTCGCACGCGCACCGCCAGGCCCTGTCCAAGGTGGACCTCGACGAGCTGCGCTACTCCAACACCGTCGACCTGAGCCGCTACGCCTGCGTGCCCCAGGACGTCAAGTTCTCCGCGCTCTGTGAGTGACAAACTTGACGGGAATAAAGCAGAGGACTCGAAATTGTTTCGGAATACCGGGGGAGGAGGGGGGGGGGACACTCATACAAAATGTGTACAATGATTTTTTTTAACTTCTGATTATTATCATCATTATTATTTCTTATTTTTCTTCTGATTTTTCAAGGGAAATTTTCGTCACCTTTTGCTAAATTTCGATCTTTCCCCTCTATTACTGTCCTTTTTCATTTTTTTCCAGTTTCTTTGTTCATTTATTCTCGATATGGAATTCACAAGGAAAATTTGTACAAACCCTTTGTGTTTTGTTTCTTTTTTTTAATGAAGGGGAAAGAAAACACTTTGGTACAAGAAAACGTTTTTATAAAATCTTTTCGTACACTCTCATTTCCTTACGGATGTGCTACCTCCATAATACGGAGAATTTTGTGCAAGCGTAATATGGATCACAAATGATTTGTAATACGGATAAAATCATCCGTAATATGGATTAATTAATCCATATTACAAACTTTGCTTGATCCGTACGTTACGGTGAATTTGGTCCATACTCTATGGATGAAGGCATGTCTGTAATATGGATGAAATTATCCATATTACAAATGATTTTATCCGTATTACAGATGATTTTAGATCCATATTACGCTTGCACAAAATTCTCCGTATTATGGAGACAGCACATCCGTAAGGAAATGAGAGTGTACTGCGAAGTTTTAAAAATACTCCTTTAACAATATCAAGAACACGTAAAGATTTTTAAAGCACAACTGCAAAACTTTTGAAGCCGTACTTATTTATTTTAAAGCACCAACATATTTCGTTCTTTTTTCTTGAGCGCTCGCTAACAAAACGTTTAACGTTCTCCGCTGTCCCAGACGGGTTCGTGTTCGTGAGCTGCGCCAGCCCCGCGACGGGCCAGAGCTCCAAGGTGCTGCTGCTCGACTACATGACGGACACGGTGCTGAGCCAGCACGCCAGCCTGGCGGGCCGCATCCACGTGACCCCGGACTCGCGCCGTCTGGTCGTGCTGCGCGAGGGCCGGCACGGCGTCGACATCGTCGTGCTCCGGGTCACCCCCGCAGGTAGGGATGCAATGCTAGGGTCTGCACCACTTCGATGATCCTCGTTCACCTCCTCGAAAATCATTTCATAGTCATTGATATCATTTGATAATCATACGAATCAGATGATCCAGATGATCACAGGCCATCACGATAATCAATGCTGATCACGGATAATAAGTTATGATCACCAATACTTAATCGATAATCACGATAATCATTGGATAATATCATAATTAGATAAACGGAAAAATCACAGATAATCACGAATAATCAGTCATAATCACGCATAATCAGTCGATGATTACGATAATCATTTGATAATCAGAATAATCAGATAATCGAGATAATAGTCACGATAATCAATGATAATCACGGATAAACAATCAAAATCACGAATAATATTCGATATCACGATAATCATCAATTATAATCAGCAATAATCAATGATAATAATCAATAATGATTGATAATCAGCAATAATCGCTGATAATCAGAAATAATCATTGATAATCTTCAATAATAATCAGTACTACACGGCAAATCTGAAGTCTGGGATTCCCAGGTACTTTTTGCCGTTTCCAGACTCGATTCTGGAAACGGCAAATTATTTCCAGACTTCTCCTGGGCGCGCGGCCCTTGTCCCAGGCAAAGCCTGGGAAGCGGCTCTTTTCCAGACTTTACCTGGGAAAGAATTACCGTTTCCAGCCCCTCGCCTGGGAAGCCGTGGGCAAGTCGCGGAGTCTGGGAAAGAGCCGCTTGCCCACGGCTTCCCAGGCGAGGGGCTGGAAACGGTAATTCTTTCCCAGGTGAAGTCTGGAAAAGAGCCGCTTCCCAGGCGTTGCCTGGGACAAGGGCCGCGCGCCCAGGAGAAGTCTGGAAATAATTTGCCGTTTCCAGACTCGAGTCTGGAAACGGCAAAAAGTACCTGGGAATCCCAGGCTTCAGATTTGCCGTGTAATTCCAATAATCACCAGTGATTATAATCCTCGTACAGAATTTTTCGAAGTGGTTGAATTTTGGGCCGCATAGTTTCGCATCATATTTCCACAACTTTGGTGACATAATTTGCGCATAATTACCTCACATACGCCACAATAAATTACAACTTTTTTTTTTTGAGCGCCATGATAATTTCAGGTTTCGAAAAACATAAAAGTGTTGCACGACGTATTATGCCCCGCAGGCCTCTCGTTCCACTTCGACATCCGCAGCACGCTCAACGTGAGCGACGTCGCCTTCTACCCCTCCACCTCGGCGCACGGCTACGACCTGTACGCCACGACGGCCGACAAGGACGACGTGCTCTTCCTCGACCTGTTCACCGGCCAGGTCGAGATGATCACGGGGGTGGGCAAGCCGCTGCTCGCGTCGCGCGCCCGCTTCGGCGCGCCCAGCCGCCCCATCGTGTCGCCGCGCACCTTCGACCGCTACCTGGTCACGCCCGGCTACGACGCCGTGTTCGTCGTCAACGGGCACGCGCGCGCCGTCAACTGCGAGGTGGGCGGCGTCGACGACCCCCGCCTCGCCGTCTGGGCCGCCAGCATGCCCGTGTAAACGCGTGCGCCGGGAAAGCAGGGTGTCGAGCGGCGTCCGGATTTAAAATTCCCGGCTTTTTCCCGGTTTTCCCGGACAGAAATCAACGAAATTCCCGGATATTTTTAACCTTTTTAGCCTCAAATTTTCCATTTTAAGGGGGTTAAAAATTATTTATTTTACTGCAGTGTGTATATTTGCCGTAAATGCCAGAATTCCCGGATTAAATGCAAAATTCCCGGACTTTTCCCGGACTTTTCCCGGTTGGATTAAATTCCCGGCTAATTCCCGGTTTTCCCGGTCGCTCGACACCCTGGAAAGGTACAGGGGGGGACGGAGCGAGTGAAGGGTCTACCACTTCCATAATCCTCGTACACCCCTCTAGATGATTAATCACATAATCATAATCATGTAAAATTTTCAAATATTGTCAAATTTGGACAAATATGGAGAAATATTATCAAATTTGACCAAAAGTTACGTGATTGCTGGCCAATAATCAGTAAATACGTTAAAGATAAACTCAAATAATCATTCATAATTACCATAATCGTGACTGATTATAATCCTCGTTCGCGATTTTTCAAAGTGGTAGACCCTTGGGACGAGTCGAAGTTTCGGTGTACGGGGTATTACGGAGTACGCGCGCGGAGTACAGTCGGAGAACCCGGCGCGTACCTGCATGTTGGAGTAGGCAGAGTACACCAGGAGTACAGTCGGAGTACACCCGGGGCCCGCGGGGTACGTTCCGGCCTGTACACAGAAGCCGTCCCAGTCGTCCACCCCTTGGGACAGATGCGTGGCACTGTAAACATTGTTTTTTGTTGTGAATTGACAGCAAATCTGTTTGTTGAGTTTTTAGACGGCTATCGCGCGTTGCTGTACAACATCGATTTGTAATTTAACAAAACGGCTGGTCTCAATCTCAAGTAACGAAACAAATTTTCCAGGAACAACAAAAACCAACAAAAGTTGTTCAAGAACAACGAAAAAAAAAAATTGTTCCGAATCAAAAAGAAACACGACTGTTGACAAATTTTATTGCTTTTGAACAACATGCGGTTGTTTGTCAACCACACAGTCGGAACTAAAAGAGGGTTGTTTTAAGACAAGTATTTTTTACAGTGTGCGGGATTCTTGGAAGACACGGGATACGGCAGTTTTGTTGCATTTCGTGTTTTCATTAATATTTCATCGTAAATTTCCAGTAATCACTCTTTTCAAAGAATGGGGCATTACCCCCAAAATATTTCCACTTTTGAAACAGTTTGAAAAAAACGGATGCAAATTCTGAATTTTATTTTTCATATGATATATGGTGAATTGTCCAACGCCTAAAATTTCCCATAATTCAAAACTTGTCTCTGTTTTAATTTCCTAGTCACTTGTAAGAACCCTAGAAAGGGAATTCTCTGACACATAGTGGTTGGCAGAATAATGTCTCTTAAGAATTTGTCGCACACTGTCAAAACAAACCAGCGAGATTCATGTCTTCAAAAGCGACGTTAAATTAATGAATAACATTTCACAGGGATCTATTCCGAAAGTGTACGTCGATTTTAGACGAATTTCGACATTAAGGCATCTCGCAAATTTAACGTGGACAGTGGGTCTGTTGACTGCTCCTCATTTATTTCTCAAAACTGCGACAAATGTACTACCGAGAAGAGAATTGAAATTTTTGGTTCGTTTCTTTCAAAATTTTCATTTTTCGAAGCACATCGGCCGGAGGTGGGGCCACTGAAGGCAGGACGTGCACAAATATCGTTCATTACTTTCATTTCTCTGGAAGCTGTCATTCCAGATTCTGTCCAAGGGCAACCGCCGGACTCACGGCGTATTTCTGAAATCGTATCAAAACCAAAACTAGAATCGTAGCCGCAGGTCTAGGCGATAGCTCACCTCTCAGTGCTTTCAGTGCGCTACTCCAAACGTCCAGCGGATCCTTGACACTAATAAATTAGTTTGTTTTCGCCGATTGAAAAGAGGTAAAATAGAAACTCCCGTCGCATTTGTCGACACGACGCCCTGCAGCAAGTGTCGTGTAGTCGCGCGTGGCGTGTTTTTTTTTTTTCCCGGTGTAGACTTACTTGTGGACACATCTACGATAACGCCATTTACAAATTATCGATGAACGATGAAATTTGAAAAATAAAATAGTTGCAACTTGAATGTTGCAGAGGTGCGCCGGGTGCGCTTTTCTTGTGTAGGCTTCTTAGAGGACTTGCATTTCTTAAGGATACACTGGACGGGCATTCTAGTTATAGGAGCATTGCTCCTGAAAGACCATAAATGAGTAAATAATTCCATGCTAGAACGCGGATCTCGCGTAGCTTTTAAAATGACAAAACGACGCATTAAACTCCACTCCACTTAACGTCTAGGAAAGATTGAAATGATTTCCGCGTTCTACGTATGGGTGTTCGTTAACGATAGTAGAGATTGAGTTGTCCTTATTTTGCCGTCCTAGAACGCGTCGCTGAGCGACGTAAATTTAGATATTTATGTACTTGCTCAGAACAATGACTGGGCTAAAGCATATTTCCGTCTAGGGAAGGCAGGATCGATCCCTGACTTCTCCAATTATCTAGAAATATATATTGTCACAATTCATATCATTGTCACCCCCATCCCCTTTTGAAAATTTAAACAAAAAAACTAATCCCTCTTACTTTAAGGCAGTGCCTGTAGTCTCGCCAGACATTGCGCTGGGTAGTCGCGTGCCAATTATCGCGCGAAGCTGAAGGCGAAGGTTTCCGAAACGATTGTGGATTTTGGGTATTGGCAGTTCAGGAACTACTGTCCAAAATGGTGCCCGCAGTGTTTTCTGGCGACCACGGCGATATTGGTCTGCAAAGTGTGTTAATGATATTGATCAGACGAATTCGTCCGATAGAGAGGTTTACAAATGTGATCACGCACGGAAGTAGTATATTTTAAGCAAAGATATCATGTGTTTAAGGTGAGATACGATAGGTACCCGAGAGACTGAGGCAAAGTTCAATGCATAATTATATGACGGAAAATTATTTAAAACTGCGTTTTAAACAAGTAGAGCTAAGAGAGAAGCCGTCAAAAGATTTACCTATTTATAAAAGTGAAAGCGAGTGGAATAAGCTAATAGAGCGGAAAATATCAATGAAGATATACTACTGTCTTCTGAGGCCTAAAACCCCAAAATGAAAGATACCCTTGAAAACGCAAACATTCATGCATTATTCATTTGGTTTTAGATTAAACATGCAATGCTTTTATTTAATGCTTCACTGAAAGTACTAGAAAATGCAAGCAGATATAGACAGTTTAGTTAGTAAATAAATAAATAAATAACAGCTATCATATTTTGAACGCACAAATGTAATGCTGGTGCGGTGATGACTTTGTGGCTTAACCAAAGGCAATCATATCATGAACCACATGACAAGATACACGCTATAACTTCGGTCCACCAATGTGATCAACGGAAAAAAAGATCATATCAGTAGCATGCAATATCATTCCCATTAAATGTGTAAACCGTGATGTAAATATAAGTATCACAAATTTGGATTGTAATATTACAATTGGTCAATCTAAATACCTTAAGAAGGCACTGAGCAGCAGCACGACCCGTTTAAGAGGTGTGTTTGCCTGTATTTGGTTTTAATTGTTTAAAATTCTGATATTTTTAAAAAAATTGTGAGGGCATTCACCCTCTAGCAGTACACGACATGTTATCTCTGATCTCAGATACCAAAGGACCCTTTTTTCCAAACTATTGTAACTCTGACCGCCGTTTAAGTAGAAAAAATAAAACAATTAAACCACTGAATTACCAGAGCACTCAATTCTTCTGACGCAACCGAAAGCCCCCTCACTTGCCCTAAAGATAAATATACATAAAACAATATCAGGGCTTTAGATGCTTCCGCTATGCAGGATACATCAACTCTTCAACAGTTAATTTTGTTTCATTTTTTTGACGAGGGGGGTGGGGGGGGGGGACGTCTCTAGACCCTTTAGACCGAGATAGATGCATGCATAGATGTGAACACCAAATCACTCATCACTCACTGACCTGCGGAGCAGATGCAGATTCCCGTCAGACGCCATTATGTCTTGTCGCGGAGCTGAAGGCAGATGGGTGTCAACACCAGGACACTTTTTTTTTCCTGGGGAAACACGGGAGGCACATTGAACACTTGTGGGCAAAACGCCGGCGACGTGTTGTTTGTTTTGTTGTTTCGGCTGCACGGTCGCACGGTCTTCGCTCACAGAAAACTTTCATACACTTCTCACGGTATGAAAAACTTCACGACTACGCGGGGTTTGTTTTGGTGGGCATCATAGCAGAAACAGAATGTTCACCTACTTACTCTGAGCGTACAGTGTTTTCGGGGAGGAGAAGATCGCTTGATCCATCTTAAAATGAAGTGTCACATCTCACGAGGGTTGTCGCACCTCAGACATGTGTCGGGCGGGGCCATCTACGGCCGTTCCGGCAGCCTGGTGGACCGGCGGGTGGAGTTTGTCGGCGCTGAAGCAGCGGACGGGAGGTTATACCACAGTGAGGGCTGCCGTCCCTGTCCCTGGCACCTCCGCCCCGGCCTGGGCTTACTGTCTGCTCCCGCGCTCGCCTCCCAGCGGGCCCTTGCACTCCGGCCGCCCCACACTCGCAGTATCATCATCAGCAAGATTATTGATACTTTCCGCAATGCAGAGATCACCAGCGTAGAGGGCTTTTCAAAGTTCATCATTGAGTCAGCGCCCGTCGGTGCAGTCAGACATTTTTATGAATTGTTGGAAGCCACCACGGGCCTTCCCTGGGCTGCCAATATTGTGTTGTGCAGTGCAATATTACAAATTATTCTCAATGGTCCTGCCAATATATACATGGTATGAGGGGCTTACTTCTGTTTGCGCTCTATGTTGTTTCATTGGTCGAAACTGGGATTCAACTTTTCGAATTTCAGGTAAGGTGGGCCACAAACAAAGAAAAACAAGTTGCGGATCTAATAGCTGTTAGGGCCACTGTGATGCGCTCTCCAAGCAAAGAGAATATTAATATGGTGAGAACTCTGTGTAAGACAGTTTCATTTTAAGGAAAAAAGTTTATTTGCTCCATAATTCTTTTCAGTTAGCTAAAACAAACGTTGAATTAACTCGTCAATATGGATGTCAGACTTATAAATTGTTTTTAACAATTGCTTACCAAATGGTGCACCTCACCATCACATCATTTGGAGTACGCTCCGTATTCATGCAATCCAACCCAGGTAAAAAAAATGGAGTTTATACATAGACCATTTCACCTTATCCCTGAACATTGAAAAAATCTAACGATGTTTTGGCCATTTTTATTTTTCAGATATTTTAAGTTCTGTTGCTCCTTGGGGCTCACAACTTGCCTATGCAGACCCACTTTTTGTATTACCATTAGTCAATTTCCTCCTCAGCATTGTGCTTGTAGAGGTAAAGCCAACAGCTGCTGTAATTTTTTCATGGCAATGTTTAATCATCTCCATAAGATGATGTTGTTGTCATGCCTTTTTATGTTTAGGTTGCTACATGGAAAAAGACACAGTCTGAGGTAGGACTCAAAATGACTCATAGAAGAGCCAATCTTCCTTTCAAAGGAGATCCTTTATTTTTAATCAATTTGCGTCGAGGTGTCAACATACCTGTGCTGCTTATATATGGGATAGTTCCTACGGTAAGGATAATGTACAGTCTCTGTTAGTGAACTTCTTTTCTTTTGAATATTACAAGTTGCCATTAACATTCTTTATCTTCATTTTTTAACAGGCTTTGAATATTCATTGGTGTGTGATGATGCTGTCATCAATCAACATACAAATACTACTGACACACAAGCGAACCAGAAGAGCTCTAGGCATCCCACCAGCTTACTTTGAAACAGACAAGCCGTATAGAGACTTTCTTCGGCATTTGAGAAACGATGTTAGAATATTTAAATAAAAAAAATATATATGATTAGAGATGGATGGATCATATTTATTTTAATATTTGAATGACGAATCAAAAAAGTAGAGTCGAGTTGTTTGCTAAGCAAACATAGAGATTTCATTATCTCTTCACAGATACAAAGCCCTTTCTATCAGTCTATCATATTGATAAGGAGAAAATATAGAGTACTTACAGTTAACTGGTTGTGCATTTCATAACAAGCAGAAAGTGATAGATAAAATTTCATTGGCTAATCAAGCACAAAATGTGTCAAGTCTTAATTTCCCATCATGTTCAGTAAGCCACAGCATGTCTGCAAGGCTCTGTTCAACAATAGCCTCCTCTGCTTTCTCGTGCATCTGTTAATAAAAATAAAGTTGTTATGAAAAATAAGGTCTACTACTTATTTACTATAATTTTTGTCTTTTTGGATTTAAATTCTTTAAAGGCTTGATGAACTTACTCCTCTAAATTCATAGTTGGTGGGAGGAAATTTGAAGGTGGGACCAAAGTTACAAGTAACAGTACAACTTTTATGTAAAGACACAGCAGGGAAGTATGATCCAGCATAAATATCAGTAAAGGCTTCACCCTGACATTCCCCATTTTTAAAGAAAATAATCTTGCTTCCTGGTAAAGGCTTCAAATTTTTCAATGTGTCTTGGACTTGATCTTTTTCTTCATAATATAGATGGCTTTTAAACTTTACTAATGGCTGTAGCAAATACATCAATGTTATACACAAGATCAAAATACAGTAAAAGAGGATAATACAACCAAGCAGTTGAAAGATGTACCTTATCTTTGTACACTGAGGGCATATAGTTACGATCTCTCATTTCTGGGAGAATTATAAGAAAACCAAGTACATCTCCTTCACCATAACCAGAGCTGTAATGTTTACCATGACATTCATGAAATTTTGTGCCTTTTCTGTAAATATTGAAATTAAAATAAAATCAGAACCAGAAATTCAATGAGTAAATACAACATGATGAGAACATGTCCGGAATACCTTGATCTCCATGAGTATCCAAACTTATCATAGCCCAATGGAGCCTGCAGGTTTCCATAATCTTGAGCCCAACCTAAGCGGGTGGCTGACCCTTCCGGCATCTCATCAATAGTCACTTCAAAATACCATTGTCCCTTGCTGACACAATGAGTTGCTCTGATCATACAATAACCCTTTTCACCAGTAACTGACAGCCGGTCTTCTGACACTTTTAACTGAGGAGCTCGATCATGGAGAGCAAGGAGTACCTGACTGGGGCTAAGCATACGATATAACCAGCCAGGAATAGGTTTCCCCGACCATTCACTGCTCTCATCAAACTCCTGTAAAGTCAAATCAAGAATAAGTTTCAGTAACCTGTAAGACCACTAACAAACCAGAACAGTGAGAAAAAATTTGCCATTTTTGTTACCTGTCTAAATGGAGCATGAGAATCCGGCTCTGCAAGTATATATCTGTATCCATCTTTGTTGAAAGGGTGTTCCAGGGGATATCCATGAGCTGGTAGTTTTGGGGCGCCCTCTCCTGCAGGTTGCCGACCTCTTTTACCAACAGGTCCCCCACTTTGGTCCGGGAGCTTCCTTTTTGTTCCCCGCCCTTTAGCAGCAGTAGAATCTCTTGCTAGAAAAAGATAACACAGAGTCCAGCAAACCAAAAACAGTGCAGAACTGGCATGGTTAATTCATAAATAATTATTACCTTGTGTAACTCCAACATCTGTCATTTTTAATGTGCCACTTTTAATCATTGCCTCATAGTTGGGTTTTATTTCTGTAATAGGCTGTTTCAAACCAAATGTCTCCTTGTCTGTAGCAGTTCCTTCACACACAAAGAGTGTTCCGGAATCTTTCAAAAGTGCGCGATGAATCTTACATTTTTATAAAAATAAATAGGGAGAGAAAATGAAAATTATAGGAGTGTATGTAAGTAGTACTAGATGTAATAAAAGGGCACTGAGCAATCTACATAAAATGTGCTATCAAAAAGATGAAATACGCATTTGAGTAAACTAACCGTAGCATGCCAAGATTGAGTAACTCGTCGAGACATGGTTGTCATTGCCTCCCAATGCTGATCAATGAATGGTATTATATCTTGGTCCTTAGAAAACTGTGTTCTTGAATTTCCAGCCTTCACACTTTTTTGAGTCAAATTACCCAAAGCAGTTAAAATCATTTGGGGAAATGCTGATTGTGTGAAAAAAATACAGAAGAAAAAAAAAATAGAAAAAAAAAATTTAACTAATCATCCACAAAAAAATTATTTCATGAATTATACTAACCTGCTTGAGTCTTTTTGAAACTCTCCAGCCCAGATGGTGAACAATTTTTACAGAAGAACGTATAATTAGTCATAAAAGGTACAAGTTTTCCTAGTTGATAGGTAATGCAGGACTCATGGAACCACCGGCCACAACTTGCACATAGAAGCTCAGCAATATTTAGATTGCGTTCTTTTCCGCTGCACACCAAAAAAAATGACCAAACGATAAGTAGAGATTACATTGCTGAAGAAAGTAAGTGCTTGATTATTACGAGAAAATTCATACTCACCAATAACACTGGCCATCCCTCTCTTGCTTCCCAGCAGCATCACTCGCTGCGTCATCCTCAGGCTTTTCCTCTTTATCGTCCTCAGTAGTGTCCATCATTTCACTGTCCTCCGCAGTTCCTCGGCTGTCACCACCATCATCTCGTTCCTCTTCCATGGCTGGTGCCTCTTTCCAAGGGGGGAACTTGGAACAGAAGTCTGAAAAGAGTTGCGAAACAGAAATGAAAGGCAATCAGATTTATCAAGAATAAGGGTTACAAAGCATCAAAGCATCGTAGAAGCAATTTGGAGAAATTACATTAGATCATTTAATTTATCAGTCAAGAATAGTTACTGAAAATTTACAACAGAAAACAGATAAAATATGAGGATATGAGTATGGAGAGAGTTCTAGAAATGGAAAAACGCACATTATTTTTTTAAAAATTTCGGAAGACTTACTTGGAAAGCCGAAAAGCAGAGGGGCAACGTAACCTTAATGACGTAAACAACTCAGAGTTGCAGACGCCGCGCAGACTACACTCTCAGTATTATCCGCAATTCAGCATCCATTTGCCTACCTTTCAAAAATAAATTTCCTGCCTTAAAAATTTGTGCCACGGCCCCTCCAGAGGAAAACGCAGGGTTTGTTTTGAAGGTTTTCAAAAGAAAGATACGAATTTTCCCCTCACTTCCCGCCCGCTTTTCAGCCGTTGGATCGAGTCTCTCGAATCCTGTTGGCGTCAAGCCTCGTAAAGTTTTCATACTACGCTTTGCCAATCATGGGAATTTTACGTTTGACTACATGGGTCGTTCCCTGCAGGGAAAATAAACCTGATATATATATTTATTTATTTTTTTTTGGGGGGGGGAGGGGGAGGGGGAGGGGGGTCACAATCCAGCCGCAAGTGGAAATGCACAATAAGTCCTTGGTCTAAGAAGGCTACTTTAATGTTGAATGTAATACCGACTTTGGCTTGGCTCAGTTTATCGAGAAAGACGCTAACTAGCCTTCGTAAATGGCAATTTCCACGTAAATGTCAATTTTTTCTCATTTTCTTTTGATATCCGCAACACTCTTCATTTTTTTTTGCGGTGCCTACCACTAGATGGGAAAGCCCTTCACCCTCCTCGTCCTTTTTTACCGATATGATACCGAGATGACAAATTGCGTGCGCATCTCCGAGGCGCTCCCCGCACACACAAAGGCAAAAGGACGCCCGCCCCGCCCCGCCCCGATGTGTCTTCGGACGCATCCCGCACGGCCCTCCTCGCTGCGCGGAGCTCCGCAACGCGTTCGGACGCAGCCGGGGGGATGATTGATACGAGGCGTGGCGTCGAGGGATGAAGGATGCTGTAAGCAAGGGAGGCGGGCCGGGCGGGCCTCGCCCAAGGGGGTCATCGGTGAGGTGCTCAGGAGGAGACCTTGGCGAGGACCGTGACGACCTCCTGGGTAGGATGGGTTCTACACTCTCCAGGCGCAGTACTTCCGAGAGATGAAGTCCTGCTCGATGATCTGCTCGGTGAGGTACTCCGTGAGGTGCTCGGGATGAGACCTTATTGGTGACGACCTCCTGGGTAGGATGCGTTCCACACTAGGCGCAGGCGCAGTACTTCCGTGAGATGAAAGCGATGAAGGCCACGGGGAGGTTCTCGGTGGGGTGCTCCGAGAGGTGCTCGATGAGGTGCTCAGAGCGGTGCTCAGTGAGGTGCTCAGTGAGGTGCTCGATGAGGTGCTCAGAGCGGTGCTCAGTGCGGTGCTCGGTGAGGTGCTCAGTGAGGTGCTCGATGAGGTGCTCAGTGCGGTGCTCGGTGAGGTGCTCAGAGAGGTGCTCGATGAGGTGCTCAGAGAGGTGCTCAGTGCGGTGCTCGGTGAGGTGCTCAGAGAGGTGCTCGATGAGGTTCTCAGTGCGGTGCTCGGTGAGGTGCTCAGAGAGGTGCTCAGAGAGGTGCTCAGAGAGGTGCTCAGTGCGGTGCTCAGAGAGGTGCTCAGAGAGGTGCTCAGTGCGGTGCTCGGTGAGGTGCTCAGAGAGGTGCTCGATGAGGTTCTCAGTGCGGTGCTCAGTGCGGTGCTCGGTGAGGTGCTCAGAGAGGTGCTCAGTGCGGTGCTCGATGAGGTGCTCAGAGAGGTGCTCAGTGTGGTGCTCGGTGAGGTGCTCAGAGAGGTGCTCAGTGCGGTGCTCGATGAGGTGATCAGAGAGGTGCTCGATGAGGTGCCCTGAGAGGTGCTCGATGAGGTGCTCAGAGAGGTGCTCAGTGCGGTGCTCGGTGAGGTGCTCAGAGAGGTGCTCGATGAGGTTCTCAGTGCGGTGCTCAGTGCGGTGCTCGGTGAGGTGCTCAGAGAGGTGCTCAGTGCGGTGCTCGATGAGGTGCTCAGAGAGGTGCTCAGTGCGGTGCTCGGTGAGGTGCTCAGAGAGGTGCTCAGTGCGGTGCTCGATGAGGTGATCAGAGAGGTGCTCGATGAGGTGCCCTGAGAGGTGCTCGATGAGGTGCTCAGAGAGGTGCTCGATGAGGTGCTCAGAGAGGTGCTCAGTGCGGCGCTCGGTGAGGTGCTCAATGAGGTGCTCAGTGAGGTGCTTAGAGAGGTGCTCGATGAGGTGCTCAGAGCGGTGCTCAGTGACGTGCTTAGTGAGGTGCTCAGTGAGGAGCTCACAAGGGAACGCCGCCAAGAGTAAATTCCAGATTTCGATAAGACTTTGTGAAATCGTACACCTCATTGCGTCTGATTCGGCTGCATCAAAATTTCCTGCTCAATTTCACATTTAGTTTTACCCTTTACGTACGGGCCGGGGTAAAATAACAGGGTTGTTACAAGATCTAGATTTTCAGTTTTACTGACTTTTCCCTGACCAAAATACCGATTTTTACTGACTTTTTCAGATTGTTAAACAAACATTATTACGCAATAAAAGGAGAAAAAATTGAGACTATCATGGATCTTGTCCACAGGCAAAGAATTTGTCCATTTAAGTCAAAAATCCACTCTAGCGCCCAAGCGGTACAAGATACGTCAAAACGGACGAAATTTTCGTCCAAAGGGTCACAACTCACCAAGTTACCCCTGCCTGCTGACGACCCCCCATATGCATTTACCGGTAAGCAGGAAGTCGATTTTATGGCTTTTATAGCATGAAAACCCCCCAGATATGAAATTAAGCAGCAAGTTTTGATGTGGCTGAGGTAGACACATAAAGGCCTTCAACTTCCCAAAGTTTCATCAAAATCGTGAATTTACACTTGGCGGGGTTCCGTTGTCAGTGAGGTGCCCGTTGAAGTGCAGGACGTCGAGGCCCTCGGTGAGGTTTCCGTTTACAAGCTGCGAGTGTGGCCACCATAATCGTTGAGATCTCGCTGCATTAGAGAGTTTCATAGGGATCGGGGAAGTCCCAGGAGTGCCCACATACTCATACGTGTGAGGCCATCTTCTGGCCAGAAGGTTACCCATGCATCCCAGCAAGAGCTAAACAGATCGAAAGGGATCTATTGCCCCCTCCCCCACCACCCCCTTCCTCGCCCTGCTGTTCAATAATCCCTCTGCAGCTAATCAGACTGCACTCCTGCTCCGTGCTAACGTATTTAGCCAGGCACACTATTGAGCTACTTTCAAAATTACTCGGCCCAACTATTATTTTCGCGCCGTCGCGTGTCTGGCGGAAGAGTGCAGCAGCCGTGGAGTTGGGCCGGTGTCGCCCCGGCCACGTTCATCCTCCAGTCCCTTTGTTGGAGGTTTGTGTGCTCAGGGCCGGGCCGGGCAGGGCAGACCCGTGCAGCGAGAGTAATCACTCCATGAATTATGAACGAGCTGCACTTTTATAGGAGAGAGACTCATGTCACACTCATACACTCACACACACACGCGCGCACACACACACACACACACACACACACACACACACACAAGAGAACGTGTCTGACTACATATGACGTCATATTGCGATAGGGACACGACACAGGAAGGGTGACGGGGGTGCGCAAGGGGTGCGGTGGGAGGAATCTCGGTCGCAAGGAGTCCGGGGGTGGGGTATGAGGTGTCGGGGTTGAGGTTTGGTAGGGGGGGGGGAGTAAGGGGGGGGGATGTGAGATGCAGGGGTAAGTGGCGGGGGGGGGGGGGGGAGGCTGACGGGGTTGGGGCTGGAGGGATGAGGATAGGGGTGGAGGGTGAAGACGGGGGCCTTGGGGTGGGGGATAAAGGTGGGGCTGAGGGGTAGAAGGCAGGGGGTGCGGGTGAGACGGTGCGCCGCTACTGCCGACTTATTCCGAAGAGCGCTCTCCTCGCTCTGTCTCTCTCGCACCTACACGGCCAAGCCCAGGAGTGCGAGAGAGACAGGGCGAGGAAGGCGCTCTTCGGAGTAAGTCGGCTGGGGGGCTGTAGGTGTGTGGCGCCCGGTAGCGGGCTGAGCAGGCGGGCACGGGGGTGAGGGAGATAGGACTAGATGGAGTCTATAGACTGAGAGAGAGAGAGAGAGAGAGAGAGAGAGAGAGAGAGAGAGAGAGAGAGAGAGAGAGAGAGAGAGAGAGAGAGAGAGAGAGGGAGGGAGGGAGGGAGGGAGGGAGGGAGGGAGGGAGGGAGACGATGGGCAGACCGAGCAGGGGGAAGAAACTGGGAGAGAGAGAAGGAGATCTACAGAAAGAACGAGGGACAGAGATGGCAAAAAGTAGGGGCGGGGGTAGGGAGGGGGCCAGCGGGGCGCAAAGAAAGGAAATAAAATGAAGGGGAGGGGGTAGGGGCGGCCAGAGGGTCGTCTATTTTTAAATGACGTCACGTGGCGGCGCGCTCTGCCATTGGCTGGCTGCCAGTATTGATTCTCACCGGGGGGGAGGTGGGGGGTCCCGGCCCCGGTAGGCCGACTGCGAGGCCTCCCCCAGCCCCCCTGGCCCACCAGGGAGGGGCCGTGGGGGGTGGTGGGGGACCGCGGGGGGGCCGTGGGGGGCGGTGGGGGACCGCGGGGGGCCGTGGGGGGCAGCGGGGGCCCCATCGCGAGCCCTGCGCGCGCCCCGGCAGTGGTCCGGCGGGCTAGCTGCGAGGCGGTCGCGCGCGCCTCAGTGGGTGTGCGTGCGTGTGCTGGCCACTGCTGCGCTGCTCGGCAGGAGAGCACTGCAGGCAGCAGCAGGGCGCCAGCAGGAGAGCACTGCAGGCAGCAGGAGGGCGCCAGCAGGAGAGCACTGCAGGCAGCAGGAGGGCGCCAGCAGGAGAGCACTGCAGGCTGCAGCAGGGCGCCAGCAGGAGAGCACTGCAGGCTGCAGCAGGGCAGGGGCGCGCGCGGGGGGTGGGCACGCCATGGGGTAGACGATGACCGAGGAGCCGGACCTGCTGGAGCTGTCGAGCGACGTGCCCGCGACCGTCGCGACCAGCGAGTGTCTCCAGGTGCGCCGCTACTGGTGCTTCCTGCTCTCCTCCATCGTCACCTTCCTCGCCGGCCTGCTCATCGTGCTGCTATGGCGCGCCTTCGCGTTGCTGTGCTGCCGCTCGGAGCCCGAGCTCGGCCCCAACGACCCCAAGCAGAAGGAGCAGAAGGCCGCCCGCCAGAACAAGCACGAGTTCGAGGGCAACTTCATGACCGAGGCCAAGGACTGGGCGGGCGAGCTCATCTCGGGGCAGACCACCACCGGCCGCATCCTGGTGAGTAGCAGCGCCGGGCCCGCGGGGGGGTCTGCCTATCCTAGGGGCCTTCGCCACGAGGGGGACACAACTCAGAAATTTTTGTACACCTCGTAATTCAGAAAAGTTCAGAAACAAAACGAGAAAATTCAGAAAATGTACAAAATTTGAGGTGTAATTCAAGCAATCATTCAGAAAAATGCAATACAAATTAAGAAAAACTCAATATAAATTCAGAAAAAATCAATGTAAGTTCAGAAAAATTAACAAAAATTCACAAATAGTGTACAACAAAATTCCGAGTTGTTTCCCCCTCGCTCCGCGACCACGGCCCGGCGGCGGCCCCTTGCGACTGGAGTGGATCGGCAGACCCGCAAACCATTACGCGCTCTCAGAAACGCCCGGCACCTTGTACGATTAGGGTGGGCTGGAGGGCTGCGTTCTTGTGCCTGCCGGGCTTAAAAATTACCGTTAGGAAAACAAGATAAATAAAACCACCCAGTTACAACAAGATTGGTAAATAACCGTAGTTTTAGAAAATATTGTTCAGTTTTAGTTGAGTTGTTGAATTTCTGCCATAGTCAAGCAATGTTATGACACAATCTTAGCTTCTTATAAAGAAAATTCCTTGTATTACAAAGAATTTTGTGCAACCGTAATACAAAGCCAATACAAAGCAAAATCTTTGTAATACAAAGAAAATTCCTCGTAGTACAAAGACAAACGTTTTGTAATACAAGAAAATTTATTGTATATTACGGTTGCACAGAATTCTTTGTATTCCACGAAAATTTTCTTTGTAGAAAGTTTAGAGTGCAGTTCCAGCAACCTGAAAGCCTGAAAGCATTGAATTTTGTGGTTGCAAAATTAACTAACAATGTTCAACCGCTACGACTCATGGTGAACAATGCGACCTTTCACAGAAGTAATATTTCGCTGCAGCTTCTGACCCGTCGGACTGTGGATTCACGTAGGAAGAATTCCTACTTTTATGAAGCACGTGGAAGGTCTGTCAGAATGTTCGCATGTACGAAAGGATATTTTAGCAAAATAAAAACGAAATCTCAACACTGCCACACATTAACAAAAAGTGTTCAACTGACACACACAAGTGTTGAAAACAGTGTTGAACACATTTAGATGCTTCCTTAAAAAGCCCATGTACGGTATTTTTTGTGGGACGAAAGTGTTTAACCTTTAGTCAGACACTTTCCGCTGGAAAACATATCAGTCTAACACTGGCTGACTCCGATAAAATACACCGGCCTCTTAACCAAGCATCTTGGTGTTCAACACTGTGTTAAACACTTAAAAGTGTGTCAGTTGAAGACTTTTCATTACAGTGCACTGTAAATACCGGAGCAAGAAATTTTCCCTCAATAGTGAAGGAGAGGTTTGGTTTCGATTAGAGCAATAGTCTCAAATATCTCGCCCTAGTTGAGTGAGGGTTGGGAAACATCGCCCTTTTCGAGTGAGGATTTATATCCTGTATCTCACTTAATTTAAGTGATGTTACGGATTCTTTCTCAGTAAGAGCGAGGATCCCGAACTCTCACTCTAACGGGGCAAGGGGAAAAATCTCGCTTTTTTTTTTAGATGAGACATCTCACTCTCGTATTTGCAGAGGCCTTCCCAGTGAACAGAATTCTGTCAAATTGGCATCATTTGATGTCACTGTCCCTTTTGGTGGCCACCTTTGATGTCATTTTGACATCAAATGACATTATTTTACATCAAAATGGAGTCAAATAAGGTGGCCACCAAAATTACTAAATTTTGACAATGACAATAAAATTATGTCACTTTGGCGAAATTTTGTTGAGAGGGTTATCTAGCCTGTAGACCATCCCTCGTGTCCAGTGCCTCGGCCCCGCACGTCCAATACACCCTACTCCGCGGTCCTCCCCGGTGGTACCGGCGTGAGACGCGGGTATCAGCGGGCAGCACCCGTCGGTGCCACTGCACTGCGCCACCGGGTCAGCGGCCCCGTGGGGGAGGGGGGGGGGGGGGGGGGGGGGGTACCATGGACCCGCAATGCAGCCGCCTTAAGCGCTCGCCCGCGGGGTCATCACTGGGGTGACCCCTCGGACCTGACCCCCGCGTGCCGCGCGCCGCGATACATCGCGCGTCAACAGAGCCTTAGAGAAACCGAGGGGTCCCCAAGTACGGTCTGCCGGTGGACACATGCTGTGGGCTTCCTGGTTTTCCTAGGTTTTCCTTTTGGTTTTCCCGGTCTTCCCAACTTTTTCCTGGTTTTCCAATAACTGATTTTCTAGGATCTCCTGAAGGCTTCCTACCGTTTTCTATGGTTTTCCCTCATCTTCATTGGTCTTCCCTAACATTTTCCAGGCTTCCTTAAAATTTCTCGGTTTTCCCTCAAGTTTTCCGGTCTTCCCTAATATTTTTCGGTTTTCCCTTACCATTTGCGGCCTACGATTTTAATGGTTTTCTTCGGTTTTCTTTGGTCTTCCTGGTGGTCTCCCCGGTCTTCCCAGTTTTCCGGGCGGCCGGTGTACGCGCTCAAACCTAGTTGCGGACCCCTTGAGAGAAACCCTGAGTCTTTCTATGGTTGGAGCTCCACGAACAAAATTATACTTCTTCGCGTTCAGAACGACGTAATCAGAAAAAAAAAATCAGAAGAATTTAGGTAAATTAACAAAAATTCCCGAAAACTTAGAAAACATTCTGGCGATATTTCACTGCAATAAATCAGTAAAAATTCACAAAATATCACAAGAATTTACAAAATACAGTATCACGAGAATTCATAAAATTTGTACACCAAAATTCAGAGTTGTTTCCCCCTCGGGCGCGACAGGACAGCGAGCTGGCGCGACGCGCGGCGAGGCGTCGCGAGGCGTCGCGCTGGGGCGTCGCGGTGGGGCTTTGCGGGGCGTCGCTTGTGTCGCGAGACGTCCGGTGTGTCGCGGGACGTCGCGGGACGTCGCGGGGCGTCGCGGGGCGTCGTGGGGCGTCGCGAGGCGTCGCAGGGCGTCGCAGGGCGTCGCGTGTGTCGCGTGACGTCGCGGGGCGTCGCGGGTTCGTCGCGGGGCGTCGTGTGTGTCGCGAGACGTCCGGTGTGTCGCGTGACGTCGCGGGGTGTCGCGGGGCGTCGCGGTGGGGCGTCGCGGGTCGATCAGAGTCCCCAGCCCAGCAGGGCCGCGGCCCAAGTGAGGGCTCGTCGATATTTAGTAGTGTGTGAGAAAGAACGGAAGGGAGAAGTAAGCGAGCGCCTGAGAGAGAGATACAGAGCGATGCATAGCGAAGGAGAGAGAGAGATAAGGGGAGGGCGGGGGAGGGGGGGAGACAGAGAGAGACAGAGAGTAGTAGTAGTAGTATGAGGATGAAGTCGCAGTCGAGGAGCGTCGGAAGTGCGATAGCACTATGTGTATAGAACGGGCCACAAGCCACAAACTACAAAAGTTTGCCACGGTGCAAAAATATCTTTCAGAATTTGCATACCACATTTACTCACAAGTCACAAGTCAACGGGAAAAAAAAAACGCGCGAAAGTTTATGCCCAAACTTTCGACGCCTCTCCTAGAGTTGCATGGCTCGACGAGCAGCACTCCTTAAACCGACAGCGAAGTCCGTCTACAGCTACAGAGCTCGGCTGAAGGCGCGTCAGACGTCTACTTAAGTCGCAATATCGACAGTGGCTGCGCAAACTAGATCACCGACAGTGATGTATGAGCTGGCCTGCCTTGTTGTGACGCCTCGCACCAAGGCTCCTCTCTCTCTCTCTCTCTCTCTCTCTCTCTCTCTCTCTCTCTCTCTCTCTCTCTCTCTCTCTCTCTCTCTCTCTCTCTCTCTCTCTCTCTCTCCCTCTTTTGCTCTCCTAGTTTTCCGCCGCTCGTAAAAGCCCGTGTTTGTTTACGCCGGTAGAGTGCTGAGCGGCGCGGACGCATTCACGGCCCCTTTTGAACCCACTTGCCGCCTTTCTGCCGCCGCCTAGGCGCCGATAAACTTCGTGAAACTGATTCTTTTTTGATTTTTTTTAAAATTTTCTTTTTGGATAAGCGATTTGGATTTGCAAAGACACACCATGGCTCATGTACTAACAGAGTAAGGACCAGGGAGAAAAATGAATTTACTAAACCAAGTTGTAGAAGGAATTTTATTTACTAGCGTCTGAATCTGTAGAGAAGCCGCCGCCGAAGCTCGGCGCAGGACGGCGGCGCGGAAACAAAAACAAAAACAAAAAAAAAGAGAGAAACTCAGTGTATCAAATAAATTTGATACATGAAGGGTCAACTCGTTCTTTACGTATTATCTCTTATGTATTGTGCTCAGTATGGTGGTATATATTATCAGAATCAGTATTAACGAATCAAACTGGTTGACGAGAAAAGTATTTCTGTAATCATACAGAATTTTGCTTGAAGGCACACAAATTTTAAACTGTGTAACTAGTATACAGGGACATCCAATTATTCGCGGTTGTCTAGGAACCAAATTATTCTGTTTCTTCTTCATTTTTCGCCTTGAAGAAGTTCGCTGCTATCCCGTTAGATGGCGGCGATCTGCGCATGCGCATCGTGTGTATTATGATTGTAAACACACATTGTTTACCAACACTTCTAGCTTTGTTTATTTTAGTTAAATCAATATTAAAATTGGTTAAAATTTTTGGAAATTAATAAGAGTATTTTGTTTTATTGCTACGTCGTTTTTCATAGTATAGGATGATTCCAGAATAAAGTTATTGGACTTGGAACTTTCCACCCGCGGGCGCTGACCATGACCCGACTAGATGGAATTTAAAAACGATTTTTCGCGAAATTTTACCTACACAATCGAAAGAAACCTCTATTATTGATTCATTACTAGAGCAGAACCTATAGTTTGGTACTATTCAGTGAGTTGTACGTGTTGTAAATTCAGCGCTGAAAGTGGGGACTAAATTGTACCGTACTGAGCACAATACTCATTCTTCCACCTCCAGAAATGGATGATGAGAGATGGAGGTAAAGAACGAGTAGAAAACAAAAAACAAAAAACCAGGAAAAAAAGAAATCGTAGAAGCGATTACCTTGTAGCCAGGCAGGTCTGGGCACAACATCGTGGTCTTCTATGGCGCTGTGACTGCGTATTCCTTTAAATAATTCCTGCCTCATATCATGCATCATCAGTTAATCTCTCTCAGAATTCCCCACTAACCATATCAACGACACCGTTAGCTTTCCGGATCTTCAACAAATTCGAAGGAGCCTGCCTTATCTCTTGAAGCCTTATGTAAATCTCTATAATTTTAGGCGGGGAAGAGCTCAAAACTCCCCACCAATCATAACCACGACAATGTTAGCTTTCCGGATCTTCATCAAATACGCAGGAGCCTCTCATAAAGCCATATGTAAATCTCGAGGGGGTATTCACTCCTGTAATACCGTACACCTGTCTGGGAATTAGAAAGTATTACTCGTAATGTAAAACAAAAAATATCAAAATATTCTCTAAAATAGCAAAATTTTCTTTGTCATAACGTTGTAATACCGCGTAATACACTCTTAACTTCTTACAAAGAAAATTCCTTGTACTACAAAGAAATTCTGTGCAACCGTGATACAAAGCCAATACAAAGCAAAATTTTCTTTGTAATACAAAGAAAAGTCCTTGTAATACAAAGAAAATTCCTTGTAGTACAAAGAAAAGCTTTTTTTTAATACAAGAAACTTTATTGTAGATTACGGTTGCACAGAATTCTTTGTATGCTACGAAAAATTTCTTTGTAGAAAGTTTAGAGTATGTACAGTATAATACGGAGTATATAGTATTATGGACTTTGTACAAATTTTCTCAGAGTAAATACCCCCTCGGTAAATCTCTAACATTTTAGGCTGTAGGGGCTCAAAACTCACCACCAATCATAACGACGACACCGTTAGCTCCGCCGTTAGCTTTTCGGATCTTCGGTATGCCCCCTTCTGCGGCAGACGCAGTAAAGGGCCAACATGGAGTCCCACGGGACCGTCATGCACGCTGATAGAAGTCTAAGCGTTGCTTCGTAACCTAAAAAGAAAACTGAGCCATTGTAGACTACGCAGCATTGCTTTGTAATTACAAGGAAAGTTTGCTTTATATTACTATGGCTGCGTTTTCTTCGTGGATACGATACAATGCGATCCAACTCACACATAGGTTGATAGAGGAAGAACTAACTCATGTAGTGTTGTGAGAATGAAAATTTCGTTGTCTCAACTAAGTGCACGTTAATGCAACGCAAAATTCGTTGGAGCAGCGACACACATCAGTCAAGGAGCAGCGAAAGCGATCGTTGTTTCAGCTAAAACAGCTAAAACAGATTTATTCGCCACATCAACAATCTACTCACCGGCACAACTAAGAATTCGTTCTACCAACAAACTCTTCATTAAAACAACAACAACAATTTAATTCCCACAACAGATTATTTAAGTTTGCTCCATATAAACTCAAACATAAGTTGAAGCAACGAATACTTTTTCTCCGTGAAGGTGGCAGGGGCGGTTTTAAGTCCAGATGACGGGAGGGGCGATGTGCTGTGGATTGCCTACATATAGGGGTTTTGCACCTCATATTGCCTACATTTCAGGCTGCCTTTAGGACACGACCGGGGCAAATGTCCACACTGCCCACTGCTAAAACCGCCCCTGAAAGGTGGAGACCGAGTCACGCGGCCGCTGGAGGGCGCCTGCGGGTGTCGGGGTGGGCCACACCGCGCGACACCAGCGCCGTGCGGGCGTTCCTGCCCACCGGGGGCTCTCCGGCACAGCCGAGTGCGAGGGACATGACGCACCCAAAAATCGTTGTACGGACCCCAAAAAATCATTTAAAAAAAATAAAGAAATGTATATATATAGTTATTGAAATCAAAATTAAATCCGGAGGAAAAGATACAGAAAAATAGAAAAATCAAGAGATACAGAGAAAAAAAAACAACAAAATAAAATAGAAAAAAATCAGAAATGGTGGTAAAAGATCTAAATTTATAAAAAAGTTACATACATTTTCCTTGAAAAATCTTTATTATAATAAAAATAAAACCCAGTCAAAAAAAAAAAATCATTGTACACGAAGGAAAGAGCCACTGCGCACGAAAAACAAACCACAAAAACAACAACAACAACAAAAAAAAACGTTTCAGCTGGATAGGCACTAATTGGAATATTAGCTGCCTTAGATATTTCCTTTTTTTTCTTTCTGTTATGGAAAGTTGCCCGATCTAGGATAGCAAACTCAACAGCTTTATCAGCAGGCTGATTCCGACCAGCGTTCCGTAGTGTCCTCTCTCTCGCTCGGGAGACGAAAACACTGAGCGGGATCAACCTGCAGGCAAAAATTAGCCAACAGAGGTAGTATTTTCAGCTTGTGCCACATTAGCTCTTAGAGCGAACCTTTTTTTTTCCCGTGAGTGAAACTTCATTCTATCCACCATGACATGTCGGGGTGAGCCGCCCCCACAGCCGCATCACCACCCACAGCCACTGTGGCCACCGTCCCGCCCCCGCCCCGCCCCCGCCCCGCCCCCGCCCCGCCCCCGCCCCGTCCCCGCCCCGCCCCGCCCCGCCCCCGCCCCCACCCCGCCCCCACCCCGCCCCCGCCCCACCCCACACCCGCTCCGCCCCCGCTCCGCCCCTGCAGGGGCCCACCCCCAGCGAGACCCGCCCCCATCCTGCCAGGACCTTCAGAGGGTGGGTCGGGCCCCACGACGCCCCTGGTTGGGCCGATGACCCACTTCGAGCCGGGCCGGCGATGCAAGGGGCATCTAGGGGCGGGGCATGGTGAGGTGGGATGGGGTGTGGCGGGGTGGGGTGGGGAGGGGAGCAGGAGCGGGAAGAAGTGCACCGCAGGGCGCAGAGGCACTATATTGTCGCGCAATAAGGCCTTCCTCCCGTATTGTCCATACAGTTCAACACTCCATATTCGACCAGTTGAACTCAAATATTTCAATTAATTTGGTCCACAACGCCGAAAAAAAAATAATTTAAAAACATATTAAAAAAAGTTAACTTTGAAAATCACCAATTTCCAGGAAACACTCACACTAATTTTTTCCTAGTGCTAGGTAAAATGTACACTGTGAGAAAAAACTACAATTTAACAACATTTTTTTTACCGTTATTTCGAAGTACAATAAAATTTTGTTCTAAAATTGTACCCAGTGTAGGGTAAATTAGTGTTGTACGGCAACGAAAACCGTAAGCCGTTAATTCAAAACCGTTGTTTACGGTTTTTCTCACAGTGTAGGATAGTAGGATGAGTTTTGTGGCACAATGGCATGCACACACGAAAAATCACATGGATACATTAGGTAGGTGTGTACGTTCCAAGGTATTCAGCAAATATATTTGAACTATACACTATAGTGTATAGTGTATGCCTGGGCACGCACGCACACGCGCACACACACGCCCCCCCCCCCCTCCCCAAACACACACACAATTTACTGCATACAAATCCAAAAGCACACACTATTATTTCCTGAGTAATTCGAGGCATGCAGGAAATAACAAATACTAGTTAGTTTTCCAGAGTTAGGCTGTTAAAAGTTCACACTTTTTACTCAGGCGGGCAAAACTTTTCCTCCGAGCAAGTGTAAAACCCTACGCTAGTTTCCGTCCAATAATGCAGCCAGGGTGGTCGAGCGCAATGCGGACAGCTTCCGCCGCACAACGGAGGCGTTCGCGAGTCCAAGACAATAAGTCAGCTGACCATGGACCAGTCCAGTCGACGGTGAAGCCTCGAGTGAGGCTACATGGGCGTTGCCTGCCCAAAAGGCCCATTCCCTGTACGTCTCCGTCTGCGGCAGAGGCCACGTCTAAATGTACAGAGACCTACAGAAGCCTCTTGGACTCAACTTTAATCACCAAACGGAAAACCTTTGACTACACACCCACAATACTTTGTAAACACGACTCAAAATTCTTTAGAATACCGCGCAATAATATTTCCAACCGCTCTCCGCCTCATGCAGTGTACCCAGAGCACCCAGAGCCTGCGCAAACCCCGCGAGAAGAGTGTTTGCCTTTATTAGCCTCGCGAAAATAATTTATACCTGTAGGGCTGCTGCGCGCGGCCAAGGAAAATCCATCTCGTAGAAAAAAAAATAGAGGAAAAAAAAAAAAAAAAAAAAAAAAAGGAAAAAAGAGGACAAGATATTTTCGCCTACACAGCAAGTGCATTGGTTAAAGTGGCCCAATGGCTGCTATATTTAGCGGCCGCAAGTTGAAATATTTAAGGCGGCTGACATGTGGTGGCACATTCTCAATATAGGCCTGGCTTCTATGAGCTTTGGCACGGGTATTAAAGAAGTCACTGCGAAAAATATCTTCGTAGATTTACGATAAATTTCGTAGTTTACGCTTTGCAATATATCTTGCCAATTTAGGACAGACCATTCTTGCTTCTCAACAACTTTCAAGTCACTACGTAGTGCTTGTAATTTAACAATTTTAAATTGTAATTTTACAGCATATAGGCTACTAGACGGTAAAATTTCCTGCAAATCTGCAACTATTTTTCAAACTGGTCACTTCAATAAATTCGAAAAAAAAAAAAAAAAAAAAAAAAAAATTTCAAAATTTCATACTTTTAAATATTACAAACAATGGGAAAGATAAGTAAATCAGAGCTCTTCAGTAAAATAGCACTACAGGAATGCCAGAAAATTTCTGAGGGTGCTCCCACGCAGAGCCGCTTACGTCACGTCACTGAGCACGGTTCCCGCACCATACTGCATTACTACGAGTGATTGCGGCGACTGCAGTTTGGGATACACTTAAAACTTGTGATCTCCCTATTCGGGACAACCGCATAATCACTCGGAGGAATGCGACTTATTATACGCGTGAATCGTAGAGCTCAGTGACGTGTCATGTGATGTGACGTGAAGGGGTGTGCATTGTGGGGAAGGAGCACCTTTACATACTAAAAGATGGGGCCGTATCGGGCTTCAAATTTGCAGGATATTGACCCCATTTCAAGTCCACCGCAGACGAATATCTCCGCCACCTCGTCTTAAACGTTTCACGCGAGCCCCTGGCTTCAGTCCCAGCGCAGCGCAGGCGCGCCAGGGCATGTCCAGGGCCAGGGCCAGCTTCACGCCGGCCCGGGTGTCGGGCCGGCAGGGGCCTAAGTCCCCGGGCCGGATATTGGAGCGAGAGGCGTCCGCTTCACTGCATATCCTTCCAGCGTCGTCCGTATAATTTCGCTTCTACACTGGAAAAAAAAAAGGAAGAAAAGTAAACAAGCTGAATGAAGGGAAATCAAACTAAACTTGGCCGTGTCAAAAAAAAAGGGGGGGGGGAGGGAGACAGAGAGAGAGAGTGAGAGTGGAGAGAGAGAGAGAGAGAGAGAGAGAGAGAGAGAGAGAGAGAGAGAGAGAGAGAGAGAGAGAGAGGGAGAGAGAGAGAGAGAGAGAGGGGTCACAATTATTACTGGCACAGGACAGGTAACGCGCCAAGTCGGACTGTAGAGGACCAAAACAATTGTCAAAAGCCAAAAAAATAAAAAAAAAATGGATATGTCACTTCTATCCTTTTTTAGTTTTAGAACTAAGTTATGAAGGTACCGCAAAGGCACATTTTTTTAAGTCACGCGTATGCGCACCTTAACTGACTTTCGCGTCAGTGAACCCCATTCAAGACAAGAGGACCAATCCCGAAAAATAAAGTTGTAGCTCGGGTAGGCCCATGGAAGTAGGATAGGCTGAGAAACCACGACGTTGAATACTACATTCATTAGATAGACCCGGCCGGGGCGGGGCGGGGCGGGGCGGGGCGGCCTGGGTCGCCTCTGGGCTGCACCCCGCGCCCGCCCCACACGCCGGGCGCCCACCCACCGCCGGACCGGGCCACCGGGCGCTGACATCGACCCACTAGAAGGGTCAATGGAGTGGTTGCGTCCCGCCGCCCCGCCTCGCCCCGCCCCGCCCCGCCACGCCCCGCCCCGCCCCGCCCCGCAGAGTCACCACGTCGTATGACGCCCTATAAAAAGACATTATCACCCTCACTCGGAAACTATTGATTTAATAGCTATTTTTCTTTTTTGTTGCAGGTCGTTCTGGTCTTTATTCTTAGCATCGCTTCTCTCATCATCTATTTCATCGACGCCTCAAGGTGGGACGCTGACAATCGTATATTTTTTTTATATATTTTTTTTTTATATATCGAGCAGATTTTCTAACACAGCGTACTGTTTGCAGTGAGGAGGTCGAGAGGTGTCAAACATGGAGCACCAACATAACTCAACAAATAGACTTAGCATTCAATATATTTTTTATGGTATACTTTTTTATACGAGTAAGTATCTTCCGAATAACTTCTAGTCGTGCAGCAGTACACGCAAATAAAAAGAAAACATACTAATCGTACGATCTTTTCTCTAGTTTATAGCAGCTAGTGACAAATTCTGGTTTATGCTAGAAATGTACTCATTTGTGGACTACTTCACAATACCACCGTCATTTGTATCAATATACCTCGATAGAACATGGATTGGTAAGTGGCGGTGTATCACGCGGCGGCGCCGACGCGTTCGCGAGCTCATCAAGCACCTCGCCTCTCTGTCCAGGCCTGCGTTTCCTCCGAGCGCTCCGCCTGATGACTGTGCCGGACATCCTGCAGTACCTCAACATCCTCAAGACGTCCAGCTCCATCCGGCTGGCGCAGCTCGTCTCCATTTTCATCTCCGTGTGGCTGACTGCTGCGGGAATCATCCACCTGGTACGCGGACAGGAGGATCTTGGAGCGGCCGGGATACAGCAAGGGGGGAATCATTCATACAAAATGTGCACAATAATTTTTTTAACTTTTAATTTTTTTTTTAATTTTTTTAAAGAGAACAATGAAAATTTCCGGGACTTTTTGATAATTTAAATTTTTCCCCCTATTTCTGGCTTTTGTCATTTCTATTCAGTTTTTTCTGTATTTTTTCGCGGGCTTTTCGATATTTCAATAGCTTTCCTCTCGATTTTATTGTGACTCTCTTTTTTTTAATTTTTTTTTTGTTTCTTTTGGTGGGGGGCTGTTCAATGATTTATCGAAAAGCGCCCCCCCCCCCCCCCCACTCGCGGCACAGCACCGGACGGGCTCTCACCCCTGCTGCCTGTTCACAGCTGGAGAATTCAGGGGACCCACTGGATTTCTCGAATCCATCCCACCTCCCTTACTGGACGTGCGTCTATTTCCTGATCGTCACCATGTCCACCGTGGGCTACGGTGACGTGTACTGCAACACCGTCCTCGGCAGGACATTCTTAGTGTTCTTCCTCCTCGTGGGCTTGGTAAGTCACTTTACAGTATTACTCGTGGACCTTCGCTCTTGAAATGTCCTAAGTTTGTTCTGGAAAATGTTGTGAAAAAAACAAAACAAACAATCTGTTTTCAAGTCTCAGCGGCTCGGAGAGCTTGGGCTACTGCCGCTTGCGCGTCAGTGCATAAGAAATTTTTGAGTACATTTTACAAAGATAAACTAGTTTCCTTCATTCATTCAGTAATTATTTTACGGTTCTAATAAATGCTACCATTCAAAATTTCCTCACATTTTTCTAATTGCAATATTTCGTTTATCGGAACCCCGCTAAGTCTTTCTATTACAGTCAAATAGCTGTGTTCTGCTGCAGTTCGGTTGGCACATTAATCTTTGCACGGTGTATATCCTTCTGTAACAACGTCCCACCTCCTGCGATACAAATCCAGATAACAAGCATGTATTTTTTTGAAAGGCCGTCTTTGCCAGTTGGATTCCCGAAATCACGGCGCTGGCAGCTCAGCGGAACAAGTATGGCGGGGCGTACAAGCGGGAGCGACGGAGGCAAGCACCACTGCTTATTTCTATTGCAGCAAATCCAGCCGGTCATTTTTTTTGTTATGTTTTTCTCTATCTTTCGGGTTTCCTCGTACATGTAGCAGTTTCTTAATCCGTGGAAGGGGTCTGCCCCTCCACTAGGATTGCATTTGAAATGACAGACCCTACAGTGCCGGCCCCACCTCGCCCGACCCGACCCAGCGCACTGTACATAGACTCACCGCTGTTTCCTAAACGCACAACGGTGTGGCAGAGAATGGGATCCTTTTTTTCCTTTCTTCAGAAGAGATATCCGCCATAAGGCCAAACATTCTAAACGATTGACACGACGCCTTAATTTAATTAATTTTACCCATTTACGCTGAGCGTAGAACGTATTGCTGACGTAAACTTTGGAATAGCCTCATACTAGCGTCGCAAGAGTTGAAAATGCGTCGCTGAACAAAGTCCCTGCCACGTCAACAGCTATCCCTGCTAATGCGTTGTCTAACTTTTACTCATCTTTTGAACTGCGGTCGTTGTCCTGTAATACTAAAGCCTCATCTTACGGATCAAGTGTCCCTATAGACACAAGAACCGCCATTTTCTTCTGGAGGCGGAAGAGCTTAATTTGCCGGGGCGTAAAATCAACCCCCTCGAAAGAAGGGATGCAAATATGTTAAACTGATTCCGATATGAGGGGCGGATTCTTCTGACGAACAGCAGAGTGGGGCCGGCAAGAGGGCCGCTAATCCATCTACCACCGTAGCCAATGTATCCATTTCTTGGTGGCATGCCTTGTTCGAATACAAGTATGTCAGTCAGTTCGCACTAGCATATTCACTACTTTCCATGAGGCATACTGCTCAGAAGACATTTCGTAATAAATCAAAAAATAACGGATGGATGTAATGAATTTTATATACCTTTTGTTTTTAGAGTAGACCTTTGTGCTAGAACTCACTGGCTGATTAATCTTCCCCGAGTAGTTTGCACAAGAGCCGCCATATTTCGCAACTTATTGCTTCCTAGCTTCTCCAGAATACGAGTACTTCACAACAATATCCTAGTTTGGTGCCCAGCTCTTCAAGACCGAGGATTGTCAACGGCACTCATTTGGTGCCCAAGATTTTTACTTAGGTTTAACGCTTGCAGTATTAAAATATTTTTTACTAAAAAGAAAATGCCCTTTAAGTCAAAGTAGAATGTCTGACAAATCCTGGATCGCAATCAAGGATGAATTACAACGTCATGGTGCCACATAACAGTAATGGGTTTAGCAGTGTTGTCAAATTATCAATGACTTATCTCTAGCCCGCTTCATTTGATATTTTTTTTTGTATTTTTTTTTTTAAATAGAACTATTTCGGGTCCCCGCAATTCTTGCAGTTGTATTCATCGTGACCAACATGTATACTACATGTTAAGCCAAATTTATTGATATAAGGCAACGTCTCTGATGGGAAGAGCTAGCACAGATTTCTGTTCTGAAAAATCTCAAGTCGTAATTTTTGGTTTCATGAAAATAAGAATTGTGTTTTCTACAAGTGAGGTTCATTATGAGTGATGATAGAACTTTCCGATAGATTTGGACCGGAACCCAGAACCGTCGTTTTGACCTTATCCGGTATGACAAATCACGGCTGCGGACCGAATCCACAGCAGTGTTTTCTCATACCGGATATGGTCGAAACGAGGGTTCTGGGTTCCAGTCCAGATCCACCGAAAAGGTCTATAGTAAACATATATTTTCAAAAGGACATGGGTGACAAAGACGCCTAAGAAACAAAAAAAAAAGATATTATTACAGATGTTAAATATGAACGGAAAATTAATTGTAGGGGGAGGGGGGGGGGGGGAGAAATACTACGGCATATTCCCTTGTGTTTATATGAACGCTTTCAGTGATGTAGATTTTTCAATATCCTTAAACTTTAACCCTTAAACTCCTGCGTACCCAGACCTGGCCTAGAGCAGAAGCTGGTCGCCCCTGTCTTTGTCGCTAGCCCCCACAATACTCTGCCCCCCACCCCATCCTGTTTGCAGACGCGGTGCGCTCACCAAGAAACATTGGCTCGTTGGTGGATGAGAATAAAGAAAAGCCAAAAATATTTGAGAACTGATAAGAAAAGCAGTCCCTTTCTGCTCCACAAAAGGCGAAACCTATTGTCTATCGTTCCCATTTTTATTTCTTACTTCTCTCATATCTTCAGTTTTGTTTACCATGTATGCTTCTACATGTCTGCGTTTGGCTCTTGATCTTGAAGTGTCGAACTGCCAGCTAACAAGCCATGGTTTCTGTGACGCCGGCGCAGTTTTCTATGTCATGTCTATGTATATGTGTGTTCTGTGTCATTACCACACTTGGGGTCACATCTGTGTGCGTAGGCCATATTCGCAAGTTGTATCCCCGAGATTATTGATCTGATTGGAACTAGAGCCAAATATGGAGGCACGCTGAAGAACGAACGTGGTCGAAGGTGAGGAATCCAGACCAACATGTCCGACGCAAAGTTTCGTAACTATATGCCATAAAGTTAGTAACGTTATAATATTTAAATTGACCTCAATGGGATAACAACCAACCCAAATATATGCCCTCAAGAACTCCTAAGTTGTTTTATGTAGGAAAAAAAAAAACAGACTCAAAAATTATGAGCCACGCTAATTTATTAGAAATGTGACAATATAAACAAGGTTGAGTGGTTCTCTTCTTAGAGACATCAAATCTGGCGTCAAAATAGTTGCGTGATTTTGCTTCAGACAGACATTATACCCTCAGTCAAACCCTTTCTTCTCTCTGACTGTCTTCCGTCCCAGCCCCGCCCACACTGTGCGCCCTATGATATGCATTTGGAGGCTGGCATCCGCCGCGGCGTTTTTCCGGTTGTTTTCCACCGCTTAGTTGAAACCCCTCGTTAGTCTGGTGCTCATAGAATGTTTTGATGTTTGCCAGTCACACATGAATTTTTTTCATTAATTTGTTTTCAGTGGTTTAGTTAGTTTCGTCACCCTTTTTACTCTTCTAGAGCATGTTTTGCTATCTGTGAATATTACATCAGACACAGACACAAAGGTAGTGCCACTTGCAGAGCTAATGGGTCAACCTGCACTACGGGAAGTTCCGGAAGATTCGTTATTTTTCTGATTAATTAGTAGAGTGAAAGAAAAGGTTGCTTCAAAACTTGAATGAGCAATAATCAGAACCCCCCCCCCCCCCCAAAAAAAAAGGGGTCTACGAATAAGCATTTACATTTCCCATTTTTAACGTAAAATTCGTTGAAAGTCAATACGTCTCTTTCAAAAAGGCAAATTGCAGTACTTTGAACATAGCGTCGAGACTACCTGTAAAATAATATGTACAGAGTAGAAAAACGGGAACAGGGATATTATAAGAAAATGGTGCTGAAATGGTATCGTTTCTTGCATTAGATATTGTAATAACGTTTTCAGCACATGGCTCGAGACCAACGTTTTCTTTCCCAGTCAGCTTTACCAAAATGCTGTATTTTTCTTTTATAAATTCACCACTGCTTTGTTTCTCTCCACTGAACTTTTACAATATAGGCAATCCTAGAGAAAATCAAATATTTCTAGATGCGTTCAGTCGTTTTAAAAGTAAAATAGACGATAAAAGGTCTTCGACAACAGAACTAAAACAAGAAAGGTTACCTGATGTTACTACATCCCCCGTAGTCGTAAACGTTTTAACAAACCCATGCAAACCGACGTAAGATACGTAGGCAAGTCACAGTCTCTGCCCTTCAAAGCAGCATCCATTTTGCTTTCTCATCGATGTGTAGAGTTTTTGTGTCAACCGATAACATAAGTACGTTGTTTAAAGGCATGTACGTTTTAGTATTTAGATATACGAGCAATCACTCTCAGCATATGCCCGCTGTTTCAAGGCACCGTTTAACAATCTGTAATTGATTTATATCCTTTACCGATGCTTGCCACCCATTTTATGGACAATTAAGTGCATGTCCTAAAGGTCATTCACTGCACGTTTTTAGCTACCACTCAGCTCAGATGATATCCGTATGATTTACATATATCAGCATATTTACTTCAAACAAATTATTATATCAGCTCTTCTTGGTTAGCATTTTAAGCATGTTTAAATAAGGTGATATGATAGTCTAAAAATAGAGCAATTAATGGCGGTGGGTCCTGAGAGTGCCAGTGAAAAATTCAAATGCATATCACAACTCTTACCAATCCTAATCCTACTATTTCTCCTCTTTTCACCCAACCTTTCTTATTCCTCCTCTTCTTCTGCGGTCTTCTTCCTCTCTTTTTCACTCTCACATCTCCTTTTTTTGTTGTAGGTGTACATTTCCTTGCCATGAAGGAATATCTCGCACAATCACAGACATCAATCTTCACACTTCATACCCATACACATGAGTTGGCACAACAGGGATAAGTAGAGGTGGCCCACAATGCTGACCGTCATTTTTATTTTAAAAAAATTATCTCGAATGTGGTCTTTTTACTTGCATATAGAAAGCTCGGTTTGCAAAAGACCACAAAATTATGGTCAGTCAATTGTGCTGATTCCTACGGGCCCAGTCATAAATTGACTGCTTTGAGCACTCCAAAACCTGTTTCTTGGCAGAACATCGTTTGTAGATACGAAATTGAGTGCCGTAAAGATGGATTGTACGCGAAGAAGTATGATGATGGTCACCATTGTGAGGCGAATTCAAGTGTATAGACGGGCAATAAAATATATGTAGGCAATTTAATTACTAAGAAGACAAAGTGATTCATCCTTTGCTCGAATACGGGGGGCACTAATAAAGATGCCTATAAAATTTTTCAGATCTGGTATTACGTTTTTACTGTATTACAAAATATATGAACACAACCATGAACAGACAATAAGCATGATGAATAATTTTCAGAACCTCACTGATCGGCCCAAACTTTGCGATTGTCTTCCGCAGACTAGATTTTTATTCCTAGTAATGCATAGTTAAGAGGACGAGAGGGTAGCACATTTTTTTTTCTGTATTTAATTCTAGACAGAGTATAGTAGTTCTATAAGATATTGAGGTATGTAGTAAGTGTGCCTACCTCCCAACCTCACATATGCCTGGAGTCACACAAAGTCGCAATGACACTTTTCAGAAACAAACTTAATTCCAGAAAATCACAACACAGGTTATACATAACACAAAAATTTGTGGATTTATTTCAAGATTTGTGTGGCTCGGGGTGTAGTTAGGTAGACTAGATCAGACCATTTGCATCCTGAAACACTTTAACATAGTTAGGTTGTTTGATGCATGCCAAGCTGACGCTTCATTTTGCACATCACTAAGTCACGTACTAACCACTGCGACTCACACGTCTTACTAGGCTACGGCAACGAACGGATCGATGCAAATTTCATCTTTATCAAATCCGTGCGATTAAGTTTTAAGTTCACTCAAAACATTTGGTGCTTACATGCGAGAAAAATTCCAGATCGTTCCTTGCCTTTGTACTCAATGCATTTCAGTAGGCGTGGTGTGCTGTTTTTCCTCCACCATGGGCTAACACTGTTGTGGGCAGGGCTCCCGTCCTATCTTTTTCCTCTTCATTTCTTTGTCTCATAGAATTAAGCAATACAGGCGGGAAGGCAAAAGAGACCCTTACTTGGTGACGGTTCATCTTTGTCTCTCACTTAATATGAAACGTTAATTTTGGCTGGTGTACGTAGCACTGTATGCAGTGCTAAACTAGATTCTCCACTGCTGTCTGCGAGCACGGACTAGCACATAGTTTAGACTAATAAAAGATTTGAGAGGCCCGTCATTTCAAGCTTGTCTTAGCAAAATCATTCAGATTCAACAAATAAATGTCAAAAGAAGGGAAATTAAAAATATTCTTGCAAAGGTCTCTGCCATTACACTACCCGTTTACTTTTTACAATTAACCTGCTAACTTTGGAAAAAAAAAAAAACGTAAGAGTCTCTCACACCTTACTACCTCCTGCATAACTGCGAGATGCAGAGAAGCCAAGCGAGGTGAGACAGGCTGTTCACCGCAATTCAGTGCCAATGCCTTACCAGCTGACCACTCTTTTACAGACACATAGTGGTGTGCGGGCACATCACTTACGAGTCTGTGTCGCACTTCCTGAAAGACTTCTTACATGAGGATCGCGAGGACGTGGACGTCGAGGTCGTCTTTTTGCACAGGTGAGGTATTTCACTTTATACTAATCTAGTGAAAAGTATACAATTTGACTAACTTTATTTCTACATCATGGGAAGTATAGCACGACGGTCGTATAAATTCAGTCAAGATAATAGTATTGTACAGGGAACCATTGAGGAAGACTTTTTAAAACTTGTATGTGTTCAGTCATGAAAAGGGTGTTCGACTCTTATTTGAAATTATTAATGAATTTGCTCGGAACCGCGATGAAAGAGCTGTCCTGCCAAATCTATCGAGTTCTTCCGTGATTTGAAATCAAGCGGTTATGAGCTGGATTAGGCCTCCACTGACAACTCACAAGGGAACCCCGCCAAGTGTAAATTCCAGATTTGGATAAGACTTTCGAAAATCGTATACCTCATTGTTTCTGATTCGGCTGCATCAAAATTTGCTGCTCAATTTTAAATTTAATAGTCCATTTAAGTCAAAAATCCACTATAGCGCCTAAGCGGTACAAGATACGTCAAAGCGGACGAAATTTTCGCCCGTTTGACCGCAACTTGCCGAGTAACCCCATACAACGACTTCCCATTTGCATGTGCCGGTATGCAGGAAGTCGATTTCATTGCTTTTATAGCATGAAAACCCACTAGATATGAAATTGAGCAGCAAGTTTGGATGTGGCTGAGGTAGACACACAAACTTCAACTTCCCAAAGTTTCATCAAAATGGGGAATTTACACTTGGTGGGGTTCCCTTGTCAGCAGAGTGAATACAGACAAGACTAATCCAGTAGCAAATTGTACACTGCAAGTAAATAAGTATTGTTTGAAAACAAAACCAAAGTTCCGTAAGTCCATTAAAAAAAAAAAGAAAACTACGTCATAGAATAAAATAATTCATCAGAATATCTACCTTAAAATTAAGCACCAAATATAATTTTGGAATAAGAAAAGGTAATAAATGTATCTGTCTTCTCGCAATTCTCTCTCTAATACCAACTACTAATGTTGTTCCCAAACAAAATGTTCGCCAGAGAAAGTACCGTTTCCATGGGACAGTTAATATGGAGTGTGTATCCATTCCTTTTATGAATTTCTGGTGCTGTAAATAGTTCACACACATATATTTTATTGCTTTCAAATATGGGTACAAGTGTTGCATTCGCAGTTCACATTTGTAATTACTTTGTTTTCTTATTCCTCACTGCTCTTAAAGCTATGATTTAAAATCCCTGTACTTTAGCCACACGCGACTTAATGATTAACACTAGTGCGTAGACTAGTACATTATTAATGCTCGAATCCAAATTAATAAAAGCAATGTCCCGTTAAAATTTAAGATGTAAAAGAGTCTAATTGGAATGCACAAAACCCCTTCTGTTCAAGGAAACTTTTCCTCAGTTTTTCCTGCAATTCCTCCAATCCAGTCTGTTTCACAACCTGTAGACTTAAAAAAGAATAACCCAAATCAAAACTGTGTTTCCTGCTTCGTCAGTTACAATAGAGGTGTGTGTCAAGACTAGAGCCAAAACCTATTCTTACAGGAAAGAACCAGATCTGGAGCTAGAGGGGCTTCTCAAACGACACTACACCACTGTGGAGTTTTTTCAGGGAACTATGATGAATGCTGTAGATCTAGAAAGAGTTAAGGTAAAAATGCCAGGCAAAGAATTGTTATCTTGTAAGGCTGATTTGTGCACATCACTGCCACTTGTTGCTGACACGTTTTTGAAACGATTTGACGTTGTGACGCCCAAACGTGTTTACTGAGAATGCAGCCCTACTGATGAAATGAGTTAAGAATGCTTGTAACAAAATGTCAACCCTCATAATCCAAAACTAAAATCCTCTTCAGAGCACTCACAGCCGTGACACGCAAAGAGGGACATTAAATCCCGCAACTTATTTCTGCGTCAATATTTTTTTTAAATTGAGGTTGATTTTACAGTAATTCCTTAAAAAGTGTAGGATTTTATTAAAGTCCTTAATTTTCATTAATCAATCTTTAGATTAACGCCACCCCTTTTGGTAATTAGAGTATGTATAGTTCAAATACATTCAATATTACAAGTCAGTGCCCAACCAGAAATGACGTAAGACACGATAAGACATCGGACGTAATGGACATAGCTAGAAATCTTATAGTCCTAGGCAAATAGTCTTAGCAGTAGCCGGGTTAATGGAATGTTTTTAATTATAGTCTCTTTTTGTGATATGGAAATCGTTCTTTTCGTCGATAGATATCTTTATCTACAACCAGCCTTACACTTCCCAGCGCTCCGTTCACCCATTTCCACCCTTGCAAAACGTAGAAGCACTTTTCTTTTTAAAAATTACTACTTAATTATTGTAATGTTTTGTTGTGGTGAGCTAGAAAGCCGCCGGACTTGGAGCTAGAAGGACTTTTCAAGAGACACTTCACAACCGTAGAGTTCTTCCAAGGCTCTATAATGAACCCGATAGACCTCCAAAGGGTCAAGGTAAGGCACTACTGTCCCAGTCGGGTGTGTCCACAACATACGGGGAGAAAAGTGTGTAGTTGTGGCCGATGCTTAGCCGGCCCGCGCTCCAGATTGACAACAAGTTCAAAGATACAATTTAACGAAAACTCCAAACTTTGCATCATTTTGTTTTGGAGTCGCAGAGAAATCCTGCAACCTTAGTTTCAAAAAGAGGTGTTTCGGACACTAGACACGCGGGCCGAGCAAAGATTGAGTCATTCAGGAGCTGGAACAGCGAAAGCGAGAGAGCAGCGCGTCGGCAGCGACCAATAACTGACTGACAGAGACGCGCACGGTGTTGCTGCACAGCACAGTCCAATGCGACAAGGAATGCACTGTTAAACTTGTGCCGGTTCATCTTGCTTCCTGAGATCATGTTGCCTGTGATCCTTCAGTCCCCCGATCTCAAGCTACTGGTCCACGCATGCGGCAACTTTTAACCGGACCGTCACATTGTTAACAGACTTTCCTGCAGCATGGCCGCTCGTCATTGGCACGTTACAGAGTGGTCTCGTGAATGAGAAAGTTAATCCATAATTGAGTTAAATTATTAAATAGACCCGTAAAATTTTACTGAAAAACAGGATAATCTTGTCTTACTAACTTGCTAATCAAAACTTTGATGAGCCCACAAAACTGCGTGGACTTCAAAATTGTCGCATACAGCCTCGTTCGACCTGATTCAGCTCCTTCACTCCTGGCGTTTGGTGTGGATCCTCTAACCCAGCCTGCATGCTAACCTTTCTGCCTTGTCTCATTCTAAATCCCCTCTCAAAGTTTTGTGGCATAACTTTCACCATTAACGGCGCAATTCAAAATCAACTGCGTTATAACGTAAATGTACGATGTGGAGCTAATGCCACTCCCAAATTTGATATCCTGACTGGTTAATCCACAACTACGGCATGTTTGACTCGTAGTCCACCAGAAGAGCAGAGAAACAATGACATCTTCATTTCGACTTTCACCCTTGAAATTTGTGATTGATGAGGTCTGAGACAATTCCAATCGCATTTCTCTTTACACGGGCGGAAGGGGTTAGGCGTGTTTTTGTTTCTCTCTCCCCCGGATGAACAACTTTTGTGGTTTGTCTGATGAAAACAGAGGAAACATTTGGTCCTCCTATTAAACTGTTTGTGCAAGCGTAACGTTTCCCTCTTGACGCTCCCCATAAATACCTAAATCTTGTGGCATTGAAGGCTTTAATACCAGATGAGGCAGGGTTAATAAATGCGCCATGCAATCAGTAACAAACTACGAATTCCGGCAGCAAAGAACTAGCTTTAATGAAGTGATCTCAGAAAAACCTCTGCTCCGTCCTATAATCTTAACTCTTCGCGTCCATTTTGGACGGTAAGTGCCGAGTCTTTTTCTGTTCTTTTGCTCACCTCTTCCAAGTTCTTTTTCCTTCCTCGCTTCAATTCCTTCGCATGCTGCATGATGTTTTGGGGAGTTTTGAATAGCAAACATGACATAAGCTGTTTTTGATATAAGAAAAAATGAGCCTTTTAATCAATTATAATTTTAAAGGACGCACAGATGAAAACATGCATAGAGTTTTCGCTTGTCAGTCCAGGAAATGAAAAAAAATATTTGATATCGGAAGAAAAAACAAAAACCGTAAAAGGGTTGTAATCAGCAATTTATATATAAGCTTTAAAGAGAGCATGTCCCATTTAGAAATACGTAACCGCTCTTGTTTTAGCATGCTTCTCTTTTTATACATTTAAATTTACTTTTAATTGAAAGCCGTAGAATTGTTGTAATTCGATTTTATGTAATGAACGAAATATGAGTTATCACATGTTAACCCACATGTTCAAAGTTACATGAATATTCAAATTTTCTTACAAAAATAGAAAATATTATTTTTAAAGTTAAGCTTAAATTTAATGGATCAAATGATAACGGATAGTAACTTTAACTTGGAAACATACACAAGATGAGAGAACGTAGATGCAGCAGATTTTTCTCGCAGGTTCACGAGGCCGACGCGTGCCTCGTGTTGGCAAATAAATACTGCCAGGATCCGGATGCTGAGGACGCCGCCAACATCATGAGAGTTATTTCTATTAAAAATTACTCTGACGACATTCGAGTAATTATCCAGTTAATGCAGTACCACAACAAGGTAGACAACATAAAAAGTAACTCTTTCAAAA
Organism: Frankliniella fusca; assembly: GCA_029379305.1. NCBI lineage: Eukaryota > Metazoa > Arthropoda > Insecta > Thysanoptera > Thripidae > Frankliniella > Frankliniella fusca. The sequence continues at coordinate 1,781,459 of JAHWGI010001426.1, read as the reverse complement.
ATTAAAAGACCGAAAAAAAATAAGGTTACTTTATACATTCTTGGCGATTTTCAGGCATACTTGCTGAACATTCCATCATGGGACTGGAAGAGAGGCGATGACGTTATCTGTCTGGCAGAGCTCAAGTTAGGGTTCATTGCCCAGAGCTGCCTAGCCCCAGGATTTTCAACGATGATGGCCAATTTATTTGCCATGCGATCGTTTAAAACGGTAAGTTTCCGGAAAAATTTCGTAACAACATATCGCTTAGGAGTGAAAGGGGAGAAGAGGAGAAGAGAAACCATGGCGTCATTCATTAAAATATTTAAGATAAGCTACACTTTCGTCAACAACATAAAAGGGTGCTCTGCGGCACAAGTAAAATCACTAAGACACAGTGAGTTCAGCTGAAGTTAGAAACTACGAGCGTGAACTGGTTTCACAGCCCTTCACGTTAACGTTACATACTTTGATATGCCTCCTGATTATACTGTTTATGTTGCGCAAGGCCCATCTCGTCGCTACATCCAACATGCAAAGCTGGCAAAATGACTATTTGAGGGGAACGGCTCTGGAGATGTACACAGAGACCCTGAGCTCCTCATTTCAGGGCATGCCCTTCGCACAGGCGTCCGAGTAAGTGGCGGGCTGGCCAGATGGGTGGCGCAAATGAGGGTGCCGCTTGGGGCGCTTCAGTCAGGCAAAGGTTTAAGCAACGCGTAGTGGCACACTTGTGCAGGCCACTTCACTGGCCTCTGTGTTAGGAGTTTGGTCGGGCTTTATCGTCGACTGGAGACTGTTCGTTGCCTCTTGGTATTTGCCTTGTCTGTGCTACCCTCGTTATATACGCTCTTTGGTCCCGCTTTTCAGCCTGTCGTCAGTGTCTTGCACCCCGCACTGGTGTTTGTTATCACAAAAGCGGCCTTAAAATAAATCACCTGATAACGCGTCAGGGAAAAGGGCCAACTTCAAATTGAAAGGAGAAAAGTTACAGCTTTGTGCTCTACATGACTAGTACTCCCTAAATTGTTACTGCCTAATGAGGTATTTTCCGAATTAGAAGCACAGGAGGAATATCGTCTGCTCCCGGACCATCACAAAGCCTCAACCAATCAGAGAGGGCTTCTCTCGCGGCCCGGTCCAGAGAGCCCTTCTCTGAATGGTCGAGGCCTTGTGATGGTCCGGGAGCAGACGCTATTCCTCCTGTTCTTCTAATTCGGAAAATACCTCATTCCTGACGCTCCCCCATTTTTCTACCGGAGCCTTCCGCAGGAAACATACCCCGTCGTCACCTACTTGTTTTTCTCTTAAATTATTTTCCGTGCTTTAGGCAAGCAGTGAAGAGGTCGAGGCCCGGCTGCGTGTTTTCCAGAGTTCTGTACATTTCGCTTGTAGTCAACAATTAGTCGGCAAAGGACACTCGAGCTCGGGTTTCTGGTCTTCATCAACTCACCAGCCCCAATTTTTATGTAACTGGCCGTTCCAGCCTAAACTGCAGGAGTGTTGCCGGTGCATAAATTACTATTTTCTTATGAGACTCGACATCAGTCTTGAGTGGTGCTGCCCTGATACGCAGACTTCTGCAGTAAAACGTAACAATAACGTCACTTTATGGTCAAGTACGAGAGTAATTTAATCAATCATGTCACCTTCGGGAGCGCGGTCGTAACGAATTTAGTTCAAATCTAGACAGCCTATGAAATCGATGAAAAACTTTCAACTGTCACTAAAAGCACAGTGGTAACATTTCCAGTTTATTGGTCTACGCTTTAAAAGGCTTTTGAGTAAGCTTCTCGGCGGTCAGATATGTGGCCCAGTTTTTCTGGGTGCGTCACTTCAATTTCTGTGCTAGCGTGCCTGTACGTATCGCCTCTGGTTTTGCAGTCTCCCGACACTCAGGCTTGGCAGAACGATTACCTCCAGGGCACAGGCTGCGAGATGTACACTGAGACTCTCTCTCCTTCCTTCACCGGCATGACTTTTCCGCAGTCCAGCGAGTAAGTCGTAGCCTTTGTTGGGATGCTCATTAGACCACTGTAGCTATGACTAAAACGTAGATTTTATTTAACTAATAGCATTTTTAACCATACCTTTCCTAAAGTTCATTTAACCTTCACACACGCCAAAAAGAGTTAAAAAAGGCATAGATATTAGTTACAATCTTTACACCTGCGGATTATCTTCAGTTTCTTCTTAATTTGTACACTGTAATTTAATATTTTTTATTTTTCCCTACCACGAAAATAGCGAAAACTGCCGTACATACAAAGTAACAATAGCGGAAAACTGAGTAATTTGTCAAATACGTCAGCCTGCTTGTCCCGCTTCACGTTTCGTGCACGTAGACACTAACTGCATTAGGTGTTTTAACAAACACATCATTGAGTGCTGCAGTGTTTAGCTTGGCTTCACACAACAGGCATTTTACTTTCGCAGATTTACTGCAACAGTTTGTCTTTCGTTCTTTGCGAGGGAAAAGTAGCAGGGCGTGAAATTCTTCACAAGAATTGGCGTCTAGGTTTACAGAGCAATCGGACGACTAAATAACATTTTCCTATTCAACAAGTTACAGCTAATGTAGAGGCAAAAGGCAGTGTCACTTTGCTATTAAAGAACTATTGAGCGCGTCAACTAGATACTGCTGTATTTAGTTAAGAGCTCGGCAGAGTCGGCGCGACGAAGTCGGCGTCGGCGTACGCTCACGCCGAGTGCACCGAACTAACCTTATCGTGGAATAAACTTTCTTAAGACTTGTCACATTATGTCCACAGCATAGTTCGTATGTTCGACTAACGCGAGTAAATGCTTTACAGCACTGTTACAAACAAAATATGTGCCAAGATGAGGTTAGGCCGGTGCGCCTGGACGCTTGCGCTCGGCGCACTCGGCGTGAGCGCACGCCGACTTCGTCGCGCCGACTCTGCCGCGCTCTTAACTAAATACAGCATACGCCAGCATACCAAAAACAAGTTGCCAACTCAAGGAAAAAATGATATTGGCGAAAATCTCTAGTCCTGCGAGCCTTTTGGGAAACCTAACGTCTCTAGATTGTGAAGACAAATTACTGACTTGCATACAGTAGCTTTCGCTTCATACGCATGGCTTTCTTACTACTACTATAGACATTCAGGCGTTAAGACAACATCCACTAGTCAAAGTGCGTTCTTTGACAGTTAACTTTCGATTTAAATTTCTCAAATACTTCTACTTTCCAAGGAGTACGGTCGACGGTCGTGCCTAATAATATTTATCAAGGAATGTGGCTTATAATAAAATATCTCAAGCCAATATGTCTAGTACAAAACTAAGTTATAAGTTCAATATCTTTACATTCCGCCTTAGCTTACCAAGATAAAGAACTCTCGATGAAATGTTGGAGTTGTAATTTTGTCGTAGTAATAAAACCGAGTCTAAAGTATACTGCACTGTCAAAAGAATGCATCTAGATTTCGCACCTTCTTTTGGTATGGTCGTTACGCATGTTGGTTTCTTAGACGCGTCGAAAGGATTATTATTATTATTATTGAAACAAAAGAAATAACTTCAATTCATATTCGCAGACTTTGCTTCACAAAGCTCAAACTTCTACTGCTGGCAATTGAGCTGAAGGGAGAAGACGGCAATGACAGCAAGATATCAATTAACCCTCGAGGCGCTAAAATAGCTGCGAACACTCAAGGATTTTTTATTGCGCAGTCTGCCGACGAAGTTAAACGGTAAGTTGTTTTCATTAAAAACTGCAAAAGGAACTTTACAAGCTGTTCGTCAACCCACACAATAACACAATAAATGAACTGTCACAGGGTCTGGTTCTACTGCAAGGCGTGCCACGAGAACATTCGGGACGAGACGCTCATCAAGAAGTGCAAGTGCAAAAACTGTGAGTGTTCTTAGGGGCTGGCGCTAATTGTCGCGGGGAAGGGAGTGTGGAGGGAGAGATCGGGGCCTGCGCATCACCTGGCCTTCACTAGTCTCGTAGCCCGTGTGGTACATCAGAGAAGTCTGATAGGCTCATTCCGACAGTATTGACGAAGGGACCTACTCTCTCAGCACAAATGTGTACATTGTAAACTTTAAATAATGTATACATGCCTTGTGTATATTAATAAATGTATGCATTGGCATGTATACTTCGATAAATGTAAACATACCGATGTATACATAAATATAAAAGAGTACATGTCCATGAATACATTGTCTGAAAGGAGTACGTGTATTCTTTACAGAAAATGCATTGGTTTGTATTTATTTATTTATAAATGCATAATGATATGTATACATCATTTAAAGTACACATATTCTTTACTTAAAGTATACAACGTATACATTCGAATTGACAGAATAGGGAAGAACAAATGTATATGGGTGGAAAAATTACGTTTTGCGCCGCACCCGAGCACCCACATTGATCTCATTACGACTATAAAGGGGATAAAAAAGGAGAGAAGAAAAAAAACAGGTACTTTCAGCTGGTTCTCAAAACTGCCAAGCCAAAATATAATTCACTGGAAAAACAAATGTTACTTGTGTCACATGTTATCATGCATTCTCTGGAGAAAACGTTTCCTGATGCATTCTTCTCCATGCAAAAGGATAGGGGCATCACAGAGAAATTGCAGCAAGAGACGTTTTCTCCGGAGAGTGCAGCAAGAAACGTGACACATGTAACGTTAGTTTTTCCAGTGTTGATGTCTTTCTCCATTTCGTAATATTTCACCAAAAGGACATGGACAACATGAGAACCATTGAGTACAGAAAAACTTTAACAGTGATTTCATGCACAAATTAAATGTCTTAAAATGGCCGGAAAAGGGGGCTCTTGGTGCGCTGAAAGAACGACGCTTAAGTACCTTTTGCGCTCATCGCTATCCAACAGAGGCAAAGTGTTAGTCAGGTGATGCTGTAGTGATTAACACGACTAATCCCAATGTGGCCGAGCGCAAGTGGAAGAACAAGCCGGGAGTGGACAGAGAATGACATGCCACTTTTCTTGTCTGCGTAATTTCTATCCTGCTTTAAGCTTGGGGCTTTTTCAGTGGTTCCAGGCCACGCGTAAGTGTCGTAACTCACAACTTAATGCCCGAAGTAGGACGTCAGACAAAAGAACTACTGCTTCAGCAGTCCCTCTAATACAACAGAAAGCGACCAAATACGGTGCTTTCTTTTAGGATATTTTTCGTCTTTCATAGCAAAGTAACATAACTTTGACTAAAAACCTTCATATCGTTCATTCGTTTAAAAACGGGACACTTCAATAGTCATGAACCAAGCGTGTACATCGGTGTTTAATGTTTCGTTTTGTAAATATCATTTATTTATAAATTTTAATTTATTTTTATTTGTGGTTTTTAGACTGTTTTCGGGAAACTGCGTGTTTCCTATCTCTTTTTCAGATGTTGGGATGATGATGATGCAGTCAGGAATGGTGAAAACTGAGCACTATCACCCAGAGGGTAATAAGGATGTTGTATGAGCAGAGCCTAATTATCCTTTGTGCCTCTTCCTTCTGCCTTATATTGCCTTTTTTATTTCTTCCTTCCTTTCTTTCTCTCTTGCTTTCTTTCTATCTTTCTGTCTTGTTTCCTCTTACTCTATTGTTGCTCCTGCACAGCATTCGCCTTGACTAGTCTATGGTACATCTTTGGCTCTCTTTATCTTTGTTTCTATTGGTCGTTTGTCTCCGTCTTCATCTACTTTCTTTGAAACGATCTCAGTCTGGAAGTCTCTCCCCTCTTTTTCTCTTATTTTCTCGTCTCTCTCTCTCTCTCTCTCTCTCTCTCTCTCTCTCTCTCTCTCTCTCTCTCTCTCTCTTGAGACATCTATGTTTCCTTTCCCTACTCAGATTTATCTCAGCGTTAACGTTTATTTACAACCCATTACTCCTGTTAACCCGAACCCTTCCCCCACATGCCAAAACTTTATCAGAGATGATGGTTCAGTTTGAGGGGCGGCAACTTTTCAACTTTTCTTTTTACATCTTCCCGAAGCCCCTCTAACTGACCCTTTGTCTTTGGTAGATGGAGACGAGCCTGCTGCCGGTGACGTGTGCGCATGCGCACTGCAGTGGAGACAGACAGACTCTCCTCGTACGCCTCCTGCTGCGCTCCAGCTGTATTTTGTTTTGGAACCCAATGCTTTTTCCATGCGCAGCCATAACCATGTTGATGCCGAGCAGGACATGAGTGTCCGTAACAGCACGTCGTGTTATGTATAACCCCTAACAAAGTAGTCACGCGAGTACGGTTTGTACTATAGGGGATGAGAATCGCTCTGCAACCTACTCTGATAATAAAAGAGTGTACAATGTACACTGATTAATCAGTGTACATGGATGCTTGCTGATTTATCAGTGTACATTGGAATGCTTGCTGATTAATCAGTGTACATGCCATGTACACTGATATATCAGCGTACATTGATGTACACGTTTTGGCCTTTTGCTTCTCATTGTTCCCCAGCACAAAATTGATTCAAAATGGGTTACATTTCCCAATTCCGCGTTAAAAGAGCTTTAAAACGAGCTACCATGTGATGGGGTTCGTAGCAAAGGAATTCTGTACAGATCGTTTGAAGTTGAAAAAAAAACAAAACGTGAGCACGTGCTCACGTGAGCATCCATCAAAACCCATTAGACCGTTGTTATATGAAATGAACCCTATGATGTGGTAGCTTGTTTTAAAGCTTTTTTAACAAGGAATATGGAAATGTAACCCATTTTGAATCAATTTTGTACTGGGGAATAATGAGAAGCAGAAGGCCAAAACGTGTACATCAATGTACACTGATAAATCAGCAAGCATCCATGTACACTAATTAATCAGTGTACATTGTACACTCTTTTATTATCAGAGTACTAATGCTCATAGCTGGGCGGGGTATGGACAATAAAACCTGAACAGTACTAATACTTTGGAAGGGGGTTTTGAGAACGATATCACTCTTCGTTTTGTTACTTGGTTTGGGTACTCATTGCCAATGGTTTGTCTGCAGTGGCGCAAGCGATGGCTAAGGCTGCCGCCACATACCCCACAGATGGTGAGACATCAGTTTGTGCGTATTCGAGCTGGCCGCATGCTCATGCCCGCCATAGTATTCGGGAAACGAAGACTAGCTGAAATCTGATGCGGATACTTGTAGTCATCGCGCGTGTTTTGATACACATAAAATACCTCAAGCTATATCATTGATTTGCATATGTTAAACCGTTACTTTCACGACGTAAGAATGGATTGAAATCAGATTTCGGATAATGATCTTCGTTAACCCCTCTCTGAGTTCATTCTGGGACGCCGGTAGACTCACGAATTAGCTCCTCTTATATTTATACTTTGCACACACCATTTGACAAACTTTGCGTAGGGGGAGCAGTAGTGTTGCTGCGCTCAGGGCACTTGCCGCACACTGGGTGGGCAGTAATCAACAAGATCTAAATATTTTGGACGAAAATATTAATTACGGGTCGCTCTGAGCGCAGTAATATGTTGAGTTCGTGAAAAGCAAAGTGATGCTGCCAATCTGCACAGCGAAAGCATCACTGCGCTACCAGCGAACATGCGAGGAGTAAATATTTAGTCCATATTATTTCTAGTGCACTTTCCGATAGCATATAGCTACGAGCACCTACAATCATAATGAAAAGGTAGACCTCAAACTTTTGAGAGCTTATTCGCAGAGTAGATGTTGCTGGGCCAGTTCCCGCTTCCGGCAATCTGAATCGGCCAGGCAAAAGAAGGGTGTTCTCCGAGGTGTTTTCTATTCCTCCAGAAAAAGTACTGTATCATTGAAGTGATTTTTGGCATGGCCATTTCTAACGAGCACATTCATCAATCATCAGTTTACATTTTTTTTTTAAACGAAACACAGCGAATACCTAAACGGCTGCTTCATTCGGTAATAAAGAACTCCAACTCAGAGAATACAACACACAAGAGGCTTATACAACGCAAGAGGACCTAACAAGTTACAGAAAACTATTGCAGGATTCGGCAGATATCCGAGATTGTGTTTACTGGTTATTTTGGCATTAAGTGTAATCCAGTTTCAAAAATCAACTGTCAGCTCTAAATAGACGGAGACAGCACCACAGGGGATCTTCGCCTCTAACCAAGGCACTCGGCGCAAGTGCATCTCTGTAAACCTTATGGTTATGAATCAGAAAACTCGACAGCCAACATCACCGAGCTTACTGTACTGGATCGGCCAGGTTGCCAGCATGACTTTGGGCTTCGGATGGCCGTAAATTGACGTGTAGAAGGGCGAAACAGTGCGCTCTTTCGCACATGTTCCCCAGCCGTGCACGTATCAGTGTGTGACTGTATGGCTTCTTGTTTACATGTAGTGGCTACGTTCCGGAAAGGAGTCCGTGTGGTGCAGATGGCGGGTCTCAGGCCAAGTACGTATGCAGAGTGTTTGTGCATGTCTAGCCGCGGTCATCAAAACATATCTGTACAAATTTTTCTGTAAAGTCAGTGCAATCAAATTTTGCTACTCATAACACTGAAAAAAGTTTAACTTGCAGAACTCCTTTTGAAAACGTAATTTTGGACAAAAAGAGCTAAAATTAGTCCAAGTGTCCGATAACTTTAACTTTCAGAACAAAAATACTCTGCATTTAATATATAAATCTATTAACTTGCTACTTTTCTTCACCCGTGAATCTGTTTCAAGTAAAACTTCCAATATGCTTCCTCAAAAATAGCTTAGTTGATACATGTTTACTTGCGTTAATGCATACTGTGTTTTATTTGGGTTAGAGTCAGAATTTAAACTAAGTATGTTCACTACCGCGACAAGCAGATAACGAAACGCAAGGGCGACAGACTAGACCTCTTTTCAATCACTCACTGCTTTTGGTTGAAAAATGTTTACCTTGGTAAGAAAAGAAAAGTGGAGCCCTGGTCTGTAGTAGTGAACAATATAAACGTTTCCTACTTGCGTTCAGCCCTGCTTAATTGAATACAGCCCAAATCTACTTTTTAGCCAAAGATAATTCTTCAGCACCAGCGCATTTTTGTCGCATGAAAAAAAAGAAGAAAAAAAACATACTCAGTTCAAAGTCTGACAGGTTATATCTCATGTTATAAACATTCATTATCAAACAATATGGGTTTGGCAGGTGGTAGAGATTCGCGATTCAGGCACGGAAAATATATAAATGTCGCCATAACTTACGAATAGGCTGGTGTCCTAATAGGCAGCCGATTACTACCGCTTTGGCTGAGGAATATTGGCTATGACAACTACTGGCGCCCCCACAATGGCCGTTACCTAGGCGGAGCGCCTGCGACAAACTGGATACGCCAACCCGCCAAGCACTCGTGTGAAGGTGGCGGCCTACCCGGAGAGCACAAGCGCAGAGGGAAGCATGAATTAAATTCCTGGTACTCAAAATTTCGTACAGTCACCTCCCGATGAGTTGATTGTGGGGGCACCTTAACACTCAGGTGGATTTGTGAACGGCACGTTCACTACTTCAGCGCCACTTATAACCTCTCAGAGCCTACCACACAACAAACTTTCTGCTATAGTAGCTTAAAAAGCTGCTCGTAACGGTATCAGCCGATCTGTTAACGAAAATAATTGGTCTCTGTATTGGTGTCTTTTCGATACGGACAAAGTCGACCGTATAATCAGGGAAATAGGCGTATACTTATGTCGTTTGTTAAAATTTTAATATCCTGCCAAACTCATTCAGGTGATGGATGTAGAATACTAAATGTTTTTTTACTCTCTCTGTCGCTGCTGTGTACCAAATGTACAAAGTCACGTTTTAATTTCCAGAAGAAAGGAATTGATCCACCACGTTGGCACGTTAAATAAGTACGGTATTTCGCAATAATACAGCGGAGCACCCGATTAAAAACCAAGTAGAGTTTTTAAGTTCTAATACATTTTTTAACTTTACACGAAATTATTTGCCTGTAACCAAAATAATAAGAGTTCGCGAAAGTTTTCTTCTATACAAACAGCAAGCGTTAATACTGAAAATTGGAAATAGACTGTCCTTTGCACACTAGTTGAAATATTTCTAATTATAACGTGCCTATGAGGCTAAAACAAAATGAAATGAAAATTTAGATTTGCCAGGCAGTGCCACGCTTCTTTTGTGCACCAGTGTATACAAGGTGTTCTCAGTGTTGTAGCTGAATGGGAATGTTTTTGTCAGTGTCGTGCTAGTGTTTAAGTTGTGTGTTCGTCCGTCTAATGGCAGCGCCTCTCTCCGCGAGCTTTCCTAATTGGAACAGATTAGAAAAGCTCGCGCCCTGCATGATGTTCAATGTGTTTAGACCGTAACATATACCGACCACGTTCCTTAGCAACAAGCAGCGAGCCTGTCGTGCTTTAGTATAAGATTGGAATACATTACTTTTACAACCACATAACATCGTGTTTTCTCTTTAATTCTGTTTTTAAAAAATACATTAATTTAACGATATCATAGGACGCTCTTGCTTAGGAAACGTGGTCGACAGAACTGTCTCTTACATTATTTTTCACGAAATACCTGAAATCGAAGTGTTTTGTTTTTTACCTTGCCACCTCTGTTGCGTGTTAGGCGAGGACAACTCGTACACAAGTAAGTTAGGACCCACGTGTGTCTTACGGCTGTGACATATGACCTGGCAGGCCAAACATTAAGTGTACATCCCTCTCAACACCTGCCATGCCAATTCAAACTGCCTTCCCTACGCACTCAAATCAACCAACGACCAGGCATTGCTCATCTGTGGTAGTTTTCTGAAAGACGCTTTACTATAATGACTATGTTATTGTAATTCCCCAATAGGTTGTCGGGTCGGATACCTATATTTTAAACGTAACTTGGGGAAGGTACACTGCTTAAAATAAGAGGCTATGGTAAATCTTAAACCTTCATGCTTTTTTCTTAACATATGCATGATAGATTTTGTATGCATTTTATTGGTGGCTCGCATGGCTGATAACGCATGAGTAACAAAAGGCTTTTAGTTAGTAAAATTACATGTTCCACGTTAAGCAAGGAAATTTTCTCAAACCTTTTTCTGTTACGTATTTCCTGAGCTAAAAATAAAGCTGCATCTTAAGGCTAATATTTCATGAGATCACGGAAAAATAATTTGTTTATTCAGCATACAGTCAGCAAAGATAGTCAGTGTGTTGGCTGGTATCTACTCAGTTAACCTTTTCGGCTTTTTCAACGAACTCAGGAATTCGTAACAAAGCATAAGTTCCGAGGTCTCCTTCCATTTCCACCCCTACCTAAGTTAAAATTTTATTTGGGATATGACAAGAGGGATTTGTAATGCAGAAAAGCCATGCAGCGAAGTATTTCCATCACAAACTTTCAGCTATCAAATTAAAAAAATAAAAAATAAAAAAAAATATACATCACTGAGTGGGTAGCGGCCGACATGTGGGCCATGCAGACTTTTTCTTTATTTCCGTGATCGTTTTGACAAGCGTTTCGTTGGAAAATGATACTCCAAATCAATATACGCAGCTAAGATTATTTACTTTATTGTGTGGAGATTTCATCAAAAGAAATCAAGCATGTAAGTAAACAGAGCTTAGCAATTAAACCTGAGCGTTTATATTAATGCATAAGGTCTTATTCTTTTCCGAGAGAAAAAGCGTTCAAATTCCACGTGATGAAAACAGGCAACACTTAACGAAGGGGAAAGGAAAAAAACGGAAAAAAAATAGAAGAAAAAAATGAGGAACACTGTTAAAAATTTATTGCGATTTCCCAGCACTTCCTCGATACGGAACGATTGTGAAATCCCAACACTTCTCTGTAATCAGAAAAGGACCCTTTTGCTGCCTGAAATATTTTGTCGGCCAGACGGCCATATTGTTGAAGCCAGTCTATTTTAAATACAAAAGACAGTTGGAATTTCCTGAAGAATTGTGATTAAAATTCAGAGGCCAGTTGGAATTTCCCGAGGAGTTCTGGTTAAAATACAGAGGACAGTTGAAATTTCCCGAAGAGTTTTGGTTTAAATACAGAGGACTGTTGCAATTAAACGAAGAGTTCTGGCAACTTTTTTCACAACAGAGGTGCTGTGAATTTCCAACATTTTTTTAAACAGTGAAATACTACGAGCATGTTGAGTTTTTCGAGGCAATTGTGTGTTGCAAGTGCGATATAGCACTTCAAACTATTCCCAAACAGAATGCTAACAGCCAAAACAGATTTTTTTTTTAAAGTAAAAAAGGTTCTGTGGAGCCTGTGCTTGGCGTGTGGAGTTGAGCGCCGCTCTGCTCGCTCTGCTGTGCGCCGCGTGACCCGGTGTGCTTTCTGTCCATTACAGATGAGCACCACCCGCCGCCCACCTTCACACCGCCAGAGCTGCCAAAGAAGGTTCACATACGAGGTAGTGTGCCTTCTGCTGGCCAGGATAAAGACCAAGGCAATAGAGAAAAATTAAATATTGAGTGTAGGGTGACATAAATCCTTCCGTGTCACAAGTATCGGTACACCACAATACTTGTGGTTTTTTTTTGTGTGTTTTTGTTTTAACATGGAAAGGACGATATATGTCCAATTCGAGAATCAGGTCCGACCCCAGAAGAAAGAAAAAAAATGTTTAAAGTTGTATTCTTTCGTATTTCATGGGAACAACCGACGAGGTGGAGTCGTCAGCGGTTTCCCTTCTGTACAAAGCTGTAAAATAATTAGTGCCTGCATGGCCGTATCAGCTGGTGCATGCAGTAAAACCAAACTACGGGTTATTTCGTGCACTGATTACTTTTAATTACTAACATGTATTTATGTGAAGTACACTAAAGCAGTACAGTTTACAAAAAGCAAAAGAGTAAAGTTATTTTTTATTTTGGTTTTTGTTTTAGAAGAAAAAGTATATTATTTTATTTTTGCCTAACATTCCATTGTAAGAAAAAAAATTTAAAAAATGTCTTAGGACGAGGTTCCACGAGGTTCTCAAATTTTATAACGGCCCGTCCCCGTCATTACATTCATCTAGAAAGAGGCTTCCTTTAATATGAGCTTTCATTGCAGGTGAACAAGTGAAGGACCGGGAAGACGTTTCATGTAAGCCATCATCTTATTGAGGTTGCCTTAGACTGGGCGTAGCTGGGCGTGTAATCTGACAAGAGCTCCGATCTATCGTTTCAGTGCTTGGGAACAACCGGAACGGGCGCAGCATGTCGAACACCCTTGTGAACTCCACCGCGAAGCAAGTGAACAAGGTGAAGCCCAACGCGACCCGCACAAACAACGAGGGACTCACATCACCTGGCCAGCAGGGGTACAACAAGTTGTAAGTGTGACTCCAACTAGAAATTTCTTACTATGACTAATAAAAACGTGGTGCAAGCTGCAGAATCTCCTACTCCAAAGGCGAAACATTACATAACCAAAGTCCATGGTCTTCCTTTCTTTCGCTTTCTTTGCTTATGAAAATGTACAACGTAATAAAAGCCCCCCCCCCTTTTTTTTTCAAAAAAAAATGCTAGATGATTCTAGCGAGTAAAGCTTTTACTTTCAAATCAAACGCTCTTTTGTTGTAAAGGAGGCTACATCTTCACTGTGAAAAATATGTTCGTAGATTTACAATTTATTTTGTAAATTACGACTTACGAAAAATGTTGTAAATTTACGACAGCCCATTCTTGCTTGTAATTGAACTTCAAATCGATAGTGGCTGCTAGTAATTTTACGATAAGTGATCGTAATTTTACAACTCCAATTCGTGGAAAATTTTCCCGTAAACCTACGACAATTTTTCACAGTGTTACATTCCGAGCTGGCAATATTTAAAGGAAACCTCCCATGACCTAAAATTTTTGCTTGTTGAAGATGCTGCTAGCATCTTTCATTTCTGAAAGAAGGAAAACAGAGACAAAACAAGCAAGAGTGGCAAGGTTCATCTCTGTGACGGATGTCCATAAGCATGGCTTGCTTTAGACCCCAACAGAGTCTAAAGATGTGCAAATTGTGAAAATTTAATGCTTTCTACGGGCTCCCTGATTTTTATATTTTTGTAGTTATATGTTACAATGTTTTTGAAGTTATGCAACAAGGCTATGATGTCTGCTGCCCTTCTAAATTAGTCGTGCATAACGAAGTAAGAGCACAAATACCCATTTTTTGGTAAAGTTTGAGACACTTTCCACGGCCTTTCTCTGGGAGTTGACCCGATTTTCCTTCAAACCCTCCACTGACAACATGTTTAACTCAAGATATACTGCACTAAGCCGCACTTAGAAGTTACTTTTACTTTTTTATTGCTAATTTCTCAACCTTAACACAAGACACGAGTAAGGGTGGCCTTAGAATGGACCAGCCTGGTGCCCGTCTAGTGTCCGTCCAAGTTGGACGGATGGACACTCGACGAGCACTGGATGGGCACCAGGCTGGTCCATTGTAAAAGGGACGTGAATCAGGCAAGCGTTCTAAACACAAATTTGTACGGCCCCGCATGAAAATTTACCAAGATAATGCTTGAGCAAAAAAATAAAAGTGTCTTGCCGCTATTGTCACTTTTCAACGTGCTCTTCATAAAAGTCTTTCGCGTTTAGCAGGTCTTCCATGCATGGTGTGATTCTCCTGTGATTTCAGGGCTCAAGAGGATACAACATATTCCGGCTATCATCTGGCCTATGAAGTGAAAAAACTCATGTACGCTCCGTTCCCATTTATTTCTTTAGAATGCCTTCGTACTTGTGCTGTTGCCGTACTTTTTTGGTTAGAAAGGGGCAAATATGACGTAGATGACGGACTGGGTGACCTTTCTCAACTTAGGTTAACAAACACTGAGTAAATTAACAGCTTGTTTTCGAGGCGCGTAGCAAGTAACCCTGTCAGTTAGATCGACTGTCATTTGATATACTCGCGACTTGCAGCGACTTCAGTCGTGATTCAGAGCTCGCCTCGCCGAAATATCTTCTATCCCCCCTAGTGATCAGATAGTCTAGTTCTAACCCGAGTAGAAAGCAAAACACGAGGCCGGTAGGGCCAAGTAAGTCACCCGGAAGTAGACGGAATACAGGAAACAAGATCAAGCTGTCGGATCCACGAACAATTATATCAAAAGAACCTATTCGATCTGGGCTCGGGGAAGGAAAAGAAAAGAGTCCCGACCGAGGGGGAATGCACTCGCGTAATAGACGGGTCACTCTATCCGTAATAAAGGCGTAATAGTTTGCGCAATCGAAGTGTAATAGGAGCATAATATCCTAAATTCTCCATATTTCACTCCATTTTAGGTCGTTCTGGGCTTTTTTCGCCTGTTTTGGGGCAAATTTGTACAGTTACGGAGCCCAATTCAGCGTAATGGACGTAATAGAAGGGTCACAAATTTTAAGAGTAAAATTCCCCCTTGGTCCCGACCAAAACAACTTCTCTAATTTTTTTTAGAAATTTTAACCAAATTGTTACGCTTGGTTGTCATTATGAATCTACAACTTTCATTTCGGATTTGCAGAGGTATTTTGCTGGGGTTTTGACACTAGTTTCCATACTGATTTCCTTACTTCTTCTCTAAATGGCGAGACCGAATAGGGTCTATTGCTCAACCGCACTACGTGTCGTTGATTTCGTGTCAAAATTGTTAGATAATGCAGACTGCTATTTCATAAGTGATTCCGTTCAAAGGCAGGTTCACAGGTTCACAGGTAAAACTTAGGTGTAACCGTACGCTTGAATGAAGCATACAGTTACGCTTTAAGACGTTATGCTTGAAATGAAGCGTACGAAAAAAATTCTCCCATACATTTAGATAGGACGAATGGGAGCGGATAGACCTGTTACGCTTGGTTTCAAGCGTAATCTCAGTACGCTTCAAAACGGGACGTAAGGCTACGCCTTAGTTTTACCAGTGTTGTGCTTGAAAGAGATCCGACAGCCCGAGCAGCGAGCTGCCCCTGTTTACTGCTTAACTTTTCTGCATGGTGTGTTGCACATTTGCACGATGGCACTCGGCACATAGCTCTTCTGAACATCGTAGAAATCTCCAAACCTTACTATGCAATAACTTAAAGCGCTTGCCCCCCGCAACAAAAGAGAGAGAGAGAGAGAGAGAGAGAGAGAGAGAGAGAGAGAGAGAGAGAGAGAGAGAGAGAGAGAGAGAGAGAGAGAGAGAGAGGAAAGAGAAGAAATGAAAAAGGCAATGCAACCGCAAGTTTTGGTCATTTTTGGAAAACTACACCTTTTGAATGGGATTTTTTCGAACTATCAAGATAAATAGAGTCCCCCAAAAATGACCAACACTGGCAATACGTGGGTTGACTGGAAAGGCGCAACCGTGCGTGGTTTGTGTTAGAAACGAGCGAAAAATTAAAGCCCAAAACAAAATGCCTAGTTGCCTAGTAAGTTAAAAAATAGAAAATAAGTGACGATTGAAAAGCGTCACGATTTTCTGCGAACCTCTCTAGACCGTGCTCATTTTAAATTTCCCTTGGCTGAATCATTCCCAGGGGCGTAGGAACGTCCTGCAAAATGGGGCACGTAACGTGGTTTGCCTACCTTACAGGGGCGAATCGCACTGTTAACGCTGTGGCTTTGGCGCTATTTTTGAACACCCAAATTTATCCAACTTGAAGGACTAGGTGTTTTTTTCACGAATGCCAAATTTAGGCCATATTTCATGGCAAAATTCGCCCTCTTACAACAAGAATGCGAAATATCGGCATTGAAAAGGGCTGAAAATCTGGCGTTCTTCATAGGGAGGCCATTTATTGGTTCAACAGTTAGAAGGGTTCGCTGGATGGTTCCAGATAAAAAATTGGACTTCAAATAGCATAAGTTTTGAACTAGGGCCCATCCTACGGTGGGGGGGGGGAACGGTCCCCCCCACCTCTGAAAAGTGGGGGGGCACGTGCCACCCCGGCCCCATCCCATAGGCTCCTACGCCCCTGATCATTCCCCGTAAACTACATAGTAGAAATTTTTCCTTCAGTTCAGTTTTGGGCCAAAAATCCTGCGGAGCTGCCTGTGCTTTGACGCTTTTCTCGCACTTTTAATCGCTTTAGTTGGGCTAGGTCAGGCTTGCGGCCTGTTGCATGGTGTGAGTACGTCCACGGCGTATTGTAAAAGAAGCACGCACTAGAACCCGTTTTATATCCCTCTTCCTTTAATTTCTCTCCTCCTTTTACTATCTAACCTTGTACCAAGCGGATTCATAATATTCAATCCCGAAAAAAAAAGAGAAAAAAAAACTGTCCCCTCCCCGTTATTTCTCTAGCCAAAGGCGTCATCGAGGAACCAAAAAGAGTGGTTTGAATTAAACTGTTGACTCCACTATCCCTTCCAAGTGATTCTAAGTAGTTAATCGACTCCATCGAGGTGAAATTTCCCCCTCCCCTCTGCTCTTACCTCGATGTCGCCTCGGGCCCTGCCTCGGGGCCCCTCCCCTCCCCGCCGCTGGCTGCCAGCTCTGTCAGCCCGCGCGGCTGCGCGGCTCCCCCCTCCTCACGGGCTGCTCGTCTGCTCCGCCAGGCCGACCAGCCGCGCGGCGCCCAGCGGCACCAACCAGGCCGCCGCCAACAACAACCTGCAGGTGGGCATCGCCGACGACCAGGCCAAGGACTTCGACTTCGAGAAGACCGAGATGAAGTACGACTCGACCGGCATGTTCCACTGGAGCCCGGCGCGCAGCCTGGAGGACTGCATCCTGGTGAGAGACACAGCAACACACCACCATCATTCACCTCACTGAAATCAAAAGTGATTAACTGCTGACACACACTTAAAAGCGTTGAACGCAGAGCCAAAGGGTCATCAACTCCGATATTCCTCCGTGCACGAGATGATATTACCTTAAATATTACATTGATATTACCCATATTACAGGTAATATTACGTTGGTATTACCCATTTTCCCAGGATTATGACGTCAGTACTGTAAAATTGGTGTAATATTACCAATAATCGAGGGGTCCACCACTTCAAAAAATCGTGTACACTGATTTAAATCATAACTGATTGAAAATGATTGACATGATTCAAAATTGATTGAAATGATTCAGAAATGATTGAGTGATTGTAGGTGATTGTGAAATGATTCAGATTATTTAAAATGATTGCTCTGCAAATCCAAGTGACGAACTGTTCGACAGTTATAAGTGTCGAACTAAAAAGTTCTGCAGTTGCAAGTGCACCTTTCTGACTAAGATGGAAAATATTTTTTCCGAGGACACCATCATCTTCGTCTTGAAATTCTCTTTCAAACGAGTATATGGTTGATAGGGTTGCGGCTTAAATTGAAACGGGTACGCAAAAGAATACGAATTCCCAAAATTTCATTTAAGGACTAGTAGCCGTTTCAATTTAAGCCGCAACCCTATCAACCATATACTCGTTTGAAAGAGAATTTCAAGACGAAGATGATGGTGTCCTCGGAAAAAATATTTTCCATCTTAGTCAGAAAGGTGCACTTGCAACTGCAGAACTTTTTAGTTCGACACTTATAACTGTCGAACAGTTCGTCACTTGGATTTGCAGAGTGGACTTGATTGAAATTGAATGCTAATGATTTATTTCGATTGTTTATGAGTTTTGATGATTGTTTTTGGTTGAAATTGATTTTTAATGATTGAGATTTTGAGAGCCAGAACGCCTGCTAGGTAGGCAATTGTGCGCTGGACACACAAGGCGTAGAGTTGGTGGCCTACCCTCGCCTCTGCGAGATGGTAAAGGAAAAGGCCCGGTAGGATTCTGATGTCAATTGATTTCCCTGTGATAAGGTTCATAGAACTTAAAAGATTTCAGCTATCTCTTAACACTTTTGTTAATAATGAAAGTTACGTTTCATAATAATAGATTTATAATTAAATGTTTCTGTAAGGTATAACTTTAATTTTGGCTAATCTCAACAGCACCATAACCTTCTCAGTGCCTATCGTGTTTTAGGTACGAAGGAAAAATGAATGAAGCGTATTGATTGATGGCTTGACATCATTATAAAAGGGGATTTTTCAAATTTCTATCATTCAGTAGCACAACTGAGGTGTTCGGAAAATAATTGATACGCACCTAAATGCTTCCAAACCAAAAGCATATTGCCAGAGCTGCGTTTCGGCCTGTCGGCTAGTACATGCAATTTTTGACGACTCCAAGTATTTGAATCGAAAGTGTGTACCTTGCCCTTGAAAACGGCACTTCGCATGCCAAGTTAGGGTGCACGGTATGGCGTCCACAGGGGCGTAAGTGCGACCCTGCATCTGTCCGGAATTACCCCAGGCTGGGGTAATTCCGGACAACCTGGATTTTTGAGACTAGTTGGTTCCAAAAAATTTCTGGGAGGCTGGGGAGGTGTTCCACGACCTATGCAAAAGTGGAAAGGGTGGGGGGGAAATTTTTTCTGAAACTTGTCTTGAATTATTATCAGAATCAGTAATTACAGGTACTGATGTCAAAATGTGTGAAACATCCGAAAAGAGGACCTAAAATAGGTGAAAATATGTTTTACTAACGAAAACCTAACCACTCATTATCGACAATAACAGTCAGAATAAGAAATGTTTCAGAAATATGACATCATTGGGAACTACCCATATTGTCCGGTATTACCCCTCTGAAGAGTATCCGGAAATACCCCAAGGGTAGTTCATACTTTAAAATACCGATTTCAATTAATGGGTGAGACCGACGTCCATTCGCCCAACGCCAAAACAAAGCCAGAGGAACATAAGTTAAAGGGAAATGTCAGAATTTAGTTTATGATTGGATAGAGGGTACGAAATATACATGGTAATCTAAATACAGATCTAGCTTTTACCTAATTTTGCGGGTACTCGAAATTTGAGTTGCTCTGGAGGCCAAAAGGCTCCACCTCCCGCCCTGGCGTGCTGGAATTCTCATCTCGGGCTGGAAATTTTCAACTGTTATGAAATGTTCGGCGCTGCGATCACGCCAACCGCGCGAAATTCAAAGTGTCCGGAATTACCCCGTGTCCGGAATAGCCCCACTCTCCCTTACCAAGTCACCATCCGAAACGAGCCGAGAGCCTCAAGAGCCGAACTTTACGAACGAGAAGCCGAAGAGCCGAAGAGCCGACGAGCCGAAGAGCCAAAGCTAGCTGATCGCCAGGCCCGCGGAATTCGAAACTCACGGCCACCAGGAGAAGAGGATAAGTTGTTTAAATGGAGTGATTTTGAGTGATTTAATGTGATTCAAGTGATTGAAAATGATTGAAAGTGATTGAAAGTGATTGAAAATGATTGAAAATGATTGAAAATGATTGACAATGATTCACAAAGATTCACAATGATTTACAATGATTGTTTTGATTGAAATTGTGATTGTTTTTGGAAGTGAATACAGTGATTTTTCGCTGTGAAGGACCCCTCGCCAATAATACCTGTAATATTTGACATTCCTCCGTACACGGCCAAGCGGAGTTGACGACCCTCTGCGCAGAGCTGAACACTTTGGCATGCTGAGTTAAAAGTGCCGTGTGTAATTTCCATGAGGCATC
The DNA here is from genome assembly GCA_029379305.1 of Frankliniella fusca. Taxonomy (NCBI): domain Eukaryota; kingdom Metazoa; phylum Arthropoda; class Insecta; order Thysanoptera; family Thripidae; genus Frankliniella; species Frankliniella fusca. The sequence continues at coordinate 1,761,063 of JAHWGI010001426.1, read as the reverse complement.
AAGAGTTCGACCGATACGTCTGTCGTCAGAATGTGTCCAACTAAAGTGCAGAACGTTTTTGTCCTCATTGAAATAACATGGGCCTCTCCGCCTTGCTTCGCCCCGCAGGACCGCAACCAGGCCGCCATGACGGTGCTCAACGGCCACGTCGTCGTGTGCCTGTTCGCCGACCCGGACTCGCCCCTCATCGGGCTGCGGAACCTCGTCATGCCGCTGCGCGCCTCCAACTTCCACTACCACGAGCTCAAGCACGTCGTCATCGTGGGCTCGGTCGAGTACATCCGGCGCGAGTGGAAGATGCTGCAGAACCTGCCCAAGATCTCCGTCCTCAACGTAAGCATACCCGGTCCAAGAGCCACTAATTTTATTTTATAGTATTATTTTTTTTTTACAACGCAATTTTTAAAAAAAGTTATAATAATATAAAAGTTTAGAAAATAAAACAGAAAAAAAGGTCAGAAAACAATCGGTATAATTAACGCGATGAAACTCAGATTTACCCCCTCTCCTCGTGGCAACCGCAACACTCTACTGCTACTTAACGCTATTTCTCCCCCACCCCGGCACCCCTCCCGCTGCGCAGGGCTCCCCGCTGTCGCGCGCCGACCTGCGCGCCGTCAACGTCAACCTGTGCGACATGTGCGTCATTCTGTCGGCCAAGGTGCCGAGCAACGACGACCCGACCCTGGCCGACAAGGAGGCCATCCTGGCCTCGCTCAACATCAAGGCCATGACGTTCGACGACACGATCGGCGTGCTGAGCCAGGGCCAGGAGCAGGAGGCGGCGCTCACGCCCGTGGGCAGCCCCATCGTGCTGCAGCGGCGCGGCTCCGTGTACGGCGCCAACGTGCCCATGATCACCGAGCTCGTCAACGACACCAACGTCCAGTTCCTCGACCAGGACGACGACGACGATCCCGACACGGAGCTCTATCTCACGCAGCCCTTCGCCTGCGGCACGGCCTTCGCCGTCAGTGTGCTCGACTCGCTCATGTCCACGGTGAGACACAAAACTAAAAACTAAAAACTCTGAAATGTTTGAAAACCTCAAAATTCAGAAAAGGAAAGGAGAAACAAAAACAGAAAAATGACGAAAAATTTGCGCGGGGTCAAAAGAATTCAGGAAAATTCACAAAAAATTGTGAAACATTCAAGCATAGATTGCAAAACAAAAAAATATATATAAAATTTTACAAAACTTAATAATAAAAAATAGTAGGAAAAAAATTGTGTGCCATAATTGGGAGTTGTTTTTCCCTCGGCAAATGAAAGTTTATAAGAAAATGAAGTCCAAAACAATATTGTCGCGTACACTCCTCATGTACTTGTTGGCATGTTGCAGACCTACTTTAACCAGAACGCGCTCACGCTCATCCGGTCACTGATCACGGGAGGCGCCACCCCAGAGCTGGAACTGATCCTTGCCGAAGGCGCGGGGCTCCGCGGCGGCTACAGGTACCGACCACGACTATTTTAATCACACCGTGCAATATCAAAATAGTTTAACTACGCATTATATTCTAAAAACAGAATCTCTCTTTAAAAAAAATAATAAATAATAATAATAATAATAATAATAATAATAATAATAATAATAATAATAATAATAATAATAAATAAAGGTTGGCCATTTTTAACAACGTTTTTGTGTGGCTACTCACAGAGAGGAATTTATGGTCTGGTTACGTAAAAAAATTTGCAGTGGAGAAATGTTCAGTTACGGTATCAAATTGTAAAATTTAACATTTTTACCGACACTTGGTGTCGCCTGGTCAGTCCTGACCATTACAACTTCAGTTTCAAATCACATACTGCGAAAAATACTCTGCAAACTCAAGTGTGAGACAGTATTACACTTTTTACTGCAGTACCACTGCGTCTCACACTTTCAAAAACTATTTTCTGTCGTTGAATAGCAGTCCCGTTTTAGAGAGCAGCATCAGCTTTGGTTGAAAATCTCCGTTAAAACGAGCTACCATGTGATGGGGTTTGGAACAACAATACATGAAATAATCGGAAATTAATGGTTTCGATAATTTATAGGAACGTTGTTGTTTGCGATCAGAAACCCATCACATGGTAGCTCGTTTTAACCGGGATTTCGAACCAAAGCCGATGCTACTCTCCAAAACGTGATTGCTATTCAACGACAGAAAATAGTTTTGGAAAGTGTGAGACGCAGTGGTACTGCAGTAAAGAGTGTGATACTGTCTCACACTTGAGTTTGCAGAGTAATGTAAATTTACGAAGACACTTTTTTTTTTTTAATGAATCTAGTATTCTCACCTGAGGCGGAAAGATAGGGCTGTGCGGTGATTGGATTTCTTAAACGGTGACGGTGATTCGAATCACCGGTGAAGTCTACGGTGATCGGTGATCAACACTTAACCGGTAAATTTTGAATCACCGGTGAATTTTGAATCACCAGGTGGAATTTGGATTCCCGGTAATTCAATAATAACCGGTGATTTTTTTTATTTCCAAAATCACCGTTTCTTGGTAGGAAAATATAAATTATAAAATATACATTTTAAATTCATGTTTCTCAAAAAATCTAGAAGTCATTGCAAGAACTCTTGTTGTCTACTTTAAGAAAAAGATTTGCTACAGAAAAAAGACTGAAATTTAAGATCTGGAGACATAGACGGCCACCGCAAGAAGTACCAAAAGGTGTTCGGTGTTCTGTGATTAACCGGTGATTGGTGACTTACCAGTAATTTTCAGAAATCGGTTAATCGGTGATTTTAAAAACCTTATTCGGTGACGCGGTGATTGAAATCACCGAAAAAATCACCGGTAAAACGCATCACCGCACAGCCCTACGGAAAGATGTCCAACTCTCTGCACTCTAGGCGCCAATGGGTCGCATCCTATTCTCTTTGCAACGCAATCGCCCTGACCTCTTGTCCCCCTGACCTCCTGCCTGCTCCTGCCGCAGCACCATGGACAGCCTGTCCAACAGAGACCGCTGCCGGGTGGGGCAGGTCTCCCTGTTCGACGGGCCGCTCGCGCAGTTCGGCGAGTCGGGGAAGTACGGCGACCTTTTCGTTCTAGCGCTCAAGTCGTACGGCATGCTCTGCATCGGGCTGTACAGGTGTGTGTACGTACCCCCTGTCTCTCTCTCTCTCTTTCTTTTTCTCTTTTCCTATTTCTTGCACTCTCGCACTCTTGCACTCTCTCTATCTCTCTCTCGCATCCACTATCTCACCCTTTTAGTCGCTCACTCTCTCACTCTGTTAGTTACTCTCTCTCACTTCCTCTTCCTCTCACTCTGTTAGTTACTCTCTCTCACTTCCTCATATTCTCTCTCTCTCTCTCTCTCTCTCTCTCTCTCTCTCTCTCTCTCTCTCTCTCTCTCTCTCTCTCTCTCTCTCTCTCTCTCTGTTACTCTCTCTCAGTTCCTCATTTTTCTCATTCTGTAGTTACTCTCTCTCAATTCCTCGTTTTTCTCATTCTGTAGTTGCTCTCCCTCTCTCTCTCAGTCTGAAACTCTCTCCGACGCGTTTTTCTCTCACTCTCACACCCTCTCACCCTGACACCCTCTCTCTCACCGAACTCTGCTGGTGCTCGCAGGTTCCGAGACACCAGCAACGCGTGCGACGCCTCCTCGAAGAGATACGTCATCACCAACCCACCCGATGACTTCGCCCTTCTCCCCACCGACCAGGTCAGTGCAGCACCGAGAGAACGAAATGAAAAACCATCGCAACGGTGCAATAATTGCGATATCGTTTCGAAGTTCATCTCGTCTTTCCGGTATGGTAACAGGGTTGTTACAAATCGGGAAAGTCAGGGAAAGTCAGGAATCCTAAAAGTGGTCAGGGAAATTCAGGGAGAGTCAGGAAAAATAAAATGATAGCAAACTTTTGCTCGCCTACCGCCTCTTGCGTTTTTACCCCGTGCCTGTGGACAAGATCCATGGTAGTCTCTATTTTTCCTTCTTTCATTGCGTAATAATGCATGTTTAACGATCTAAAAAAGTCAGTAAAAAATCGGTATTTTGGTCAGGGAAAAGTCAGGGAAAAGTCAGTAATACTGAAAATCTAGATCTTGTAACAACCCTGGTAAATGACACGCGTATATCGAACCTCACGCGTGACGCACCCTGTTGCAGGTGTTCGTCCTAATGCAGTTCGACCCAGGTCTGGAGTACAAGCCCAACAGGGGCGCGCCCCGCGGCAAGGACGACAACTCCTGACTATTGCTGTGTAGCGCCCTCACCGATGGACCCTACTCCTACATCTAAGCGACCCAGCGCGCCTGTCGCGCTAGTCTCAAACCTATTCCACTTCATGTTTCATTCTTTTACAACTTTATATTAGCATTTACAACATTTTATTTTACTTTTGTTTTATTTTTATTTTTTTACCAAAATTCCCACCATCCTTCTCCCCCCCTTTGGTTGCCTGTTATGAAGAGAGCATACTTGCAATGAATCATTGCCCTCTGTATCCTAAGCCTAGGCGGCTAAAAAATCAGGTCAGATTCACCCGATCAAATTCAGGTTACCAAGGCGAACATCCAGAAGTATGCAGTCCTTTCCATGACATTCATATTTTTCTTTCTACTTCTACATTTTCTTTCATCACTTTCATTACGCCAAGTAGAACAGCATAGTTCTGTATCTTTCATTTTCGAGTGGGAATTGTTTGGGAGTATGCGCCTCAGTCAGGGTTGCAGGAGGAGATCCATCTGGCATGACCAAGCTCAGGAGACCCCCCAGCGACATTGCAAGAATGCAGGAGTAAGCAAGATAACAGAGAGTCAAAATTAAGGCTGGTGAAATTTCCTGTGGTCTGCCAGGGAGGACGCTACGACGGGCGTGCGACCCGTCAAAACAAACTAAATATCTAACGCAAAAACAATGTTTATCACAGAACAAGATGTGTAAATAATTTCATAAAGTAGGAAATATTTCGGTGTAAATATGAAAATAATTCGCAAATCTCAAGGGATTTGACTGTGCTTGAAAGTTGTAAATATTTTTTTTACATGTTGATAGTTTGGATTTTCTATAAGACCTAAATAAGAAAGGGGTTGCCAAAATGAGCATCACTATTTAGGGAAATGAAAACCCTACGAGTATGGTTAATTATCCAATTTCATAGGATAAAACTGTTACATTTGAATTGTAAGATAAACTTTTAAAATGCACAACTGTACATAATTTATCTCCCTCGAATTGTGATACCGACTTAAAAAGGAGATTAATGCAAAGTATTGGTATGTAGATTAGCAACATTCCTCACAAGGTTTAAGATAATTTTTTTAAACTAAACTTTTAATTCCTGTTTATAACGAGATTTGCTTTGAAGTACAGTGAAATCTAGAAAGTGAGAATTGCTTAGGACCCTTGTCTTAGGATGTTATATCCAGGTTTCCTTCATCAAAAGGTTCTTGAATATAATCAGTCTCTAACTAGCAGGATCCTAGGAGAAGTAAATTAATTGGGAGATATTCTTACCATCTAGGTACTAAGTATTAAGGTTTCACTGTATTTGCGGCATGCTTACTACAGCTCATGTGATTTAAATTAGAGATTTTTTTATGTCTGCAAAGAATAGCAGGCAGAAAAAATTGTTAAAAAATTCAAAACATTGACAACAAAAGTTATAAAATTTGCAAAAGCGACAACAAGAAACAGTAAACTGCAAACTTATGTTTCATATGGGAAATAATTTCAAAATTCTTGAAGAGATAGAAGCTGGGGCCTACAAGCTTTTATCTCTGCAAGTTTTTAGCTAAAGCAATAACTTAGTCTTCTTTCACATTGAAATTCTTCTCTTATTCAACTTATTATACCTCACAATTTTGTTTTGTGTGGATAATAGCAATAATTTCATGGCTTTGCACTTTTTCTTGGAGGAGGTGATGAATTTCACGTGATAGCAGTCGCATTAATTGTTTGCAAAAAAGGAAACAATTGTTTATTAGGTTGAATTTGTTTTGATGAGCAAGAACAAGAAGCACAAAGTACTATTTGTTTTATTTATTGCCCTACAAGTGTAAAGTGAGAAAAACAGCCAGTCATTTTGTGACACAAAGGGGAAAAAAATGAAAAAAAAAAAAAAAAATACTCAGAAGCTACTCATAACATAAACCTGGATGCTTGCTTGCTGGTGCTATGTTTGCTTAGTGTGTAATGGCTCAAGTAGAGGCAAACTCTAAAAGTTTCTGTTTCCTGAAATGTATACATCCCCCAAAGCCCAGAGACAATTATTGTCATTGCTATGAAACTCTACTCATGAACACAAGTATTAACTACTTTCCTTCTATAAATTCTTTCCTTAATTTACACCACATAAGACCCTAATTTCTAAGCATTCATAAACTGTCAATTTTAACAGAAAAAGAGGGTAAACTATCTCGTGCTTATAGAGGGAGCATTGAAGCTAAATGCTTCCCTTAACCAGCAAGACAACTAGCTGAAGAAACAAGAATTTGCTTATTTGACTTTTTTTTAAAAAAAGTTTGTTTTAACTTTTACCGTAGATTATTTGTCAACCCACAATGTGATACATTTTAGGTTCCCATATACATGGTTAATCGTTGTTCTCTCGAAAATGCTGTTGTCAGTTTTTGTGAAAATTGTATCTTTTCGCTTGTGTAAGTGGTGTGTGTGTGTGTGTGTATGTGTGTGTGTATGTGAGAGAGAGAGAGAGTGAAGACGTGTGAGAATGAGTGTGAGTGTGTGTGTGTGGGTGCATAAGAACTTTAATTGAAATTTACTGAATAGCATGCAAGGTGGTATAGAAGCCATACAGTGACTTCAGCATTAAGCTCATGACACAGACAAAAAGAAATCTTGCTGCTGTATTGCAGTGAGCAAACAAAGGCTCAATTTCAATTTTTATTTTTTCCACCCTTTTGACTGTGTGTGAGTGTAATGTTGAGTTAACAAGAACTGACTTAACCATATTTTCCCTGATATGGAAGGAATAGAAGGTTCCCTGTTCTCATTAGTGATGGCCATGGTGAGTGGCGATGGGATCTTCTCTCCATCACCAGCCATACTGCTAGTAGCAAATAGCCTGAAACGCGCTGAATCCTTGAAAGTGTTCATTAAGTGAAAGTGCGACATCTGCTGATCAAAATTTTTGACATCAATGAAATGACTTGTGTTCAATGAGCTTATCAACTTATTGAATATTAAATAATAGCACCCTGGCATAGCAACAAAAGAATTCAATTTCATACACGTTTGGTACATAGAGTTTTCACAGTCTAACAATTACATTTGAGAGCTATTAATTATCTAGAGGTTTGACAACATAACAATTGTATACTCTGGTTTCCATGACAATCCCTTAAAAAGTTGATGTATTTTAAAGCTTGTGAATTGCATAGTAGTTAAAATACCATGCACAAATGATTGTTACTGACAATTAACATTTTGTACTCTGCCATTCCATACCTGACCTAACCAAACTGTCAAATAGTGAGTGAAAGAGATTACTGTCACTGGCCTCCCCAAATAACCAGAAACCATGGCTCTAACTGGAGAGTGACTGCTTTTTGTGAATTTTATTTATTAACATAAACAAGGATTTGTTGCATCAAGGGATGACAGGTAGTTAATGGAAATCTCTTTTGTCATAATAACTCCTGCTCATAGAAACTAATACGCTTAGAGTTTTTACTTTGACAGTTTTAACATTACATTTGACAACATTTTCTTTGTAGAATTTATCATAGAGTATGGTAGATAAAGTAGGAAGAGGAACATAGATTCCTCTCTCTATCACTGCCAATTTAAGACAGACATTTTACATTTTACATATTCGTTAACAATCTTAATTAACCAAGGTACTTCCTTTTGTACTTTTATTATATGTATTTAAGAAATTTTAAACGGCAGTGATGTAGTAGATGGGAACAGTACGATCCAATCCTTCCTTGATGCAACAAGGCTTGATTATAGCATTGAAAATAAGATGTGTCTATGTAAATTTTTATGAGAAAATAAAATGAGTTTTTATTCAATCAATAATTTTTCCTACAGAACCCTAGTTGTACCCAGCACCCCAGAAGAGATGTGAGTGTCATTGCACTTTTGTTACAAAAGAAGTGAAGCAGACTTTTTTTTTCTTTTTAATCCTTTTCTTTTTTTTTTTTTTTTTTTTTTTTTTTTTTTTTTTTAGATTAAAAAAGGAAATAAGAAAAAAAGTACTCACATTGCCCTAGCGCTGCAGGTTCATGACTCCCATGGATTGCTAAACTTTGAGTGGGGGATTTCCCAGACGCACACCTTCCCCTCAGAATCTCCGAGGGCCAGAAGTTGAGCACTGGAATGGAAGCACACTCTGTTTCAAACTGCAAGGAGCATCTAAGAAATGCAAAAGCTTTACATAAAAAAAGGCTGATAAGAAAATTTCTACCTGGCAGTTCTGACACAGACAGCAGACAACGGGACACGCACAGTGCCCTCATAGATTTCCAAGGTGGGCAGACTTTTTGATGAAGATATACTGCAGAGATGGACGTTCCCTGATGAGCTCCAGATCACAGCAATGTCTGGATGGCTTGAACTGATATCCAAGCCACATAATGGTTCTGATAAATGAATTTTTCTTATAACATTCATCTGAAAAACAGATAATGAGAAATTCGACCTGAGAATCTCATTGATTCATGATAACATTGGGAATTAAAACAATGCACAGAAAATTTTATTACCACTGTAAGAGAATACACATTCAGCTCATGATCAGTGCCACAACTGACGAAAAGATCTTTGCTGCCAGGGACCCAACGCACACCTGTGATAGTTCCCTTATGGCTTTCAATGATATTCAAAATGGGATTGTAATACTCAAGCTCAGTGTTCACTGATCCTGGGAAAGGAAAAATAATGTATAGAATATGGATGTATATAGAATATGGATGTATATAGAATATGGATGTAAAATTGACAACTACAATAAATTTAATATGATGTAACCTACGTTTTTTTCCGAGCAAAGGTTGTCGAGAGTCTGTCCTGCAGAGGGCTAATGAACCACCTTCAATTCCACAAAGAAACATTCTTGGTTCAGAGGGATTGAACGAAGCACAGAGAATGCCTAAGTTCAAATAATCCCTCTCGCTTTGCAGAAGAAAACTGTGAATTCACCCAATATATTAACACCTCATCAATCATAAATAACTACAAAACAAATGAACACTTTCACTAAACAAAAATATTTTTTTACCCTTGAGTAGCCTTGAGAGTTCCAGCAGTAGACTTAGCTGTCCAAATAATAACCATGCCATCCCTTGAAACAGAGGCAAGGGCTGGCCTTACACTTGTGAGATCGAAGTTCTGAACCCACTGGAGGTGAACAATAGCTTCATTATGCAGGGTCAAATTTCCAATAACAATTGCATCATCTCTTTGAAGGTTCCAAACAGTGACTTCTCCTGAAAAACAATTCCTGGTTAGATTTGATTTCAAGGCTTGTTAGCACAATTTACACCCTGTACAAAATGTATAACTACCACTAAATGTTCCACAAGCAAGGATGAAGGAATCACTTGGATGAGCACATACCCTTGTCACACAAGAGCTCACGTCAAGTGTCCGAATGCTACTATTTGGTTTGGATTCTGGCCTGAAAAATTTTATCAGAAACATGTTATTTTAGTAGAAAATTCTAAATGCTCAGAAATCAAATTAGAGCCAAAATTTTAAGCAAAAGTGTAAAATCATGGAACTTACCGATTAGTTTGATAGAGACATACACTCCCTGAGTGATCACACCAACTAGAGTGCTCTTTGGCGCACCTCGAGACAGCAAGTACGCCTCCAGTACAACTCCAATCAATACTGGATGTGATAAACTGAAAGTCATAATAATTTTCAGGATCAAAAAACATCCTCTAGGAATCAAATTTGAATTTGGATTCAATAAATGTATACCTTATACTGAGGATGGTCTTTCTCCAAGCTCAAACTGAAGAGCAGCTTTACACTACTATTTTCTATATTTTGCAATTTATAATCATCAAAGGCCCTACTCTTTTGACATTTGTCGAGTTCTTCCAAGACCCTAGGCGTGATTCTATTCAACCAGGCGGCCAACCTCGAAATGTCAACATTCGGTGGATTGTCTGCTCCCAGGGACTGAGTCTGAACCTAAAATTGAAAGTCACAATAACTTTACCAGTCTAGATCCATCATTTGAATTTATTTAACAGAGAAAATCAACTTTCAAAGTCACCTCAACAGAGTTAGCAGTTGTACTCTGGGCACTCGCTTCGGAAAATTGTAACTCGTCAGTCTGTGACGCATTTTCAACACTAGACCTGAAATATGAGGCAACAGAGAAGTAGAGGCGCTATCAAGAACAGCGTGTATCTAATATCATCACTAGTGATGATTGAAAACATGAAGGGCGAACCGGGCCGTGCCCGTGCCGGGGGGAGGAACGGCATCATAACCTGTTGGACTGCCATGAAGATGGGCAGCTTATGCTGTCAACGTCTTCTGACACAAACGGTTTCGACATGACGATGAGCCCAAGTCATCAATTGTGAAATCTGGTCTGCGAGAGAGGGGCGCGGAGACGTCGACACCTTAGGTAAGGACTCCCACACACCAACAAATAATGCAAAAGCAGACAATTTACTGATTCGGCCGAACTACTATACACACACGCACGCACACAAACAAACCGTGTGCCGTCGCTATGGCAACTGCAAAACATAAACAAAACCCCGCAGATTGCCAACATTCATCGTGGCCATGATCCACGGGAATGGACTGAAATTTCACTACCTTCGAAGCGGAAATATATTCCATTTCAGTTTCATATAACTTTGATCACAGAATTACGAAAAGGTCCTGTATTAAACGCTTTTATTTTCCAAAATGTTCAGTATGTCAGATATTTCTTGTTGGTAAGCCCTGTAAACTGAATGAAGGGGGACAAAAGTGATTACCGTTCCAGGTTCCAGTACTGCATCTCATCCTCTGATACGATTTGGGAGAAAATGGGTTTGATCGAAAGCGAATGATAAAACCGCGAACAATTAACTTGGAGAATATTTAAAAATGGGTAACTGTTGCTTCAAAGTGACTCTATCTAGAGACAGGCTGACTCTGCGGAGAAGGTAGGCAACCAGAGGTACTCCCTTAAAGCAGGGAGGTCCCATACCTTCACGGATGAATGCTTTGAATCAGTTTTAATAAAAAGAACATCAATGCTGAGTATTTCTTAAATTATTAACTTGCCGTGTCTTACTTCTATTTCAATTTCAGAAAAATTGTTCTTTTACTAGTAGGACTTGACAATGCTGGAAAAACTGCTGCTGCAAAAGGCTTACTTAGAGGCAAGACATTTCAGACAAGTTTTGAATAAATTATGATTTTCTGAGGAAAATGTTGCCGGTTTAGATGTTTTATTCTCTGTTCATTATTCTCTCTAACAGAAAAGACACATCACACTGTGCCAACTGTTGGTTTCTCTTCCTTTACTCTTTCATACAAAAGATGTTCAATAATTATTTATGATTTGGGCGGAGGTTCACAGATAAGAGATATATGGTCTGAATACTATGCAGATGTAAGGAATCTTCAAAGTTTTTCTTCTTTTTTTTTCTTGTGAAATTTTGTACTGTCAGGCATTAATTGAATGCCACGGTATGCTCTTTTATAATTTGTTTCAGGTGCATGGTATCATATATGTTATTGATGCTAGTGATCCAACAAGAATAAGTGAAAGTGCTGCTGTCTTGAAACAACTCTTGACTCATGAGATGTTGAAAGGAAAACCTCTTCTGTTGTAAGCAGTCTTTGGGTGTAATTTTCTTGTGTTCAAAGCTTTTTGTTAAATTTACTGAATGCATTTTGGGGATCGCAGGCTGGCAAACAAGCAGGATATTGATGGTGCTCTTGATGAGATTGATGTAGTTGAGAGGCTAAATTTAGAAACTATTGTAAATGAACTCAAGTGTCCAACTTTGGTTGAAACCTGTTGCGCTGTAGCACCACCTAACAATTCAAAGCTACGTAAAGCGTACACTGATCCAGGGATACAGAACGGTTTTAGGTTTGTACTGTTTCCTTTGCCTCTATTGTCTCATAAATGCTAATAATTATTGACCGAAGTAATTTCTTTATGTTGACATAGATGGATAATTAATCAAATTATAAAGGACTATTCTGCTATAAATGGCAGGGTAGACAAAGATACCAAGGCTGCTCAGGCTCAGCTGCTTATGGAAAGAGAAAATAGAAGAAGGAGGGTTGAGGAGCAGCGCCGGCAAAGGGAGGAGAAGGAAGGGACTATCATAATTCCCCTTCGAGATAGTTCTCCCGTAAGGTTTGCCCTTAAACATTTTTGTTCAATGCTCTACTGTTTCTTTTTTTATCCCTTTCTTTTTTTTAAAAAACAGGAAAGCCTAAAGAGCAGAATAATTTCTGTACAGCCAACAGGCACCATTGGTATTCAAAAGTTGTCATCTGAGGAAACTGTTAATCCATCTGACTCTCAGGACAGTGGTTTTACAGTTCATAACGGAGACAGAGATAGTGATTCATTAGGCACAGTTGTCAGTAAAGATAGTGCTGTACAATCTGTACAAAATGGTAAAGCTGATGATGATTTGGGAGGACCACCAGGCAGAGACATTCCAGGTAGGAATTTTAAGAGGCTTTGCTTCTCCTTGTAGCATTAGTTACTTGAATACTGTATAATGGGTCAAACCTCTCTGTCTCTCTTCCTCTTTTTTGAAGAGCTAAAGCCTAAAAGGAGACAATTTATGAAACGTTCTAATAAAACTGCACCAGCAAACCCTCCAAGAGAGCTCCATTCAGTGGATTCCAAAACCAGGCCCAGTGCACCACACAGACTACCACCACTGACTCCTCCGCCTAATCATGTTAAGATGGTGAGAATATTTCCTTCCAAATAATTTAATGAGATTTCCAATCAACACTTTACTTTTTAATAAATAAAAAAAGAAAGAAAAGGGGGGGAGGGGAAAGGACAGCAGGTGCTATTGTTTTCTTATTTTTATTTCCTTAGTTTGAAGTGAAGTCAAAACGTCAACGATTGGTATCTTCAATGAGTCTGTCATTCGATAAGAGTGAATCTGATATGACTGATGAGGAAAGGTCCCAAAACTTAGTCAGTTTTCCTTCTGACTGGAAGCTCTTACGGCACAGAAAAGGTTTGTCAGCTTAACTTCTTTAATTCAAATTGTGAAAAAGAAAAGAAAAATCATTCAAAAAGAGAAAATTTATGAGGATTTACTTTATGTTTAAAGCAATATAAATTATTAATTTTAGACATTCTCATTTAATTCAAATTACAGGAAAAGAAGAGCATGTAAATGAAACAAATGAGGAAAATCATAATGAAAACCTAGGGAAAACATTTATTGTCTCTAGTGGAATCCCATCTGTAGTAGGAAAAAACTAAGTCCATTTTTAAACATGCATTGAACTTTAAGCCAAGAATCTTGTTTTATTGCTTTTAAATATTGTGAAAAGAATGTCAGTGCCTTGCAGTCATGATCATCTGTTGTAAAAATAGAATAGCATGTGGCATGTATTGTAACATACGTAGTTTGTTTCCATTTTATTTTTTACATTAAGAAACGTAATGTACCAAAAATGAATTTGTAAGAAATTTTTCCATTAGATAGGGTCAACATACTGAAAGTTCATCAGTGTGCATAGGAGTGCACACAAAAGATAAAATATTGGTGATGCATTTGACTTGGTCTGAAAGTTTGCAATCTGTTCATGTAATAACAGATTAGATTTTAAGTAAATATTTTTACATGAATGACAAAGCAACCCGCTGTTTGCTTGGTAATTTTATTAAAATCAAAGTTAAAAATATTACTGAGGGTTTTATTGTGAAACTGGTGAGTATATACAGAAATTAAATAATACATCGCCAGGTACATCATCATTAACTCTAGCTGTACAATCAATCTGTGGAATGGCTTTTTAAAATCTGCTTTCAGTTCAAGAAACTTCAAGGGAGTTAATTCAACAATGTGGAACCATTACGTCAATGTTGAATATATTGCTTTCTATTTATCCAAGATCTTGAACTAATTTTAGGAGAAGACTAAATTATTTGATAAATAAATCATGAAAACAAAAAATGCAGGAAGTCTATGTGTTTTAGAGATGACTAGAACTTCCATAATTGGTTATGCAAGAGTAAGTACAGCAATTTTGTAAGAAAATTATTAGGTGATTGAATATAGTACTACATTTTGATATTTCTTTTTTAAAGATGCCCTTTCAATATAAGAATAAACTAAGTAATCTGAAAACCCACCCAAGTGCCTGCCAGCTGTTGAGACCTCCAGCATTAGAAGCAACATCACCAATTGTTTCATCTTTACATGATGAAAAGAATATACATAGTCATGTTAGGAAATTTAGTGTCACATGTCATGTCTCAATCAATTACCATCAGTTTCCCTGTAATTTATAATTAAAAAAAAAAAAAGTAATCTGTGATGTTATTGACATGGTTGCAGTATGCAATAAATAATTTAAGCAAAATCACAATAAAATATCAAGCATGCCCAACTGAGACACCATTATGAGTCTAATTCCAGTCCATACTTCCATTTCACTACATGAGTGGGTAGATGTCATGATATGTATCGAGAACACCAAAAAAGACTCTACAGCACCACCAAAATGTGCATAAACTTAAATGTCAATGAATTGGGAATACCTACTTTTATCACCATTTTCAAGTTTAAACAATAATCGGACATAATTACTAGCACAAATCACAAAACTGAGGCAGCATATTTCAATAACCCTAATACTCTGTCAAATCCAGCAACAATAGTGGAGCAGCAAGCAGAAGTTTGGTTCCTTGCAATCATATGTACGACATGGCACCACAAAATAAACATCCATTACAAAGACAATAGAGAGCAAAGTACCATAGACTGATTAATAATTTGCCTTATATCACTGAAGACTCTTCCATTTTCTGGAATAGACATGCAATCACCATGGTCAAATGCTGAAAAAAAATGGAAAAAGAAAATGGTTTAACACTGAAAGGAAAACAAGTTTTAAACCCAGGCAGAACCTGAAAAGGCAGAGTAACAAGTATACCACACATCACATAATTTCCCTAGAAATTGGATGTTATGAGATACGAGATACAAAAATAAGAATAATATAATATGTATGCCTTGTATCATGGATTACAGAATGTTCTTCTGCCTAAGAACACAACCATTAATTTTTAAAACGGGAATTTATTACTTTGTCCCAAGTCAAAGAAAACCTATTTGAAGTTGACCCATGCATTTTATACATATTTTTGACACACCAAATCTGTTAAATGCTCACAGTTTCTCTTGCTTGCTCACTAACCTTGACATTGACATATTTAAACATATTTAAACTTATATTTTACAGGAAAAAAGAGGGGAGAAAAGGGGAAGCGGCAACAAACAATTTAAGCTTTAATCCAACAGAACTGCATGTTGATTTAAAGCTTACAACTGTAATTTAACTTCACTTTTAAAACAACCAAAAAATCAATCTCCTAAAATGCTTTAAATGAAAGTGGTATTCATTGCAAGCATGGATGCAAAAAACTTAAACACATTTGCAGCACAGCCAGATAAACCAGCCATCATCACTATGGCAAGAAATCAACACAGGTATAATAAAGACAATTGGCTTATCATCACTCTAAAGGCCTGATAAAGTTCCCTTTGAAAAACTACAACAACAAATTAACAATGTCTCATTGATAAACGTCCCAATG
The DNA here is from genome assembly GCA_029379305.1 of Frankliniella fusca. Lineage (NCBI taxonomy): Eukaryota > Metazoa > Arthropoda > Insecta > Thysanoptera > Thripidae > Frankliniella > Frankliniella fusca. Next base: position 1,745,317 of record JAHWGI010001426.1, on the reverse strand, counting down.
TTCAAACTGGAACAGGTCGTACATTATGGTAAGATAAAATATTTAGCTCTGATGATAGACTATACAATAATAAAATAATATATTGAACAGATTGACAGGACACAAACTATTAGATACATTAACAAACTAATTTTTCAGGAAACTAATTTGTGACATTTTAACTATGATTGCCATACTAGTAAGAAATAACAAACAATAATTCAAATCAAATTAGAAGAAAAAACACTGTAATGTCTTAATTATCCTTTCAGAACATACAAATTAACAGTCTTGAATATAACCTAAACACTTGAAACAAAGGATAGAATGTAAAGACTGAATGAACGGCTCCTTTCTCTTTCAGATTTCAGTAACATGTCTGACAGCCTATATTATTTGAGCACTAAATGTGCAAAAGAAACAACGACAAACATAGAAGTAAAAAAATTGGTCACGTTGACCGAAATGGAGCCACATATCTCCTTAAAGAAGAATAATTACTTTCGAAGCTGTCTATTGAAGGCCTATCAGTCAAATTTGAATTCTGTCTCACAACAGATAGTATATAACAATTACAGAGTGATGTGTTAAAGTTTGAAAAATAATTTCAATTTTACATTTCTGGTAAAATTATCCTTTGGTTCTATCACTCATTTTTCAGCACTTCAAAATGAACTTGTTTCATAGAGATACACATAAGCAGACATCTTACAGCTCAAACATTTCATCCTGTTCCCTTTGAAGGCGCTGAAGGGAGGTTCTTACTTTCCGCCCTTGGGTCATCACAATGGGGTGGGGAGGTGAGAGAATTTCGGATGAGGTCGGAGCAACTATTTGATGCTGGTTCTGCTGGCGCAACCTTGATACTGGTGGACGCTTCCGAGAAAATATATCGTCTTCAGAGTACAGGCTAAATGAGAAAAGTCAGAGATTTAACCATATAGAAGAAGCCATCTTGAAATAAAGTAGAATTACAATGCCGGTAGCTTACCTGCTGCTGCCTTGGACTTTTTGAACTTGGTGTTTGGTGCTAGCTATTGATGAATCAATTTTGTCTAGAAATTCGTCAATGCTGTGCTCATCTGAAAAGCCATTTTCTGTTGAAGAGCTCGGTGACATGGGGGAGGCAGGGGATGAGACGAGGCTTGCACTTGTCGACCCAGCAGAAGACTGCAATCCATCCGTGTCTGGTACAGGGATCATAAGGAACTCCCGTATAAATAAACTGTCATTGGCGAACAGCCTGTTTGCTCGTCGAATTTGTTCCGTCTGTAAAATGTCATCAACAATGCCATTAGACAGATGGTTTTGTATATTTAAAAATGCCTATGGATTTTTTTTGTATTTAAAAACAAAAAAAGGTCAAAGATGGTAGGAAAATAGCAGGTGACTCAAACACAGGTCGAAACCCTTCAAATTATCTGTTTGACAACATAACCTCTGCGCGTTGACAACCCAAACTGACCAGGGCAAGGCACAACCGATGCGCAGCGCGGCGCCGCCTCCAGAAGGGCTCCGCACGAGGGAGGGAGGGCTTGGAGCGGACAAGGGCGCCCTACCCGCACTGTCAACGCCCCGGGGGCGCTTTCCGTAACGCGGAGCGTAACCTACACTGACTCACCGTAACGCCATACCGTAACGCCAAGCCTTGCAGAGTGTCCGTCTTGCAGACGACGTGTTTGATGAGGTGCTCGGGCCTGCGCTGGCTGCTGGTGCTGCCGTATCTCTTGAGAGACCGCGCCGAGTCCCGGATGGAGCGTTTTTCGTCCGTGGCCCCGTCTGCCATTGTGTAACGCGGGACGGGCATCACCACCACCACTAAAGTGGAGCAGAATCGGGTCAGCTGATCCGCCCGACGGCCCGACCGGGGAGGGTCGTGAGCAGGGTGCGGCCAGTGGCGACAACGTCACGAGCGCAAATTCACGCAACCTCTGCGGCCGGTCAACTCGACTCGCCGAGCTCCAGAACTCCACTGGCGGCAGATATCGCAGACGTTTATCTTGAGGTGATCGGAGGGGGGAAACGGCAAGTTTCAAGTGGGCACGGCGAGATAAGCGCCGGCCAGCCTGGCGCCTGGCCAGCCTGGACGACGCGATAGTCTCGACGGCAGCAGAGCGCGCGGCGCGAGACTCTCGAACCGTGCGGCGCGCGGGGCAGCGCGCGGGAGGGAGTTCCACAAGGCGGCGGCGGCGCACAAAATCAATACTTTGCGTGGACATCGGGCCGCAGCAGGGCCTGGCAGGGCTCGGAGCAGGCGCCCTCTCGTCTGCGTGTCTGTGTCGCCCGCGCCCGCGCCCGCGCCCCGTCCGCACCGACCCCGCCGCGCGCGCCCCCGAGCAAGGGGTGATCCTGGACGGGAGGGCCACGATGGGAGCCGAGACGACCAAGCTCTGAGCGGGGCCGCCGCCGCCGGGGTAGCCTGCTCGCGCGCGCGACGACGCGACGACGTGCTGGAGCAGGCCAAGCAGGCAAGAGTGAGGTGGTGGTGGTGGTGACCGCGGGCGATGTGAACAAGAGCGTGCGTGCGCACCCCGCGCCCCGCGCACCACCCTCACGGCACCATGAACGTGCACTGGGAGAGGAACACCAACGCCAAGTGCGACTGCACCATCCTCAACCTCACGTGGATGGGGAAGGTGCCCGAGGAGCTGCCCGAGGTGAGTGAGGAGGAGGAGGAGGGGGTGGTGCACGGAGCACGCGGTCAGGGGCGCGCCGAGGACGCCGCCGAGGCCACCGCGGGGGTTGGAGGAGGTGGTGGTGTTGGGAGCCGAGAGGTTAGAGTGCCACAACACAGGGGCAAGTCACACACTCACACAAAGAGTGGAGATCCGAGTGTAAGAATGTCACTCACTTGCACATAGTTGTGTTTATTTCGCTCACTTGCAGGTGAGTGGAAACATTTTTGCTCACTTTTCGGTGTGCGAGTAGAAACGTAACGTGTACTCAAGGGGTGGATGACGACTTGACGGCTGCTGTGTACAGAGCAGAGCTTCCTTCGGGTAAACTCCGACTATACTGTGTTTACTCCGGCTGTTCTGGACCTAAGTACTTCGCGTACTGTGGCTGTACTCCGGCTGTACCCCATGTGTACTCCGCGTCCTCCGACATGCAGTTTGCCGTCGTGTTCTCCGACTGTACTCCGCGTACTGCCGTACTCCTGTGTACACCGAAACTTCGAGTCGTCGACCCCTCGAGCGTACTCCCTTCCTTGCCAATGAGTGTGGATTAAAATTCGTGAGCGAATGCTCATTCGTACAGCTGCAAGTGAGCGAGTATACATGATCTCGCCTGCAGGTGAGCTACATTCGTACACTTGGCAGTCCAGTGCAGCAGGCTCCGGGGGGGCCCCGGGCGCCGGCGTGGTCCTTTGAGTGCTACGCGGGCGGCCCGGTGGCCGAGGCCGGGGCCGGGGCCGGGGCCGGGGCCGGGGCCGGGGCCAGGGGCCGGGGCCAGGGGCCGGGGCCAGGGGCCGGGGCCAGGGGCCGGGGCCAGGGGCCGGGGCCAGGGGCCGGGGCCGGGGCCGGGGCCGGGGCCGGGGCCGGGGCCGGGGCCGGGGCCGGGGCCGGGGCCGGGGCCGGGGCCGGGGCCGGGGCCGGGGCCGGGGCCCCGCAGGGTTGTCCACCACAGGGGGAGCGGGCCGCCAGGCCGCCAAGGGCCTTTTTATGGCTTCGATGGGGTCCGCGTGGGGTCCGCGAGGGGTCCGCGTGGGCACGGGGTCCTGCTGGCCTCGCCCCGGGGCGCACGCGGTGGAGCGGAGGCTGACACCCGGACACCGGACACGTGCTGGAGGAGAAGAAGGCCAGAGGGGTGATGCCGCACAGTGGTCTCGTCTCTCCGTCCTTGTCGCACCCATGCGGTGAGGCCAGAAGGAGCAAGAGAGAGGACACTAACTGCCTTCTGATTCCGCAAATCGGTTCGTTGTGTCCTCTGTCTTGCTCCTTATGGCTTCGCCCCATGAGTGCGACCACGGTGTGACAAGGACAGACAGACGAGGCCGACTTGCAGAATCAGACGGCTGAACGCTGCTCGGAATCATTCTGCAGGCCGGCGCTCATCCCGCTGGGTCCGGGCAACGGGATCAGGACAGGACCATGAAGAGTGAAGAGTTGGAGCAGAGCAGGACAGCAATAGAACGGTGGCTGAGCTGTAGTACGGCGTGAGTCTTGGCGTGAGTGGCCGCACAGTTCTGGTGATCGCAACCATGATATTCAATGGAAAAACAAAGGTGCTAGGTCCTACCTTGCCCACGGGGTGTTAAAGCCGTTTTAGGGGTGATGTGTATATTTTCATGTATTTTTTTTTTTTTCAAAAGATTTTCTTTATGAGCAAACCAGTGATTATTTTTGATTCGTAATCACATTCCTCGCAAAATTTCGCGGGAAACGAACCTACCTAACACAAATTGTGAATAAATTACAAAGTGTGCGATTAATTTATGCCATTTTTGAGCAGAACTCCATCTCATGTAGGCTCGTTAGAAGCGGAATTTTGCGTAGATTACATATAAGTCCTGAAATTCAATTTTATTACATAGGAAGAAAATATTTCGAAAACACATAAACCGTAATACCTTTATGGAGCTTTAGTGCCTTTTAATGGTTGGATATCCTACCTTAGTTGTCCCATCCCAGCCATGAATTTATGGATGTGCCTGACGGTGACGAGGCGATAGTTGATGCAACTTTTCACTTTTCCAAAGACGTAGGGCACCTGGCCTTGTCTCCGAGATGGCAGCTGATTTCTAGCCTTGCACACCCAGAAAAACGAAAAGTTGAAGCAGCCACCGTGTGGTTATCTCAGGTTGATACTACAGGATTTTTGTTGTGGTCACTGAAATTCTGGTCAATACAACCATGATAGTGGTGTTTCGACCAAAGTTATAGCCGTACCTGAGGTGCACAAAGCGATGGTCGCTAGGGCTTCTAATTTTTTCTGCACTGTGAAAAATAGTCGTAAGGTTACGGGAAAATTTTCCACGAAGTGCAGTTGTAAAATTACAATTGCAAATCGTAAAATTACAAGCACTACATATCGGCTTGAAATTCATTCACGAGCAAAAAAGGTCCGTCGTAAATTCACAACATATTTCGTAAATCACGATTTACAAAATTTATCGTAAATCTACGGAGATATTTTTCACAGTGTGGGTGAGACAGCGGCTCCACTCTATGTTGAAGTTAAAGTCCTCTTGTGAGTTCATCGCACTCTCATTTGCTTACGGATGTGCTATCTCCATAATACGGAGAATTTTGTGCAATCGCAATATGGATCACAAATCATCTGTAATTCGGATAAAATCATCATCAGTGAAGTAGACAGTGAGTCACCCCAAAACAGCGGACTAAAGCGGCTGCATCTCCGCCTGCCGAGGGAGAAGCAACTCTGAAATTTTTGTACTCCTCGTAATTCGGAAAAATTCAAAGAAACGCAGAAAATATCGGAAAAGTTCAGAAACATTCAGAAAAATTAACAAAAACTTAACAAAAATGAACAAAATTTGTACACAAAAATTCAGAGTGTTGTATTCCCCTGGCCTTTCCCCTGGCCGCCTGCCCTCCAGGCAATCTCAACGCATCTGTTCTGAAGTTTTGCTCCTGACAGGCAGGTCTGGATGCAGCACGCTCTACTCCGCTTTGGTAAGGCGACTTAGTGCCCACTTTCGCGGCAACACTGCCGCTTGCAAAAGGTTTGCGAGCAGGTGAGTTTCCTTGACGGGGGGTGGCTTCTTCTGCTACGCCGAACGTTGAATAGCACGAGGGGACGTCGCCTTTAGCCGTGTACGGAGGAAAATTGGTATTATCAGTAATGTCAGAATAATATTAGGGTAATATTACAATATTCGGGTAATATTGTAGGTAATATGGGTAATATTGAAGTAATATTGGCAAAAATATGGGTAATATTGATGTAATATGAAGGTAATATTGGTAATATTGAAGTAATTTCGGCGCAATATCAGTTTCTTGTACGAAGGAATATCAGAGTTGACGACCCCTTGGAATAGCAGCAGCAAGCAGGTCCGAGGGGTACCTCACTTTCACCAATCAGTGTACGCCCTGAGTTCCAATCATTTTTCAATCACTATCCAGTCACATAATTTTTCGTTAAAAATCTTTTTTTACCACCCTAAAATTGCAAAATATCGAATTGGTGCCAAAAATATATGGCTTTCTTGAAAGTTAGATCAAACTTTTCTTCCCATTTAAAGAGTGAGGTGCCCCTCGAGTAGGTCTCACGGAGTACCGAGAGGGACCGCCGGTGGCGCGTCAGTGCCTCGGGAGCGCAGGAAGGACGGGTCATGCGTAGAGGGCGAGAGCGATCCTCGGAATCAGTCGACAGGCACGTTCTGGATGCTCGAGGGTTGGGGCCGGGCTGGGCTGGGCCGGGCTGGGCCGGGCTGGGCTGGGCTGGGCTGGGCTGGGCTGGGCTGGGCTGGGCTGGGCTGGGCTGGGCTGGGCTGGGCTGGGCTGGGCTGGGCTGGGCCGGGCTGGGATGGGATGGGCTGGGCTGAGCTGGGCTGGGCTCGGCTCGGCTGCACTGGGCTGAGCTGGGCTTTCCTCTCTTGACGCTATGGGTTAAGCCTCCACTACTCCGGAGGAATGCACAGGACCAGGCAGAGCATCCCCCCCCCCGCCCTCTCTCTCTCTCTCTCTCTCTCTCTCTCTCTCTCTCTCTCTCTCTCTCTCTCTCTCTCTCTCTCTCTCTTTCTCTCTCTCTCTCTCTCTCTCTCTCTCCACACACAAAATCGCCCTATACCACTGTTATTCAATTACTGTGACGTCACGTTCTTTTTCATTTGAAAAGTGTCACATTGTTTCAAATGTAATGTCACATTCTTTTCAATGTGAATTGGCCAGAATATGCGGGCTAAATTTTATTTTCACATTCAAAAGAATGTGACATTAATATTGAAAGGAATGTGACAGTTTTCACATGAAAAAGAATGTGACGTCACAGGAATCGAATAACAGTGACCCGTTTCAGAATATACTCGCGAGGCGAGCACGTCCACAAACACACACTCCTCACAAAACGGGAGAAGGGTACAGTGGCAAATCTAGGAAATTTTTCCTAGATAAACCCTGCCTTCTAGGCAACCTACCACACAGTGGTGTCCGAATGTTGCCTAGTAGACAGGATTTGTTCAGGAAAAAATTACTCGATTTGCAACTCTAGAGAAGGTAGAGGGGTGCGTCGAAAATGATGAGCCTGTGACACGATGTGAGTGTGTGTGTGTGTGTGTGTGTGTGTACTGTAACCAGAGGCGACCAACTCGTGTATATCTGTGCCGTATAGTTAGTTACATTTATGAAAATTTTGTTACTAGCTAGTAACAAAATTTTCAAAAATTTAACTAACTACACACAATATTGTATCCGACTTAGGCACGCTTAAAAAAGTCCAGGAGCTGGTAACAATAAAAGTCCATGGTCATTTAGAGTGTACTTTGTATTTTTTTTTGTATTTCTCATGATATTGTGGGTGTTTTTCTTGATTTTTTGATGAGATTTTTTTCTAACACAACTGCCATCATTGACTTCAAGGCAACATCTGCGATTCGCTTCGAAATTATCAATACCATGAATACCATGCACGGTGCCAATGCATTGACGACCCCTCGAGCGCTAGCTCATGCCGATCGACTGCACCCGACAGGGGCGGAGGTAACGGCAGGCACGGCAGGGCGCGCTCACAAAACGATGTCCAGCATGTCGTTTCGATATTGATTGCGTTTTATCGTCAAAACATTGTTAAAATACACCAGTGTTGCATACTTTCATAGCAAGGAATATTTTGTTGGTCAAAAAGAAAAAAAAATCACTTAAAATAATTTTCTTTTTTGTTTTGAGAAGTTTTGATTAATTTTCCCTCCCGGAGAAAAAGTGTTGTGACTGTACAAATACGTTTGTTTTCAAACAGATAGCACGTTGCTAAGAAAGTATTCGACACTGGAGTTGTAATCTGACGACATGAAAATGTTTTACTTCATGTTCTTCATAGGACAAATACTACGGGTTTTGGGTGTTTGCATTGAAAGAAACTACTGCAACATCATCACATGACAACTATTTTTAACAGTGTACAAAATAGTAAAAAAAATGATCCTGTCCACAAAAACAAAACAAAAAGTGTAACAATAAAAGAAAATGACGGAGAGAAAACAGCGTCTTTTGGAAAAGAAGATCTTCAGGTCAGATGTTAGCCTGATTGACTGTGCCGTCACCGTGTAACGCTGGCCATTAGGTGATCGAGGACGGGGCGGAAGGGGGAGTGGTGGGTCAACCCATCGTGAATGTTAATGTGTAGCTGGTAACGGGCGAAGCAGGGCGGGGCGGGGCAGGGCAGGGCGAGGGGGCGGGGGGCCGCACAGGTGGTTATTTGCCTCGATCACCCCCCCCCCTCCCCCAAGGCTTTCAGCGCCTCCAGGTCACGGCTACGGCGGCGCTCACCTCGGCGGAGCTCAACTGTCTGCCTGAAAACCAAAATTGTGCTTGTGATGTGTCGATATTTAAAAAGAAAAATGGATAGAAATGATGCAGGTGAACTTACCGCCACTCGTAAAATTTAAGGTGGTGAAGCTAGAAGATCAAGGTGAACATTAATGTGATTGTTACATTGCGGGGGTCGTGGGGTCGGAGAGGGCTGTGGCGCGTTGCGGCGGGCAGCACTCGTCTCTCACTGTGAAAAAAGGCCGTAAGGGTGATGGAAAATATTTCCATATGGCAAATGTCGTCAAGTTACGACTGCAAGTTGTACGGTTACGAGTATTTTTTGACGATGTGTGTCGACTTGGATTTATTAAACGAGCAAGAATTTGCTCTCGTGAATTTAGTGTTCGGACAGCCTGGAAAAAAACGTTCGATGTTTCGAACGTTTCGCACGGTTTTTTTCCGCTGCCTAAAAAAACCATGTTTTAAACGGAAAAAAAAAACGTTTTTTATTGTTTCAGTTGCGTATTTTCACAAAAATGTCAATTTTATAGAAATAGGATTTTGCAAGCAGCTAAGACTGAATTTGACGTTGTGGACATTATATACCAAATAAGCACTTACGTTGAGAGGAGGGCAGTGAAAGTGAAAAGGATGTACCAGTAGACATCTCCATTTCTTCACCATAGTCTGACCCTGACCTCCCTGACGAAGTCGAAATTTTATCTTAAAAGACGCTACGGAATGTACCTGTTACTTTTTTAAGTTTCAGTGTAGTCTGTTTCAATACTGAAATGTTATCGAAAGACATATTTGGTGGATAGTGTGAGTGAGGCCGCTGCCCGATTGTCACTTGTTTTTAGGCTGCCGTGTCCATTCCTAAATGCGTGAGGCAGGGCGGAGAGCGCAAGACTCGCGGATCCCGCGAAGCTGCTCCCCCGCGAGCGCCACGCGAAGTGACATACCGCGTACCGCGATGCCGCGAGAGCCCCGCGGCGGGGGTGACTCGCGGGGACACTGGCGACTCACCCCCATACGAGCGACGGCACACTCGCGAAAGATCCCACGGTCCTCCGCGGTCACTTCACTGTGTCCTCGGGTCAACTCGGGTAAGTTCACCCCGCTCGAGGGGGGTGAGTCGCGGACCCGCGGACCCGCGGACCCGGCAGCCTTATAACAAGTGACAATCGGGCAGCGGCCTCACTCACTCTAAATCCACCATTTATTTAATTGAAAGATAGCAAAGCTTAAAGTTTATGAATGTTCAATATTCTTTTATTTTATAATATTTAATTTTGAACAAAACTAAATTGATAAAAAGTGATGGTATTAAGTGTCTTTTCTACCCATGACCCATCCAAATGGTCACTTTTTACTTTTTTGTCATGATGAACTTATAACATTCACTCTTTTACATTTCTGGGAATTTTTTTTAATTTTTCCGTTTTTTTTTCCGTTTCGAACGGAAAAAAACCGGTTTGTTTCGATGGTTTTTTTCCGTCAACGGAAAAAGAACGGTTTTTTTAGAACACTACGTGAATTTACGACTGCGGCCATAAATTTACGACTCTGAGTCGTAATAGATGTTTTTGAAAAAAGTCGTAAACTTACGAGTATTTTTTGACAGTGCTCGCGTGTCCTCCAGCGCGCTACCGGGGCGCTCGATATTATCATCTTCCGCTATTCCTGTCTCTGAAAATGCGAGGCCACCTGCAGCACCAAGCGCAGGAGGGAGGGAGGGAGGGAGGGAGGGAGGGAGGGAGGGAGGGAGGGAGGGAGGGAGGGAGGGGGGAGGAGAGGGGGGGGGGAGAGAGAGAGAGAGAGAGAGAGAGAGAGAGAGAGAGAGAGAGAGAGAGAGAGAGAGAGAGAGAGAGAGAGAGAGAGAGAGAAAGAGAGAGAGAGAGAAAAGGGGGGGGGGGAGGGGTACAAAGCGCTTCTAACAGGCACATTCAACATTCAACACATCCAGAGTTGGACGGCCTGCCCCACTTCCTTGCAGCGAGCGGCGCGCGCCTGACCATCGCCGGGTAGGCAATGCGCGCGCACGCGCGCCCGGGACCGCGGCGGTTGCCTACCGCAACGCCCGCCTGCCAGCCGTCTCTCGCCTCGCCTCCTCCGGGGGCCTGTACTTCCGCTTCCGCATCCGCTCCTCTCCGCCGGGCCGCGCCGGGCCGCGCCGGGCCGGGCCAGGCCGGGCCGGGGGCTCCGCGTTGGCACTTCACTAGCTGTTATGGAATTTGCCGATAGCGGCAGTGTTGTGCCGGTGCGGCTCCCCGGGGCCAACACCGCTGCGGCGCCCGCTGCTCGATGTGGTCGTGATGATGATGATGATGATGATGATGATGATGATGATGATGATGATGATGATGATGATGATGATGATGATGATGATGATGATGATGATGATGATGATGGTGATGATGATGATGACACTGGTGACAGTGGTGATGAGACTGGTGACAGTGGTGATGACACTGGTGACAGTGGTGATGACATGACACTGGTGTCGATGGTGATGGCACTGGTGACGATAGTGATGATCGAATGGTGACCTCGATGATGACAGCGGTGACGATGTTGATGACACTGGTGACGATAGTGATATGACAGAATGGCGACATGAGGCAGCAGTGGTGACGATAATAATGACACTGATGACGATACTAACGACACTGGTGACGATAGTACCGACACTGGTGACGAAAGGAACGACACTGGTGACGATGAAAAGACTGGTGACGATAGTGATGACAGAATGGTGATCTCAATGATGACAGCGGTGACGATGGTGATGACACTGGTGACAATGGTGACACTGGTGACGATATTGTCGACCGAATAGGGACCTCGATGATGATGGCAGTGGTGGCGATAATGATGACACTGGTGACGATAGTGCTGACAGAATGGTGACCTCGATGATGACAGCAGTGGTGACGATGGTCATGACAGTAGTGATGACGACGGTCATGCCCGTGTTCGCAGGATGAGGGCTGGAAGCTGAACCGGCACAACTACTACCAGGAAGGCTGGCTGGCGACGGGCAACGTGCGTGGCATCGTCGGCGTCACCTTCACCTCCAGCCACTGCAAGAAGGGCGCCGATGCGCCGCTCCGGACCAACTACAACCTGCGTGGCCACCACTCTCAGGTCAGATCAGAGGAGAGATAGGCGGGGACTCTGAATTGTTATAGAATTTTTCTGAATTTTTGCTTACATGTTTCCAAAAATTGGTGATTTTTTAAAAAAAAATCCTGATTTTTTCTGAATTTGACTGATTTTCTCTCAATTTTCCTGAATCGCTCTAAATTTTCCCGAGCATAGATTTTTGAAAACTCTCTTTACGTTTTTTTTTCTTTTTATATTTTTTTTCTTCGGGGGATGAAATTTTATTTTGTGGCATATTTAAACAAGGAGAAAAGAAGACACAAAATTAATTTTGTGCTAATACTGGTACTCGTTCTTTACACAGCCGATGTTAATTGCCATTAAACATATACTACATGAAACTGGAAATGCTGATAGTTTTGTCACTGATGACGCTATTCTGGGTATTCCCTTATTCCCTTCAGCAGGTCACAAGAGCATTGTTGCGAAAGTCGACGCTTTCCGCACTTTCACAAAGACACGCTGACGCGCCTCAGTTTTAGGGTCGTAAATCAATGTGGATATGAATCTATAGCCGCCAGTAACCAGCCATTGTTTTACAGATGGCCGCGGGAAACGGGACTTAGACTCAGAAAACTTGTGAAATCTGTTAAGAGTTCTCAAAATATTACTATTAGACTATTAGACTTAAAAAATATTCCTTGCAGCCCGTAATACTTTCAGACGAAGTTTCGAATGGTAGTATTGTCAAAAGCGTACGTGCTTCGTGTTACGAGATGAAGATTCGTTGTGTGGCACGGCTCTATCGACTTAAAACGAGAACAGGCAAATTTTGTGAAGAGTTCTCAAAAAAGTAGTGTCAAACTTGAAAAAAGGTCCATTATTGGTCACGCCTACAGCATTCCCAGTTTCAAATAGTATAAATTTCATGAGTGTACGTATTCTGTATTGCGAGAATGACTACCGTCACGCGTGACATCACACTGAGATCGATACTCGTTCTTCTACCACCAAGTAGGAGGTGGTGGTGGTAAAGAACGAGTAAAAAAAAATTTAACCTACTCCTCAACTTTTTCAAATGGTTTCGAAATTCGTCGGGCCAGGCTGGCTGCTGGGGCTGTCCTGCGCGAGAGTGCCACTCTATGGAACTGCAGCCCGGGCTGGCTTGGCGTGTGAGAGGGGAGGGGGTGCGGAGAAAAGTTGAGCCTCACAGCAGCAGCAGCAGACAGCGAGACGAAATCATATCGGGAAATGAAAAGTTTCGCCCCCAACGCGGCAGTGTTTCGTCTTCTCCCTGTCGAAGGCCCCTCCCCGCCCCATCCCGCCCCTCCCCGCCCCGCCCCACCCCGCCCCACCCCACCCCGCCCCGCCCCGCCACGCCCCGCCACGCCCGGAGCCGAGCTGACCTTCCGGTAAATATTGAGGCGCGAGGCGCCGAAGAAAAGTGGCGCGCGGCCTTCGGCAAGTAGTATTGGCCAACACTCGGCCCTCGGCCATCTCGTCGAGTGCCCGCGCCGCACTCGCGGGGAGGGGTGGGGTGGGGTGGGGTGCCCTATGGGAACGGCACGTTGCCTCCACATCGAATCGACGGATCACGTATGTGAATTCGATCGAGATGCCAAGTTGATCTATCACAAAATTCATTTTGTGTTCTATTTGGCCCTTTTTTTTTTCTGTTACGTTGGCAGACGACCAATCCTAAAAACTCAGCCAAAATGCGGAGAAGTGCTGGTGCTGATTTCTTCATATCTCAGCCATTTTTTGAGATATTTTAAATCCGAAAACAACGTTGTGAAACTGTCAGTAGAGTACAATATCTAGCCACCACAGTAGTGAAATCAACAGCTTCTTTCTACGAATATAAATGAAAATTTAATTTAACTAAAAAAAGAGTATACATAGCCCAAAGTTATAGCACTTTCAGATATTGGCGCTTACAAAGAAATGGGTTAAATTAACTGTTTTTTTTGCACTATTTTGTAGGCAAGACACTCTAGATTGATGCATTAAACGGTCAACCCAGGGGCAGCTTTTGTGTCTATGGGCCCAGGACTTCATGATCCTGCCACTGCCCATTTGGGCTACAAATTCGCCGTTAAAACGCTCGTCAAATTAGGGGCACAAATTTTGAAAATACAACAGTCGGAAAGGACAAAGTTAGCACTAAAAGATGACATTGAGCGCAAATTTCTAGCATGATTGGGTGGTGCTAGCGTGACGCTGGCAGCGACCAATTTTATGTTCAATTTTGACCATGTTTTTTATGAGCACAAATTCTGAGATCACGTCTGGGTGAAAGCACAAGTAGATCATTAAATGATGACGTTGAGCACAAATTTCTAACAGCATTGGGCGGTGCTTAGGTTCACACACTAAATCCTTCTGCATTTTGTTGTGCATAAACATGCAGGATTTTAAGCAACCATAAGAATATGCACAATTTCATTCATAACTATGTGCAATTTGTGCATAGTTATGCACAATTTGTACATTATTATGCATAAAAAATGTGCATACTTATGGTTGTTTAAGATCCTGCATGTTTATGCACAACAAAATGCATAAGGCTTTAGTGTGCACGGAGGTCGACTCAGCCAGCCCAGCGCGCCTGTTGCGTAGGCAACATCTTGCCTGCTGCGCGCGCTTGTGTTGCGGGATTGCCTACCCCAAGTTCAGCAGGCGCCGTCGCAGGGGGTAGGGTGGGGAGGGTGGCGTGAGATGGGATGGGATGGGGTCCTCGGACTTGACCCAGAAAATTCGATGATATTTTTTTTTCTCGGCCGGCTTCTCCATGTTTGCTATGGACAAGAGAGTCCGCTCCGAACCCAAAATTAAAATCAGGCCCGCGAGCAAGTCTTCCCTCCTTCGCCCCGCCAGCACACTGCCCCTCCCCTCCCCTCCCCTCCCCTCCCCTCCCCTTCCCACTCCATCCTCCCCCCATAACGCCCACTAGCCGGCAATGAGGTTTTCCAGCAGAACATGAAGAATGTCCAAGAAGGTGGGCGTTGCAAGAAAATAACATACCGTAGAGACGACGCCACAAACTTGAAATTTCTGAGGTCATATCACTCTTAAAAGCTTACGGTGATTTTTACTGTAAGCTACGGTGAACCCCGCAGCACTAGTAGCACTAGTAACACTAGCAAGCAGTAGTAGCTTACAGTGATTTTCACAGTAAGCTGCGGTGATTTTCACAATAAGCTGCGGTGAATTTCACTGTAAGCCACAGTTAATATCACTGTAAGCCACAGTTAATTTCACTGTAAGCTGCAGAGATCCACAGCGTAGCACTGGAACTTTCACTGATATTCACTGAAGCCTACGGTGACGGTGATATTCACCCATTCACCTAACTTACGGTGATTATTGACTGGAATGCATACACTGGTAAAACTAAGGCGTAACTGTACGCTTGAATGAAGCTTACAGTTACGCTTGAAGACGTTACGCTTGAAATGAAGCGTACGAAAGAAATTCTCCCATACATTTAGATAGGACGAATTGGAGCGGATCGACCTGGTACGCTTGATTTCAACCGTAATCTCAATACGCTTGAAAACGGGGTGTAAAGGCTACGCCTTAGTTTTACCAGTGTAGACATGCGACTAAAGTTTAACTGAGAGTCAAGTCGTATTTCTGGTAAAATTTAATTTCTGCGGGTTGTCTCTAATTTGAAGTTTTAAACAAATGCGGGTTTGTTATGATTGTTTTGGGCACGTTTGGGATGCGACCTTAATAGGCCATTTCAGAGCCGGACGGGAAGAAGTAAAATGGAAGAACAAAAGCACTCTGCGCATGACCGGGCGGCGTGGTGGGGGGCACCCGGGGCCGGGGTGGGGACCCCGGGCGCCCCCCACCACGCCGCCCGGGCATGTGCAGAGTGCTTTTGTTCTTCCATTTTACTTCTTCCCGTCCGGCTCTGAAATGGCCTATTGGTGGTGCGATGCCGTTTGCCCTGGAGCTAGCGTCGCATCACGGGGTGTGCCGTAAATTTACGACGCATTACGTGGTTTGTGACCTAAACTGGTCACACCAACTAACGAGACGCATATTACATATAGTTTTTCTAGTGCAGCCAGTTCAACAGTGTTGGCGGTTGTCATAAATAAGAGTCATCGAAAAAATTTAAGAAAAGAAGAAAAATAAAACTTTCGTTGGTCCGGTTGGGGTCAGTAGAAGAAGAGGCCGGGCTCTATTAAGGGCTGCCGACTTATTCCGAAAAGCGCTCTCCTCGCTCTGTCTCTCTCACACCCATATATGAGGAAGCCCATGAGTGCGCGAGAGAGACAGAGCGAGGCAAGTGCTCTTCGGAATAAGAAGTCAGCTTGGCGCGACGAGTGTGTCCCTTGTTTCACGTTGTGGGTTGTTTGAGACAAACGGGCCGTCCCACAGTAAAAACGAGTTCAAATTTGAATTCAGCACATTTTTCGGCTCAAGATAGGCTACTGCTAATCTTTCTCCTAAGATTACAAGAGCGCTGTTGGGATCACGCGCTGTGAGAAACCGCTCCCGGCCTATGCGCGAGCCGCTCGTTTCCCGCCAAAATTTTATTGTATTTTGATCCTCTCGTACCCCAACATGTGGATGAAAGTTGAGCCAAACATTATCCTATCCTGTGCCTTATTTGTTCATCTTTCAGGCCCTGCAAACCGATTTTAGATATCTTATTCCGTTTCCCCCAAATATTTTACACTCAACGGTCATGTGAATGGGCCGAAACGGCCGCTTTTTGCATAATTGTGGCACAAGAACCGTCCGAGTCGTCTTGCTTGCAAACGGTTTAGTATTTTCAAACACTTGAGGTAGCAAGCGAAAAAGGGAATTATAAAGGTGAAATAAGTGACTTGTACCAAAGCAGGGATCCCTTTAAACGCGGTGCAGACGACTTGAAAGGAGGGGCTCGCGCATGGGCCACGGAACGCGTTTGTTGCTAGCCCCTGGCTTGGCGCTGCCTCGGGCTGCTGTCGCGAGATGCGGTAGAGTCTCCGGCCGCTCACACGCCATCACGGTCAAGAGGTTCCGCCTGGTGTCAATCCCCGGCCCCGGCCCCGGCCAGACCCCTCCCTACCCCGTCCGATCCCGGCTCTCATCTTTCTGCGATATTCAATTCACCCCCCCCCCCCCTTCCTCTCCCTCTCCCTCCGGGCCCATAGCCCCTCTCCCTTCCTCTTGAAGGAGATTGCCGCTTGGATTAGGCTGCCTGTATATAGCCGCATTGGATTAGGCCGCTACTCGCGTACGGAGGACGTGCCCCTCCCCTTCCCCTCCCTTTTCCCGCCCCTTTCACTGGTAAAACAAATGTTTAGTTTCTATACATCATGGTGTATAGTTGGCAATTCTATACATGACATGATGTAGCAAGAACTAAACATGTCGAGATGTTTAAAAACTAAACACTTGGTAAATGTTTAGAGGTTAAACATTTTGTGATGCATAGAAGTTAACTCTGGAAACGCAAGTGTGTACTTGAATGCAGTATTTCCTGCATACCTACATGTATTCAGGAAATAATGTGTACTTAGTCAAGTATGCAGGAAATAATGTGTACCTGGTCAGGTATGCAGGAAATCCTGTGTACTTGACCAGGTACACACGAAAACCTCCATACATTTATGGGAGAGATTTAGTGTGTACCTGGTCAAGTACACAGGATTTCCTGCATACCTGACCAGGTACACATTATTTCCTCCATACTTGACTAAGTACACATTATTTCCTGAATACATGTAGGTATGCAGGAAATACTGCATTCAAGTACACACTTGCGTTTCCAGAGAACACTTGAGCGAGGCTTCACATGGAGAAGCATAGGGATACCAGGCTAGAACTAAACATTTGTTTTACCAGTGTTAAGCACCCCCCACCGGCCCCTGCCCGCCCCCACCCGCCCCCACCCGCCCCCACCCGCCCCCACCCGCCCCTGTCCCGTCCTCCCTTTTCCTGCCGCTGCCCGCCCCTGCACGCCGCTTACAAGCTCTCACAAAGACAAAGCGACCATTAACATTATCCTGTCCAGATAACCCCCGTCGCAGCGGTTCCATCAGTGGAGCTCGCGGGAGCCCCTGCTGTTTGACTGGTTTCGATTCGAAAGTTGGACATTTCCCCGATCTGACTCTGACGTGCAGGCCCGGCCGTCGGATTCCGAGAGTCAGTTATTTCGTCCACGTTTCGTCTATCTATCCCTGTCGCACTCATGGGGCGAAGCCATAAGGAACAAGAGAGAGAGAACACTATACTAACCGCTTATTTCCAGAATCAGACGGCAGCCCTGCCCCGCTTTGGTGCGAGTTGTATCATTCGGCTTTGTGCTTTCCACAGAGGGACTTGTACGTCCCGAACAAATTACTTATCATGACTCGTTCATGACTGCTTCATGTAGAAACGCCATGAATCCATTTACTCAGCTAAAAAAAAAGTAGTCGCAAATCATATATGTCTCTAGTTTCTATTTGTTTTGTATCTTAAAGAACGGAGGTGAACGTGGGTAGGGGAGGAAGAGGAGTGAGGGGAACAGTGCGTGAGAGAGTGAAAGATAGAGGGAGAAGGGGAGAGAGAGAGAGAGAGAGAGAGAGAGAGAGAGAGAGAGAGAGAGAGAGAGAGAGGATATCACGCGACACTGCTGAGCCGCGGCGCGCCAGTGCACGCAGTCGCTTTTAATTGGGTGGAGAGAGGCATGGACTTCAGTTTCTCTCTCTCTCTCTCTCTCTCTCTCTCTCTCTCTCTCTCTCTCTCTCTCTCTCTCTCTCTCTCTCTCTCTCTCTCTCTCTCTCTCTCTCTCTCTCTCTCTCTCTCTCTCTCTCATCTTTCACTCTCTCACGCACTGTTCCTCTCCCGACTGTTCTACGGGGCTTCCACTACACGCGCGCTCTCTGACGCCCAACTCAGCTTATTACGAAACACTACGAAACACAGCAGTGGAAGCTGTACTTTCCTCCTAGGCGACGGGTTATGCGTTACATACGAGCAGCCTAACGAGCATTTCAGATCGAGTCAGAAAGAGTTATCCATACTCTGCAAAAACCGAAGTGTGTACTTAGTACACACATATTTCTGTGTATTTGCAAGCACACACGTATAGGTGTGTACTTGTCATAGTACACACCTATACGTGTGTTCTATGGCAAGTACACACCAATAGGTGTGTGCTTGCAAGTACACACTTCGGTTTGCAGTGCGTACACTGGTAAAACGAAATGTGCAACTTTGCACACTTAAAGTCTGCTTTTTACTAGTTTACACATTACAAGTTTTCGAGTTTTACTAGACATTACAATAACGTCTAAACTTTAAACGTCTCACAAGTGTCAAATGTTTGCACACTTGGACACATGTACCAGCTATTGCGAAGCCATAACAGATGTCGAGTGACTTCACACTAAATGGTGTGCAGTTTATTGAACGTTTCGGAAGTGTCGAAACATGGCACACCAAATGACTTTTAGTTAAGCTCGACACCTTGAAGTGTGCAATGTTTGCACATTTCAAACTAAACACCAATTGACTTGCAGAACTATAGATATTTGTTTTACCAGTGTAGGGCTTAACGCGGGCTTAACAGACGCCACACTTTGAAAAAATAGTCGTATGTTTACGGGGAAATTTTTCATGACGTATTAAGTAGCAGGATTACAATCTGAAATTTTAATTTTGCAAGCACTTTCTATCGACTTGGAATAATTGATCGACGAGCAAGAACGGTCAGTCGTAGATTTACAACAAACATTTCTCGTAGATCAAAATTACAACAAATGTTGCCATTCGCGACTACACGACAGGTGACCTCACCGACCATGGCTAGCCGACCATAAAGCGAGTGGTAGGTACCCCCTTGAGTGCAAGCAAGACCTACCCCGCCCCGCCCCGCCCAGCCCCGCCCAGCCCAGCCCAGCCCAGCCCCACCCCGCGCGTTATGTCGCGCAGGCGTCGTCATGCAAACCTGTCGTGCGAACAGCTCTGATGGGGTTGGTCGCGTTCCCGCCTCCTCACAACCACGCATCACAACGCCCCTCCTCCACCCCACCACGCCCCACCACGCCCCACCCCCGGCCCATCCCATACACCGCACCGCCTGTCTATGACAACACGTGGGGTTGCTGGGCTGCCGTCTGATTCCGAAAATCACTCTCGTACCTCCGTCCTCGTCGCACCTTTGGCAGTGCCGCATGTTGGGGATGGTGGGGCCCCGCATGAGTGCGACAAGGACGGAGGCACGAGAGCGATCTTCGGAATCAGCCCGCTGGGGTGGCTGGTTTGGCACCGTGCCATGCGCACTATGCGCCGTGCCCCGCCGACTGATGGCTGTCGGCGACGCCACGGGACAACGCCTCGCCCTACCCCGCCCTACCCCACCCCACCCCACCCTACCCAGCCCCGCCCCGCCCCGCCCCGCCCCGCCCGCGCCCGTGCGACTCGCTGCACGTTGAACGAGATGCGCAATTATTGTCGCCGTATTTCCCCTCAGGCGGCGTTAATCCGGTTATTAAGGCGAGGTGATAAGTGAGGAACGAGTCGGAGCGAGGCGGGGCGGGGCGGGGAGGGACGAGGCGGGGCGGGGCGGGGCGGGGCGGGGCGGGGCAGGGGCGTGCCTCTGTCGCGAGACGTCCTTTACTCGCTACTTGCCCCGTGGCCCTGCGCGTGGTCTTCATTACAGTACGTCTGACTTCCTCTCCCCCGCAAAAATCTATTTTCTTGAAGCAAATCTCATAAAGAAATGTGTTGTCGTTGGATCAGGATTCCCTCCAGGCAGCTGCAAAGTCTACCATGTCTGTGTTTCTTCACTCCGAGCACCCATCCCGAGGGTAGTCATTGTTCGCACCCTTAAAAAAAAGTACTAAAAAGAAAACAGGAGAAAAATCTACAAAAAAAAAATCAGGGAAAAATCAAGGAAAATCAGAAAACACCAGAGAAAGCATAAAAATCGGTGTACGCGTAGAATTTATAGTGCAGGACCCTCGACCCACTTCCTGCCAACCTTATTTCAATGGCATTTGCAGTTATGGTAAGTGGGAAATCACACCTCTGGGTGCAAAATGGATGGCGCCCTTCTTCTTCTCGTTCGACTACATCGACTACATCATCCACCCCCTGGCGACCGGCCCAGCCCCCCGCCCCCCACCTGTCGTACTACCTACCTACCCCTACTCCGCACCACGCCCTACGGCCGCGACCCAGACCCCCTCGCACGCCGCGCCGCCCTGACGACTGATTCAGAAGATCGCTCTCCTACCGCCGTCCTTGTTGCACCTACAACAGTGCTCTGTGCTGGTCATGGTTGCACACTGATAAACCAAGTGTTCAACCCTTCAACACTTTTAAGTGTTCAAATACCATTTAAACAAATAAAAGTGTTCAACAGAGTTGTTGTGGACTTAAAAGTGTTCAACTCAGAAGTTGTGCACTTGTAAGTGTGCAACTCCCCAGTTGCACACTTCCCTGATACAATGCGTCCAAGCTAAGTTGAACACTTTTAAGTGCACAACTTCTGAGTTGAACACTTGTAAGTGTACAACAACTTGGTTGAACACATTTATATGTTTAAATGATATTTGAACACTTTAAAGTGTTGAAGGGTTGAACACTTGGATTATCAGTGTGTGCTCCATGAGTGCGACGAGGACAGAGGTATGAAGCGGTCTTCGGAATCGGTCGGCTGCCCAGCAAACACAGCTTCCCCCACACCACCCTATCTCTCTTCTCTCTTGCACCGCACCCTCCCCGTTTCAGCCGTCAACCTTCTCCCCCTCCCTCCTCTGACCCCCCCTCCCCGGTCCCACTGCTTCTATTGTCCACTCACGCCACTCCCGCGAAACGTTCAGATCTCCTCGCGGTAAAAACCAGACGTATAGGTTTCCAAGAAGGAAAGGAAAAAACAAGACGATGCAATGTACTTTTCTTATTTCCATGCGAAAATGCTCGACCCTTGAAAACCAAGACAGCGATTTTTTTTGGTGAATTCCTCCTGAAACAACAGGGAAATTAAACACAATAGGCACAAATTATGGACATTTTTTTTATTCGGGCTCACTGTGAAAAGTAATGGTGTAAGTTTACGAGGAATTCCCCGCACAAAGTGGAGATATAGAATTACTATTACAACTCGTAAAATTACTAGTACCATGTCATGTACACTGTTAAAAATACCGTAGGGAGTTGCGGTACGCCTACGGTCTGTACCGTAATTTTGGTGTATGCTCTGGAAACGCAAGTGTGTACTTGAATGCAGTATTTCCTGCATACCTACATGTACTCTGTCAACACAAATGTGTACATTGTACACTTTGATTAATGTATACCTGCCATGTACACTTTAATAAAAGTATACATTACCATGTATGCTTTGATAAATGTATACATGTCTCTGTATACTTCAATAAATGTATACATGCCCATGTATACATTTCTCCAGAGTGTACATGGTATGTAAACTGAGGGCAAAATGTGTATTCTTTACAAAGAATACATGGGTATGTATACATTTATAAATGCACACATCGGCATGTACACATTTATGAATGCATACATGGCGTGTATACATTATTTGAAGTATACATGCCATGTATACTTTATTTAAAGTATACAATGTATACATTTGAATTGACAGAGTATTCAGGAAATATTGTGTACTTCAAGTATGCAGGAAATAGCGTGTACTTGGACAAGTATGCAGGAAATCCTGTGTACTTGACCAGGTACACACTAAATCTCCCCCATAAATGTATGGAGGTTTTAGTGTGTACCTGGTCAAGTACACAGGATTTCCTGCATACTTGTCCAAGTACACACTATTTCCTGCATACTTGACTAAGTACACAGTATTTCCTGAATACATGTAGGTATGCAGGAAATACTGCATTCAAGTACACACTTGCGTTTCTTGAGTGGTCAGACCGTAGCTTATTATTACGGTGTACGCACTGTATTTCATTGTGGATAGAATTCGCCCCATTGAACTTCCCCAACATATTTGCAGGCTCCGGTGTGTACCGTAAGATTCAGACCGTAGTCGAAAATTATGGGACCAGGTAACAAATTAGCGGTGCGTACCGTAGGTATTAACCGTGGTATTTTCTCACAGTGTATCGACTTGAAATCCAATTACGATCAAGAATAGGCTGTCGTAAATTTACATCATATTTCGTAACCCGCAGTTAACAAACTATGTCGTCAGTCTACAAAGACACCTGTTTTTCCACTGTGCTGAGGTGAAGGTGAAAATTCGCCGTGAGCCACGTGGTCGCGCTGCAGGAAGGTTCAGTGTGTGTAACGCGAGGGTTGCATCACTCGGTTCAGGAGCGTACACACGATTACCAATTACCAGTGATTACCAACAGTTTTCGGTAACATTTTCGAAAAAAGCTTAGATATTCGTGTAAATTTTTTGCACAATTTAATGAGGGGTAGCCCTAAACAGCATGAAAAGCTACGTAAAGAGGAATTTTTGGGATGCGATTACCAGTAATTATTGGACAAAGTGTACACAAGATTACCAGAGTGGTGGACCCCTCGGAGTAACGCCACCCTGGTCTCACCTCCTGTCCGCAGGTGATGCTGGTCAAGTGGAACGAGCCGTACCAGAAGCTGGCGAGCTGCGACGCCTCGGGCATCATCTTCGTGTGGATCAAGTACGAGGGCCGCTGGTCCGTCGAGCTCATCAACGACCGCAACACCCCGGTCACCAACTTCGCCTGGAGCCACGACGGCCGCATGGCGCTCATCTGCTACCGGGTGAGTCGAGTCGAGCCGAGTCACCGCGCCCTCAGGAGAATGCACTGGGAAAACAGAGGTGATGTCCTACCTTTCCAGGGATGATAAACCCGTTTCAGGGGTGCTAACGTGTATATTTTCAGGTTATTATTTCCTTTTTTTTTTCAAAATATTTTCTGTATGTGCAAACCAATGACATTCGAGGTTACACTGTCGCATTCCTCGCAAAATTCCGCGTCAAACGTGCCTTCATGTGATAGAGTTCTGAAAAGCGGTCAGCAAATGAAAAGCAAGTATAAAAAAAGTACAAAAGATGCAATTAAATTATGCCCACCTTGATTATGCCGTTTTTGAACTGGACCCCATCACGTGTAGGCTCGTTTGAAGCGGAAGTTTTAGTATATTACTAAAAGTCTTATTCAATTTTGTTCCAAAGGAAGGAAATTTTTTGAAGAAAAAAACATAAAATATAATGGTGCGTTAGTGCCTTTTAATGGTTGCATATCCTACCGTTGTTTTACCAGTGTTGCGTACCGACGCGTACTGCGCGGTACACCCTGTGATGCAAGATAACATCCTTCATTTAAAGCCGGACTCGAACCTCGTAGAACTTTTCACTTTTTCCCCTAGCGTGCATGAGGCCGCTCGGCGCGGGACCGTCGTCAAGGTCTCTACATGTTTCCGAAGCCGTCCGGTTCATTTATTTATTTAATCATTTATTTCTCCCTCTACGAAACAGCGATCGAATTCGAGCCCAACGACAGGGCGCCTCCAAACCTGAGCACACAGCCGATTTTCTTATCCTTTTCCATCTATTGTCGGGACGATCTCAAGGGTTCTCAGCGTCCGGTGACGGCACAGTAGATTGCGCGCCCAAGACGGTGAAAACAAAGATGTCTGATTCCATGAGGAAAAACGGAAAGCTTTGACAAAATTCCATACATACTCCTCAGCTCTTGTAACAAGTATTTCTTTGCTAGCAGTCTCTGCTCCTGTCAGTTGTTTTCGAACCCCTCTCTCCACTCCTCTCTCTCTTTCTCACTCTGTCTTCTTCTTCTTCTTCTTCTTCTTCTTCTTCTTCTTCTTCTTCTTCTTCTTCTTCTTCTTCTTCTTCCTCTTCCTCTTCTTCTTCTTCTTCTTCTTCTCACTCTGCCCTCCATCTCGCCCCCTCTCCATCTTCCTTCCTCACCCTTTCGACCTCTCACCTCTTGTTTTGAGCCACATACAATATATTGATCGGGCCGAGCCGTTTATTTGCGCATCACCGCGATGATGCCTTTTTACTCTCTCTCTCTCTCTCTCTCTCTCTCTCTCTCTCTCTCTCTCTCTCTCTCTCTCTCTCTCTCCCCCTCCCTCCCTCCCTCCCTCTCCCACTCTCACAACGTGCCTGTTTGTACCCGTGCAGGACGGCTTCGTGCTGGTGGGGTCAGTGGCGGGGCAGCGCTACTGGTCCTCGATGCTCAACCTACCGTGCACCATCACCTGTGGCGTTTGGACCCCCGATGACCAGCAGGTAAGTGAAGTGCATTCAAATTTTAAGACAAAATAAAATGAAACTGTTTTACAGGTAAAAATAACGCTTTGTTTCCCTTTTCTCTTCAAAATATATTTTTTCAATTATTTTTGAAATTAAAGCTTTTTAAGTTTCCCCGCAGGGTGTTTGTTTTGCTCGTAAGTAGCTCATGCGAGGTTGTGGGGCTAGGGCTACGAATTAAAGATAACCACATTCTCAGATTATTATCATTAATTTCGAACGCATCTCAGCTTTTAAGTCCCATTTCAATCGCACCCCTAAATGCGTCGCAAATGTTGCCTCTCTAAGAGATCCCACCGGGGAGCTTCGAGGAAGCGTTTGCCTTCCCCCACCTCCTGCCGATGCGAAAGGCGATAAGACGCTTTCGGAACAGAGACGACGTTCTTCCACGAATTCGTTTGTTTTCGTGTCTATAGAGTTACAGAGCTTCGCGACGCAACGCGGCGTCACGTTCTAGCAGGTTAGCACGGCGGCTTATTGTTGGTATGGAGATTCAGGCGAGAGCCATGATGATATAACCCCCCTTCCCCGTGCCGCACCTGTGGACCCCACCAGCGGACCGCTGGTGGGCCTTGAACGATACTGGCTCTGTAGAAGTGCTAAAAAATCTCTGTACGTTTATAAGCAATCCACGGTACAGTGCGGTCCTTGCGAGGGGTATAAACAACTATGAATTTTGGTGTAAAAATGTTATAAAATGTTACTGGATTTTTCTGAATTTTTGCTTGAATTTTACCTAAATTTTTCTGAATTTTGCTGAATTACGATGTGTACGAAAATTTCAGAATTGTTTCCCTCCTCGGGTCCATGGCTACCCCGGCTAGACGGACCTAAAGCTGCTTCAGGGCGCGTATTAACGGGGGTGGAGGGAGGGGGGTTGGGAATGCGACTGTGCACCGCCCTGCCGTCTCTAAATACCCGCCTAAAGAGTAGGAAAATGGCGCGAGAAAATCTTTGTCCGTACACTGATAATGAAAGTGTTTAACTGTCGTGCTCATTGATGTATGTGTAGACTGGAAATTTTCGTACTTAAATGTGTTGAACAGTAAATTTGAAAACTTTATGGTGTCCAAACCTGCACGTTTAACCCTCAAGCTAAACACTGTAAAAAGCTTACGGTGAATTTCACCGTAAGTTACACTACGTTACAGCGAATCTTGCAGTACAGTAGCATACGGTGAATGGCACCGTAAGCTGCGGTGAATATCGCTGCAAGTTACAGTGACTTCCCTGATTCACCGTAGCTTACGGTGCCAACCGCCGTAGCTTACGGCGAAATTCACCGTAGCTTACGGTGATATTCGCCGTAAGCTACAGTGGTGCAGGTTTCACTGTAACTTACGGTGAAATCCACCTTAAGCTTTTAACAGTGAACACTTTAAGTGTTCAAATTTACCTTTTAGAATGCAAATTTCCGGTCAAACACCTACAAGTGTGCAACGTTGTGTTTATCACTTTAGTGCGCACGCCAGTCGAGCACTTTTGTTATCAGTGTCACTGCCAGAAATTTCCACGGTAATTAGTACGGTTTTCCCCCGTTAATTTTTTACCTGGTCCGGACCGTTTTTATTGGGTACGGTCCGTCCGTACTACCTATGACCGTATATTTCACATGGGCCTATATTTCAACTTTTTTCGAAGTTTAGAGAAAGTGAAACTACGGAATTGGTCACGGAAAACACCGTATTTTTCAGATACGGTCGTCCCGTCACCAAACAAAACTGGTTTTACCGTAGGATCTGGGGTATGGAGGTACGGAATTTTTAACAGTGGTAGGCGACCTGATGTGCGTCGCCCTCCTATGAGCAGCCGGACCTGAGTAATCCGTCTCAAGCTGCGTCTGCTGTGGAACCACTCTCCATCCAGGATGTCGACGAGACTCCTTTGTAGTCCGTATAGCCTCTCAACTCCACGGGGTGGGTCGGGGCGGGGCGGGGTGGGGCGGGGCGGGGCGGGGCGGTGCGGTGCGGGTCGGCGCGTGGCGCTCAGCTGGAAGGCACGACGCGGACGGAGCGGTCAGCAGCGGGGGACCCGCACGGCCCTTATGTGTGGACCCCACCCCACCCCCAGCCCGGGACAGACGACCTCCCTCGGTCGGTCGCCACGAGGGGTAGCAGCCCACCCCCAGCAGGTCCCAGAATACCTCTCGCCTCGACGGCGGAGTAAGAGGGGATTTGTTTAGGGGGTGAGGGGAGGGGGGGACCGGGAGTGAGTGTGGGGGGGGTATTTGAATCGCAGCCTAATCCGCCCAATAACGTGCCGCGCAGTTAGTCCTCGGTGGTGTGAGTGAGTGTGAGTCGAGGGGTCACTTCGAAAAATCATTGTACAGCCCCATAAAAATCATTAAAAAAATAAAAAAATAAAAAAATAAAAAAAAACAGTAGATAATAAAGTAGAAAGTTGCATAAAAATCCGAAAAATCGAAAACAAATTAACCCAAAACTGAGAAAAATGGGAACAAAACAAGGAAAAACACATTTTTTTAAAAAAAGGAACATATTATTTCTTTTTTATCTCGTGAAAAATCAAAAGAAAAATCAAAATCAAAAAATCATTGTACAAGTTTTATATGAGTGATCCCCCGCCTCGGTGTGAGTGCTGTGTCGACGTCTGGGCAAAGGGTCGGTCGCCAACAACTCCGCTCGACCGTGTACGGGGGATTATGGAACACGGTGAAAACGGGACCTAGCACTCCAAGCACGGTTTTGGTATTTTCAAGTGTGGAATAACGAGTTCTAGGAAAAGTCCTTGGAAAAGTCCGCTTTATACTCATACTCAAGACTGCATCCTTGGAATCACTGGTCAGGTGAATGACGCATGTTCCCGGAAGCGTCCGCATAGGGACGGGTACGCAGGGATTGTCCGCAAGGGACGCTCCCCCGCAGGGGCTCCACGCTGCACACGACAGGAACACGATATGGTGCAAAGGAGCCGTGCTTGGTTGGCCGCCCGGCGAGCACAGCTACGCGTAAGAAGTGCACGAAATGGTACAGAGGAGCCGAGTCGGGTGGGCCGCCCGCAGCACACACTGATAATCCAAGTGTTATTCAACCCTTCAACACTTTAAAGTTTTAAAATACCATTTAAACATATAAATGTGTTCAACAGAGTTGTTGTACACTTACAAGTGTTCAACTCAGAAGTTTGTGCACCTAAAAGTGTTCAACTCCCCAGTTACACACTTCCTTAGCTTGGACGGGCTATATTAGGAAAGTGTGCAACTAGGGAGTTTAACACTTACAAGTGCACAACTTCTGAGTTGAACACTTGTAAGTGCACAACAACTCTGTTAAGCACTTTTATTTGTTTAAATGGTATTTGAACACTTAAAAGTGTTGAAGGGTTGAACACTTGGTTTATCAGGGCAGCAGAGGTAATCGTTATGGTACAGAGGCACCGTGCTGCGTAGGCCGCAAGCCGGACATGCGCGGTGGTACATGTTTGTACCTTGCAAGGTACACTGTAAAAATTTGTTGTAAAAAAACGAAAAAAATTTATTACAGTTTTCGCTGTTAAATCGGCGAACAGATTTTTCCTGTAGTTTGATGAAACATTTTGTGAATTAACAAGAAAAATCGGGAAACAACAGATAAAATTCGTAAACTTACGGAATTCTTTTGTAAAGTTACGGAATATTTTTGTAAAGTTACAGAGTTTTTTTTTGAAAATGAACACGAATTAAAAGTAAATTCACGGTCAGGTCGTTTAACAAAATTCACAGATATTACCTGTTAATTTACGACATGTTTTTTTTTACAGTGTACAGGCCTTATTCGTACCTTAAGCGGGGTCCGCACGGTGTACCTTAAGCGGCGTACCTTAAAAGGTACAGACCTGATTTGTACCGTCAGCGGAATCCGCTTAAGGGAAAAAATGTGGAACAGCCTCATAAGGTACAGGATGCGTACCTTAGATTTTATTACTCTGGAAACGCAAGTGTGTACTTGAATGCAGTATTTCCTGCATACCTACATGTATTCAGGAAATAATGTGTACTTAGTCAAGTATGCAGGAAATAATGTGTACCTGGTCAGGTATGCAGGAAATCCTGTGTACTTGACCAGGTACACACGAAAACCTCCATACATTTATGGGGGAGATTTAGTGTGTACCTGGTCAAGTACACAGGATTTCCTGCATACCTGACCAGGTACACATTATTTCCTGCATACTTGACTAAGTACACATTATTTACTGAATACATGTAGGTATGCAGGAAATACTGCATTCAAGTACACACTTGCGTTTCCAGAGTACAGTGCGGACCCGTCCCTGCGGAGTGCGGACGCTTCCGGGAACATGCATCATTCACACTGTTAAAAATACTCGTAAATTTACGACATTTTTGAGAACAATAATGTCGTTTTTAAACAACACTTTCAGGTTACGACTTGTGTCGTTCGTGAACGACGAAGTGATCGCTAATTTTTATAGCGAAACAGTTCGTTTTCAAACGAATAAAGTCGAAAATTTACGACTTTGATCTTAAATGTACAATTGATCGCAAAGTCCTTGCGCAGGATGTCACACAGATACTACTTCATTCGTAAATTTACAACTTTGGTCGTAAATGAGCGACTTCGGTCGTAATTGAACGAATTTGATCGTACAGTTACGACACAAATCGTAAGGAAACGACTAAAATCGTCACATTTTACGAACGTTTTGGGCCTTCAATGCTAGAAAAGTTAACGACAATGTCGTAGAGGAATAATTTTTGTATCGTCAGGTTACGACCTAATCGTTCCAAAGCGATTGCAGTCACTGTAAAAATTAGCGACTTATTTGTCGTTAAATTACGACAAAATTTTTAACAGTGCACCAGACCAGTGCCAAGGATGGATTCCTGAATATGGGTATAAAGCGGACTTTTCCAAGGACTTTTCCTTGAACTCGTTACTCCACACTTAAAAATACCAAAACCGCCCTGGGAGTGCTAGGTCCCGTTTTCACTGTGAATATTACAGTTATTATACAGTACTGGCGTCATAATCCTGGGAAAATGGGTAATATCAACGTAAATATTACCTGTAATATGGGTAATATCAAAGTAACATTTGAGGTAATATCATCTCGTGACGGAAGAATATCGGAGTTGACGACTCTCAACCTCGCGTCCCAAGACAGTTTTCTTTTTCTTTTTTTTTCTTTTTTTTTCTTTTCGTTTTTGTCCGTTTTTCACTGTTGAAAGTAGTTGTAGGTGTACGGGAACATTTTCCCACGAAGCGGAGTTGAAAATTTACAATAATTACAAATCGTAAAATTTACCAGCACCCACGTATCAACTTAAAAATCAATGATAAGGAAAAAAAGAAAAAAAAGTTGTTGTAAATCACGTTGTAAATACACAACATATTTCGTAAATCGAAATTTTCAAAATAAATCGTTAGTCTACAAAGATATATTTCTCACAATGTTCCTAACTCGTTCCGCTGTGTGCGCGCAGGTGTACTTCGGGACGAGCAGCGGCCAGCTCATCGTCATGGACGTGAACGGCGCCATGGTGAGCCAGGTGGCCGTGGGGGGCGGCCGTGGCATCACCGCCATGGCCTGGTCCTGCGAGAAGTTCAAGATGGACGAGGGCGACGATGGAGACCGCTCCAACATGATGCACCTGGGTGAGTCGAGGCAGTCTCACATGGACCAAACCCTTTTTCTTTCGTGTTTTCTTATTTTTTATTTTTTTTTTTTTAAAGAAAAAACGATTTTTTCAAATATCTGAATAAGTTCTGCTTTTACAATTTTGAATCAGACAATTTCGGGGGAAATCTTATACAATCTGACAGTTTTTTTTTTTTTTTTTTTTTTTTTTTTTTTTAAATAACAATTTCTTTTTTGACTGAAATCAAAAGTGTTCATCTAAAACACACTCGCATGCGTTGAACACAGAGTTGAACACTTTTAGATGCTATGTTAAAAAGCCCATGTATTTTGAAGGTGACAGGTGTCTTAAACACTCAAGTTGGACACATTCTGATGGCAGACGTATCGTTCTAACACTTGACGCGTGGGATTTTTGACCAGGCACCTAAAAGTAGTGTTCCACACTGTGTTCAACATTTCCAAGTATGTGTCAGTTGAACACTTACCATAATGATAGTGTATCCGACAATTTTTTTTAAATCTTACATTTTTTAAAATACATAATTGCTTTTATCTGCCCCGGAACATTTCTGAAGCTTTCTGTTCTCTGCTTGCTCTCAGACGGGAGGCACTACGTGGTGGCGGTGGCGCTCGAGTCGGGCACCATCCTGTTCCTGCGGCGCTTCGACGACCCGCTGCCGGTGCAGCTGGAGACGGGCCTGCAGGGCCTGCAGACGGCCGCGCCCGCGGGCCCCACCCCTACCGGCCCCGGCCTCCACATGGAGTGGAGCAACGCGGGCGAGCTGCTCGCCGTCGCGGGCTACGACCCGCGCGAGTCCGTCGTCAAGGCCGGCCAGCCGCCCTACTTCAAGAACGTCGTCAAGTTCTACACCGACAGCGGCGTGCTGCTCTACGTCATCCACATCCCGTGCAACAAGGTGAGCGGCCCGGCCCCCGGCCCTGCGCCTGCGGGTGTCAGCGCGGTGAGCGCCCGGCCACGGCCGGGTAGGCAGACCCGCACGACAGGGGTGCGCGGCGGGCCGGCCGGGCCCGAGGGGCGCTCCCAGCTCAGCTCGTAGCTCAGCTCGTGGCTCAGCTCGTAGCTCAGCTCGTAGCTCAGCTCGTAGCTCAGCTCGTAGCTCAGCTCGTAGCTCAGCTCGTAGCTCAGCTCGTAGCTCAGCTCGTAGCTCAGCTCGTAGCTCAGCTCGTAGCTCACCTCGTAGCTCAGCTCGTAGCTCAGCTCGTAGCTCAGCTCGTAGCTCAGCTCGTAGCTCAGCTCGTAGCTCACCTCGTAGCTCAGCTCGTAGCTCAGCTCGTACCTCAACTCGTAGCTCAGCTCGTAGCTCAGCTCGTACCTCAACTCGTGGCTCAGCTCGTGGCTCAGCTCGTGGCTCAGCTCGTGGCTCAGCTCGTGGCTCAGCTCGTAGCTCAACTCGTGGCTCAGCTCGTAGATCAGCTCGTAGCTCAGCTCGTAAGTCAGCTCGTAGCTCAGCTCGTAGCTCAGCTCGTAGCTCAGCTCGTAGCTCAGCTCGTAGCTCAGCTCGTAGCTCAGCTCGTAGCTCAGCTCGTAGCTCAGCTCGTAGCTCAGCTCGTAGCTCAGCTCGTAGCTCAGCTCGTAGCTCAGCTCGTAGCTCAGCTCGTAGCTCAGCTCGTGGCTCAGCTCGTAGCTCAGCTCGTAGCTCAGCTCGTGGCTCAGCTCGTAGCTCGGCTCGTAGCTCGGCTCGTAGCTCTGCTCCTAGCTCGGCCCCTAGCTCGGCTCCTCGCTCAGCTCCTAGCTCAGCTCCTAGCTCAGCTCCTAGGTCAGCTCCTAGCTCGGCTCCTAGCTCGGCGCCTCGGCTGCTAGCTCGGCTGTTAGCTCGGCTCCTAGCTCAGATACTAGCTCAGCTCGTAGCTCGGCTCGTAGCTCGGCTCGTAGCTCGGCTCGTAGCTCGGCTTCCAGCTCAGCCCCTAGCTCGGCTCCTAGCTCGGCTCCTAGCTCAGCTCCCCGTCTATTGCTCTCAGCTCACACTCTGCCCTGCCCGCAGTGGCCCGTGACGGCGCTGACCTGGGGCCACAACGACAAGCGCCTGTTCGTGGCCACGGGGCCGCAGGTGCACATCGCCTGGGTGTGCCGGCGCATCCCGTCGCTGAGCCACCTGTGCCGGCTCAAGATCCACGGCGCGCTGCAGCGGGGCGAGCACCAGCTGGCGCAGCTGCCGCTGCCCACCCGGGTGCAGCACCTCATCTCCAGCCTGTTCGCGCAGACCATCCGGGTGAGTGGCGGCTCTGTCAGGAGCTGTCGGCAGCTGCAGCTGGCATCCTGCGCATCTGACAGACCGAAACTGTCAGAACAGACCTACTGCCCGACTGCGTAGGCCTGCGCATCTGTCAGACTGGAATCCCGCGACCCGGTCCAGCTGTCAGATCGCACATTGTTCTCAGCCTATGCAGCTGTCAGGCTACATAGATCTACTCTACGGCTGCGCAGCTGTCCGAGGAAATCACTCTGAAAAATCATTGTATACGGCCCCAAAAAATATCATTTAAAAATTTTAACAAAAATGAAGGAGAAAGATACAGAAAAATCCGAAAATTGAGAAAAATGAACAAAGAAACAAAATAAAATTGGGAAAAAAACAGAAATGCGGGTTAAAAAAAAATCAAAATTTATCAAAAAGTGACAGAAATTTTCCATGAAAAATTAAAAGAAGAATCCAAACCAAAAACCAAAAATCTAAAAATTCAAAAATATTAAAAGTTTAAAAAGAAATATTCTACACGTTTTGTATCAGTTATTCCCCCCTCGGTCAGCTCGCACATGGTTGCCAGCCTCTACGCAGCTGTCAGACTATACATAGCTCTCCGGCACCTGCTGACCTCTCGCCTCGCTCTCCCCCCGCCCGTTGCAGTGCTGCGTGCCCGAGCACTGCCCGCTGCGGGACTTCGTGAGCAGGCCGCCGCGCGGCCACGTCCGCCTGCACTGCACCATGATCCGCCACGACCAGCACGAGTCCGGCGCCACTCCCGGCTCCGGCAGCGGCTCCGGCAACGGCTCCGGCACCTCGTACACGCTGTACCTCGAGTACCTGGGCGGGCTCGTGCCCCTGCTCAAGGGGAAGCGCACCAGCAAGATCAGGCCCGAGTTCGTCATCTTCGATCCCCGTCACGACATCAGTGAGGACACTGATAAACCAAGTGTTCAGCCCTTCAACACTTTTAAGTGTTCAAATACCATTTAAACAAATAAAAGTGTTCAACAGAGTTGTTGTGCACTTGTAAGTGTTCAACTCCCCAGTTGCACACTTCCCTAATACAGTGCGTCCAAGCTAAGGAAGTGTGTAACTGGGGAGTTGAACACTTTTAACTGCACAACTTCTGAGTTGAACACTTGTAAGTGTACAACAACTCTGTTGAACACATTTATATGTTTAAATGGTATTTGAACACTTTAAAGTGTTGAAGGGTTGAACACTTGGGTTATCAGTGTAGTGCGGAGTACAAAACCGACCAGGTGCGATTAGCTTTGTCAAACTTGGAGGTGTCCACGAAGACCCAGCTCAAATTTTCTCACGACTCGGGAACTTTAAAAGTACGAAAAAGCTGAAACGAAAAGAAGTTTTCCCATTCAAAATCCTGATGCTAAAAACTGAAAACATCACAAAACAATAGAAAAACTTATCTGTAAAGAAAAAAACTATACAAAGAAAAGTTTCATTTCAAAAATATTTTTCCTTTTAAAAAATCTTTAAATGTGTTTTTTCTTTCCTTCCTTCTTTTTTTTTAAGAATGAATGTTTTTAAAAAGAGCCAAATCCTTGTTGCCCTTCCCCGCAGACACGGCCGACGAGGACCCCCGCCTGGGCCCGGCCGGCGCGCTCAGCTCGTGGGCGTGCGGCCAGCTGGGGCCGACGCTCCCGGAGGACGAGGGCGACTCGTCCTCCAGCGGGGAGGAGAGCGGGTGCGTGAGCCCGCGCCTGGGCCGCCGACGCTCGCACCACCCGGGCCACCGCGGCCCCGGCGGCCGCGGCTTCCGCAGCCGGTACGCGCCGCGCACCACGCCCGCCGAGCTCGTCTACCGCGACAGCCTGTCCGAGGAGGAGGCCCTCACCCAGGTCACGTCCAACATCTGGGGCACGCGCTTCAGGGTGGTGGGGCTCGTGGGGCCCGGCATGCCCGCCGTCCTCGGCCAGATCACCTACAAGACGTCCCTGCTGCACCTGCAGCCGCGCCAGATGACGCTGTGCATGACGGAGCTGCGCGACGAGTCCTCGCCGCCCATCATCTTCGGCCTGGCGCCGCCCAAGATGCTCAACCCCAAGGCGCGCTCGCCCGCCGCCACGGCCGTGGCCATCGCGGCGGCGGCCACCGCGGCGGGGGCGGCGGGCGCGGGGCCCGCGGGGGCGGCGGGGGCGGCGGGGGCGGCGGGGGCGGCGCCGGCGACGGTGGGGGCGGCGGCGGTCGAGGAGGCGGCGACGGTCACAGGTACGTGTTCCGCCCGACGACCTTGTTTCGCTACGACCGCTAGGTTTGCCATCGTGAGACTCACTCTCCGCGGGGACATCCCCCGCGCGCGGCCGGCGGCCGGCCGCCCGGTGGGACAACCCGCGCGCCTGAAAATCTCCCTTAGAGTCATTCCAAACTAGATTTACACGATTCACATCGACCCCTTTCGATTTTTTTCTTATTTACAACAAAGTTAGTACCTAACAAGAGGTACTTCCCCGCAAAATATGAGCACTGTAGGTCAAAGGGTTCCGGAGATATTAGCATCTTGTTCTTGTGCCCACAGCTGAGGCGGCGGGGACGGCCCAAGCCCAGCCGCGGACACCACGGGCCGCGGCCGATGGACAGGCGCCCTACCTGTTCAGCAACACCCAGAGGTATGTCTGTAGTTTCAGGAAAAGTCCAAAAAATTTAGGAAAATTCAGAGAAATTTAGGAAAATTCAGGGAAATTCTGAAAATATTTGGAAAAGTTCACCAATAAAAATAGGTAAAACTCAAGCAAATATTCTAGAAAGATCCACAAAAATTCACCAAACTTCCCAAAATTCAGGAAACTTGGTACACCAAAATCAAGAATTGTTTCCCCCTCGGATATGGACACCGCACGTCACAAGTCCACGTAGATAATCCACGTTCTTTCCACTAAAATTCCTCTTTGGGGGATATCTCTCATCTCTCTTCTCCTTGCGTCCGACAGGCACAGGTTCGAGTCGACGGCCGCGGCGCTGGCCGCCGCCCACGCCCAGCAGGCGCTCGCCCACGCGCACGCCCAGCAGGCCCAGCAGGCGCAGCAGGCGCAGCAGGACAGCAGGCCGGCGTCGCAGCGCGGCTCGCACCCGCAGCGCCCCGGGCTAGGCGCCGCGCCCCAGAGCAGGGCGTCCCAGCGCTCCTCGCCGCACCGCTCCCGCTCCGGGGTGTCCTCCGGGGTGTCCTCCGGGGTGCCCTCCGGGGTGCCCGCCCTGGCGCGCGCCGAGTCCTACAACGACGACGAGTTCCCCCAGGTGAGCCGAGCCGTGCCCGCCTACCCCGGTATGGTGCGCGCCGGCGCGACTGCTCTCGGATGGATGCATGGATGGATGGATGAATGGACGGCCGGATGGATCGAGGGGGAAACCGAGGGGCGGCCAACTCGAAAAAAAACGTGAACACAGAAATACCTGTATATTTCTAGAAATACACTAAAAATACAAGGAAATACTCAACAATACACAGAAATACATAAAAATACTCAACAAAAATACGAGAAAAATACCGAAAAATACATTAGAAATACAAGAAATACAAGGCATGTGTACACAGAAATACATGAGTAAACCCCTTGGGGGAAACAACTCTAAAATGTTTGTGGACCTCAAAATTCAAAAAAAAAAAAGAAGGAAAAAAAGATCCGGAAAAGTTTTAAGATGAAAAAACATCGGAAAGTCTGAGCAAAATTCACAATAAGTTGTGAAAAAATTAAGCTTATCTTGCAAAAAAAGATTCAATAAAACTTTACAAAAATTCAGAAAAAATCACAAAAATTCAAAATATTTGCGCACGATTTCAGTCATATAACCACGGATAATCACGATGATCATTAATCACAATCAGCAATAATCATTGATAATCAGCTGAGATCATTGATAATCACCAATAATAATTCATAATCAGCAATTATAATTGTTTATCAGTGATAATCTTGCGATCACAAAAAATCAATAATAAGCAGTACAAATTCTAATAAAAACCAGTAATCACCAATGATTACAAGCCTCCTACAGCATTTTTTCGGAGTGGAAGACCCTTGGATTGAAACTTGTCCCTTTTTCTGCGGCGGGTGACCGTGCACACGGGAAAAAATCGTTCAGCTGAAATTAGATGTGATAAATAAGCACAACGGCTAAAAAGATTTGTACAGCTGCAAAAAGAAAATAGCAAGGGTAGCTTGAAAATAAGCTATGTAGCTTAAAAATTAGCTGCGCCCATACAGCTAAAAAATTGGTACACCTGCTATTGTTTTTTTTTTTACTCACACGCGAATTATTTTTTTTTGCGTGCAGGTGACGCAGATCCAGGTGCAGGCGCAGGTGCTGGCGGAGGGCCCCGCGGCGGGCGCGCAGGGGCCGCAGGGGCAGCGCACGCCCGCGCTGCAGTCGCCGCGCATCGGGGTGGCGCCGGTGCTGGTGAGCACCCCCGTGCCCGCCGCGGACTACGACAGCGTGCAGCGGGTCAAGGCCAACCAGGGCCAGCTGTACCAGTTCAGCCAGCAGCACCCCGCGCAGCACCCCGCGCAGCACCCCGCGCAGCACCCCGCGCAGCACCCCGCGCAGCACCCCGCGCAGCAGCAGCACGGGGGCGGGGGCTGCCCGGCGGGGGCGGGGGAGGCGGTCCCGGGGGCGGCAAAGGCTGCCACCGGCCCCCGCCGCCCCGGCCAGCTGTACCAGCTCAAGGGCAGCGCCGCCGCCCCCGCCGCCCCCGCCGCCGAGGAAGAGGTCCGCATCCCCGTGTTCAGCATCCCCTCCGAGCTCAACAGGATCGCGGACCTCAGCGACCCGGACGCCATCCTGCCGGACCTCATCATCCCGGACGTCAACATCGAGGACCTCAACATACCGGCCTTCATGGACGAACCGGAGCCGGTCGACGAGCAGGTACGCGCCGGGAAAATCGCGAGGAATGACGAAGTGTTTATTCTGATTCAACACTTGACCCCACAAGTTCTCGCAGCTATTCCGGACGTTACTAATGTCACCTCTATTTTTTTTTCCCCGCGCAGGGCGTGTCGGCCGCGGCCGTTTCCGCCGCCCTCAACTTCATCGACGATGAGGTGGGAGAGGTGCGCATCGGCCCGGTGCGCTCCGTCAGCGTCGGCTTCCTCAACGAGGTGGCCGTCGGGCAGCAGCCGCGCAAGCGCCTCGTGCTCACCAGGCGCCGCGGCGCCGGCCAGGACGCCGACCAGGACGCCGACCAGGACGCCGAGGACGCTGGTGAGACCGAGGGGGAGGTCATTGTTCGGCCCGAAAACACCATTAAATTTTTTTAAAAATTAAAAATATCAACATAAAATTAACGAAAAATTAAGTATCAATTAAGATCAAAACTGATCAAAGAGTGAGAGAAATTTTCCTTGCAAGTCAAAAAAAAAAATCAAAACAAAAAATCGACATTATCCAAAAACTCAAAAGTCAAAAAAATCACTGTACACATTTTCTGAGTGATTTCCCCCCTCCCCTTACCCCTTTCGGATGAGACACACACGGCACCGTCATACCGTAACCCACAGCGGCTATCACGTAAAAATTATCAAGTCTGAAACCTTTCTTTTCTTACCTTTTTGCCAGATCACCGGCGCTGCAGCAAGAGTATGAGCATGGACGCGTTCCCGGGCCACAGCCGGACGTCACACACCAACTACTTGGGTGAGTATGGATCTGCTAGAAAACCCGAGGGGTCCTTTCTAAAATAATAATAGTAATGATGATAATAAATCAGTGTACACTCTAAAAGGAAACCATTGAAAAAATCAGAAGAAAAAATACAGAAAAGAGCAGAAAAAATCATAAAGAACAATCAAGAAAAATCAGGGGAAAAAAAACACGAAAAAAACAGTAAAAATCAAGGAAAATTTAAAAAAAAATAGAAAAATTAGAACAAAATGAGTACGCTTGAATTTTTAGTGGGGGGGCACTCGGGAGGACTACGACACACCAACTAACCGTGACGAACCGCCATTACATTCGTCCCACTATCCCGTCCCGTCACCCGACAGGCCCCGTGCTGAGCTCCACCATCGAGGGCGACGACACGTCCCCCGCGCGCAGCAGGCGGCCCAGCCCCAACAGGACGCCCCCGCAGGCCCCGCAGGCCCCGCAGGCCCCGCAGGGCTCGCAGGTGCAGCCCGCGCAGCCCCGCGCCCAGCCGCAGCCTCGCGCCCGGAGCCAGGGCCGCCACCCGGAGGACGACATCGTCCCCGAGCCCCTGTACGTCAACCTCCCCGTCGACAAGGTGACGCCGCCCGAGTCGGACGTCGAGTCCTCGGACGGCGGCGGCAGTAGTCCGTTCGCGCCGCTCGTGGCCGCCGAGGTCCCCGTCAAGCCCAAGAAGAGGCGGACCCTGCTCGACTCGCTCAACAACGCCCGGGACATGATGACGCTGGTGGACTGGCCGCGGCGCATGCGCAGGAACAAGCACAAGGACGACACCGAGGCCATCCTGCAGGACCAGGACGCGGACAGCCTGAGCAGGCAGCCGCACAGCACCCCGGCCAGCCCGGCCGCCGCCAAGAAGACCCCCAAGAGGACGCTGTCGTCCTCGCCGATCAGGTGAGCTCCAGTCCCGTCACTGCCCCCTGTGCCCCGCGCTGCAGCTGCAGCTCCCTGCTGCTGCCCGGCCCCGGCGACTGATTCCGAAGACCACTCTTGTGCCTCCGTCCTTGTCGCACCAATGGCGGCGCCCCATGTTGGGAATGGCAGCGCCCCGTGAGGGCGACAAGGACGGAGCAGGCGCGAGAGCGATCGTCGGAAAAAGACGGCAGCTGCTGACACCGCGTCGCCTCCTCCCCGCGTTGTTGCAGGCAGCGCATCCTCAACTCCCCGCTGTTGCGGCGGCGGCGGCGGAACCGCAGCGAGGCCGACGGCGACGCGTCCGGGGACGAGGCCGGGCTCGTGGCGGC
The DNA here is from genome assembly GCA_029379305.1 of Frankliniella fusca. Taxonomy (NCBI): domain Eukaryota; kingdom Metazoa; phylum Arthropoda; class Insecta; order Thysanoptera; family Thripidae; genus Frankliniella; species Frankliniella fusca. Next base: position 1,705,848 of record JAHWGI010001426.1, on the reverse strand, counting down.
CATCGGCGCGCAGCAGTACAGCACCCTCGAGTCCTTCCAGAAGGCGCAGCTGCGTCAGAAGGTAGGTACCTCGAGGGTACTCCTCACGAGTAGCTCTGAGGGTACGACGCGTCCAGGGACGAGGCCGGGCTCGTGGCGGCCATCGGCGCGCAGCAGTACAGCACCCTCGAGTCCTTCCAGAAGGCGCAGCTGCGTCAGAAGGTAGGTACCTCGAGGGTACACCTCACGAGTAGCTCTGAGGGTACGACGCGTCCAGGGACGAGGCCGGGCTCGTGGCGGCCATCGGCGCGCAGCAGTACAGCACCCTCGAGTCCTTCCAGAAGGCGCAGCTGCGTCAGAAGGTAGGTACCTCGAGGGTACACCTCACGAGTAGCTCTGAGGGTACGACGCGTCCAGGGACGAGGCCGGGCTCGTGGCGGCCATCGGCGCGCAGCAGTACAGCACCCTCGAGTCCTTCCAGAAGGCGCAGCTGCGTCAGAAGGTAGGTACCTCGAGGGTACTCCTCACGAGTAGCTCTGAGGGTACGACGCGTCCGGGGACGAGGCCGGGCTCGTGGCGGCCATTGGCGCGCAGCAGTACAGCACCCTCGAGTCCTTCCAGAAGGCGCAGCTGCGTCAGAAGGTAGGTACCTCGAGGGTACTCCTCACGAGTAGGTCTGAGGGTACGACGCGTCCGGGGACGAGGCCGGGCTCGTGGCGGCCATTGGCGCGCAGCAGTACAGCACCCTCGAGTCCTTCCAGAAGGCGCAGCTGCGTCAGAAGGTAGGTACCTCGAGGGTACACCTCACGAGTAGCTTCGAGGGTACGTCGAGAGTACTACGTAAAGAGTATACCTCGAGGGTACTTCAAGAGTACCTTGAGGGTACCTCAAGAGTACCTCGAGGGTACTTCAAGAGTACCTCGAGGGTATTTCAAGAGTACCTCGAGGGTACTTCAAGAGTGCCTCACTCTAAATGTCAAGGAACAATTTTTGTCCATTCCTGGTGACGTCTGTGTGCACAACTTACAAAGAGACAATTCCGTAACTTGTTTGCTGGACTATTGTTCATTTTGTCCAGCAAAAGATGTAAATTTGTCATTGCGTGGTTACTAAACCGCAACTTGCAAGTTGTGCACACAGACGTCACCAGGAATGGACAAAAATTGTCCCTTGACATTTAGAGTGATCGAGGGTACTTCAAGAGTGTCTCGAGGGTACTTCAAGAGTGCCTCGCTCGTGGGTCTTTCAATAAGAGTGCCTCGAGAGTGTATGGAGTACGTCGAAAGTCTCTAGAGGGCATCTCTTGGGTACTTCAATAACACTGTTAAAAATTTATTCCACTTCCTCTATACGGAACGATTATGAAATCCCAACACTTCTCTGTAATCAGAAAAGGACCCTTTTGCTGCCTCAAAGTGACATATTTTGTCGGCCAGTCGACCATATTTTTGAAGCCAGTCTTTTTTAAATGCAGAGGACAGTTGGAATTTCCTGAAGAGTTGTGATTAAAATACAGAGGCCAGTTGTAATTTAACGAAGAGTTCTGGCAACTTTTTTCACAACAGAGGTGCTGTGAATTTCCAACATTTTTTTATTTTTTTTTAAGTGAAGAGTACCGCTCAAGAGCCGCGAGAGTGCCACGAGAGTGCCTCGACAGAGCGTTTTGAAAGTGCGAAGTATAGTGTGTTGCCCCTCCGCACTTATCAGCTCTTTTCTGGTTGCAGCTCAAGCAGAAGAAGAAGAAGAACAAGGGTAAGGAGTGCTCGGAGGACTCGGACGACGCGACCCAGCCCCGCCAGCTGCAGTTCATCATGCACAACAAGGCCCCAATGTGGAACGAGAACAGCCAGGTCTACCAGCTCGACTTTGGCGGTCGGGTCACGCAGGAATCGGCCAAGAACTTCCAGATCGAGTTTCTCAACAAACAGGTGAGTTTTTCTTGTTTATATTTCTTCTTTTCTTTCTTTCTTTCCACGTTTTTTTTTTTAAATTGAAAGTGATCCTTGAACGTGTGTAAGACATCCAAGATGTTCCTCTTGTTTATTAGGTAATGCAGTTTGGTCGCATTGACTCCAATGCCTACACACTTGACTTCCAATATCCGTTTTCTGCTCTGCAAGCGTTTGCTGTTGCTCTAGCTAACATCACACAGCGATTGAAGTGAGTTGGTAGCGCATGGCAAATTTAGTCATGAAAGAAATTTATTTCATAGCACTTTGGTGGGAACCAATTGCTCTGGAAGGAAAGGCATATACAGTGTTAATCAGAACAGAGCTGACTAAAAGGACTTTGACTGAAATTTGGGATAGAAGTTTAATATGGATAATAATGTGATTGATTTTGCTGCATCACATCTTAGTTTTGGCATTGAGTGTAAAAATGTATACTTCTGTCACATATGACTTAAATGTTTTGACTTTAAATGAAAAGTTATTTCCTCATAGGATATTAACATTTGTACATTTTTGATTGTGATTGGTTTGAAATGAATGTGAGTGTTATTTAACTTTATAATCAGGTCAACTCTCTCCTTCCTTGCTCATCTTTCAATTATCATTAACTTCATTGAACTTGAATCAAAGGAGAACAGAAATGATTTTGGCAGAACATATCTGCTATTTAAAAAATAAAATACATAAATATGTAAGTTTGTTCAGGATTGATGGTGACATTGAACAGTTACCCAAGCAATGAAACAATTTTTTTTTTTTAAAAAAAAAGGTTCTCTGATTACATGCCGTCCTGTAGATTTGTTTTGCCTTTGTGAAACAAAACAAAACATAGGTTGACTCACGCCGAAAATGCAGTTCTTTTTTTGGGTTGACAACCCTCTCCATTGAACCTTGGTGCAAGTCAGAAGTAAGGTGAAAAGCGCTGCTCCCCTCTGACTCTGTTGTTTCAACAATTTTCTCAGAAATGACATATTTTAAGTTCATTCCGATAGCTCTTCTTCATACTGAATTAGAATTGACTGGTACAGTCTTGTGCAATGGGATTGAGTTTGACAATTTGCCAAAAATGAGTAAATCTAATGCTGTGTATAGAAATATGTGATGGAAATTGATGGGCTATCCCTAAAGTAATGTAGACTGTGAGGTTTCATTGGGTCATTATCAGAAAAGTGATTATTTAAAAATAAGTCTTAATAGGAGGAAAATATTTTTTAAAGAAACACATAAAATCCCTCAGTTTTGTCTCCTATGGAAAACTGCGCTGTATCCCAATCGGAACAAAATCTTCATTCTAGAACAATGTATAAAGGGCTGACTGGGCATAGATTCAGTTTAAGTCCAATATTCTGAATGTCAATTTCACTTGAGCTGATGTTTTTGTTCAGTTTGGGATGAGTTTTTGTGTAGGTGTCATGAGCAGCATGCCACTTGCACCTCATACAAACTGTGTTTGGAAATTTATTATTTGCTTGTATGTCTATATAAGTGTGTTATACAAACTGTACTAAATTTATTGTGTTGTTTATTTATTTCTTATTCTTATTATTATTATCATTATTACTATTATGATTATGTACTCCTAGTATTCTAGGAGCTTTGCTGAGAACTGGTGCCTGTAAAAAGTGTCATCAAAACATCTTGTATTTGATAAAGTTGTCCTATTCCATTGTCTCTTCTCCATTCATGTCTGTGATAAAAAAGCAAAGAGGAGAAAATTTGTGTTGCTCTGTCGATGCACTCAACCATAGTTAAGAAGTTGTTTTAATGTATAATGTATAAGATGAATGTAATTCTTTTTCCAAGAAATCCTCTTAACTCGGGTTTGTTAATTTGAAACTATCAAAGACACAGCCAGAATACACTTTTTAGCACTATTTTGGATTCTGATACCAGGGGCAATAGTTTTAAAATTTATTGCAAATGGCCTGTCAGTATTTTTGTGAAATGTAACTGAAAATTTTCCATTTGGGAGAACATACCAGTGGTCTAAGTACATTCAAGCCAGGCAGATATTTGATGTTCCTGTGTCTTATCCAATGTTAGACAGCTAGACCATTTAAGGTTCTTCCCACAGTAGATGAGAATGCATCCAAACCAAATGCTGTTTTTTTCAATATCTTTGCCATTAAGTTGTTGAGGTAACCAACAAAAATAGCATTCCATTTGGTCATTCCCTTTTTAACCGTCCAATTTTATTTTCATTACTGCTTATAGAAATATTTCTCATGTTGTTACCAGTGGCAAAGTCTGAAGAATCTACTCTCAAAATTTGTTCCATGTACAAGAATATTGTGTAGTTTTATGAAGGATTCTTCGCTCATTGCACTACAACTAGGAATATCTTGTAAAATTTCAAGTTCCTTCCTAATAACACTTGCTCAAAGCATAAGAGAATGGTAGAAAACCTTCAGGCTCGCGGTAAGTTTGCTTCAAATGAATGAAATTATAATGTGATTTATTTATAAAACCAATTGCATTAGCCTTTTGATGGAACCTAGACATTAAAAGCCTGATCTAGTGGGTGGTAAAGTTTACAGTTTATCAGAAAAAATTGTTTACCAGTCTATAACAATAATTATTGTATTATATTACTACTTTGTAAAAACTATTACTCTGTAGTTAAACTTGATTTGCAGCAAAGCAGTACTCTTGGAATCCTAGGCTTAGCTCAAGGCTGCTTCTTACAGGTGCTTAGAAGTCACCAGCATAAGTTTGTCAAGTCTGAGGTTAAATATGTGTCTATTTGTGTCTTCTCTAGAAAAAAGAAAAGCCATGAGAGATTCTGCTAAACTCTTGTTGGGTTATTTTGTGATATGTCCAAGTTTGATTTTAGGTGTAAATGTCAAAGTTAGTTTATTTTGAAATTTCTAAATGCTTGATGAAAGCACAGGAAGATCGAACAAAGGCACTGTTATTTTGACTGTGTATGAGAGAGCCAAGGCTTTGAGGCATTTAAACTAGATGGTTTTAGAGCATAATATTTTTCCTTTTAGTTATACATGCTCATGCTAATGAATTGAAGAGTACCCGACAAAAAAGTAGGCCTATATACCAATGTGAAGCCTTTCCAAAATTTTAAAATGGGATCTGTTTTTTCCACATACTCAGTTTGTTTATGATTCAGTCTTGTTATTTATTTAACTACCAGAGAACATCCAAGACAATAGCCAAGCAAGATGGGCTATGAAAGTAATTTTTAAAGCTTCATTCTTCATTGTTATTTGACATAGGCCTAATGATATTTATTTTACAAGTAGGTGACTGCATCCATATCAACAGCACACACCCAAAAAGAGCTATCTCCAAAATCAAACATTTCATCTGTTTTTTTTGTTGGCTCTTCAATGGTATAAGAGTCTGTCCTGTACTACATGGCAGCTCTCTAGGTGAACCCATTCCAGAGATCTAAAATACCACCTATTTGGTAGTGTGTAGAAATGAGTCATGAAAAGAAGTAGGTAAGGAGTCACGGTAGCCACTTAGTCTACAGCCCCTTAGATAATGGATAGGTAGAGAAAAAAATAGAAAGAATTTCCACACATTACCAAAATGACAGAGACAACAAAAAACACAAAGTCGATTTTTGAGACAACTTTTTTGGGGGATTGTACTGTTGACATAGAACTGCTCAGGTGGTGGTCTGTACACCTTGCAAAAACAAACAGTTATCAATTCTAAGAATATCTTGAGGAAATTTAAAATAGGACAGTGGATTTTGAAGTTTGCAGCCCCCACCAGTAAAATGAACGCAATGCAGGAAGAACTTTGAAAGATATGTGGTTTGGTTGCATGGGCCTTAAGCAGTTATTGTTTGTAACCTTAGTTCTTGTTGCAGCTTTTACATTTGTGTTGTTGTTCATGAGATTTGGTTGATTACCATTTATTATCTGCTTCTAATATGAAAGAAGTTGTGTGTTTGATAAGCTGTCTAAATTTTGTTCCTATTTAATTGTTGTGCTTGTTTTAATACTCTTTGTTAGATGTTTCATTGCCGTACATTATCTCTTTACTGGAGCATATAGCTGTAGAAACAATACCCAATTGTATTCAGTAATCCCAATATTGAATTGCTGAGGGAACTTGCAGCAGCCGGACAAAGGGCAAAAGTTTTATCATTACTTACAGGGCTCCAGTAAGTTTACCTTGTAAAATTGTTTATCAAGAGCACCTTTAAGAGAACTTATTTTTACATAACTCTCTCCCCATCCTCAAAGAGCACGTATTTTAAAAACTTCATTAATTAAGGACTGGGATTCCACGTACCATGTACCACGAGATGGGAAGTCTCCATGTAACATCCAGGCTTTTGAACCACTAACCTCACGCAAGTGTGTTCCATGATTTTTAAATGTATTGAAAGTATAGGTGGATCATTGCTTTTAAGATTATTGTAACTATTATTGCTTCCAATGGATTAAATTTGCAATGTTACTTCATGGTTGTAATTTATGTCAATAAAGGTTTGACCCTCCAATCAGATCCTCCAATCAAAATATTTCTACTTTCACATACTAGGGCTCATAAAAAACCGACCCGCAGGTACCCGGGTAACCCGGGCAGGAACCGGGTCGACGGGTTTTCCTGGGTACCCGCGTTACCCGGTTAAACCCGGTGGAACTACGCCTGCAAGTGAAGGCAAAATGGCAAACAGGCAGCTCAATTTGCCTACCTACAGGCGCGGTTCCACCCGGTTTACCCGGGTACAAATGGTACAAAGAAGAGCCACATACCAGCCACAGTGAAAAACTGAACACAGCGTATGCGTTTCAATATTATAGAGGCAATTTTTAATTTCGCATTTCATCAGAATGTTCCATTCATTTACAACAAGACACTGTACAGTAAAAACAAACGCGAGTGTACGCACAACAATCAATAAAAATAAATTAACAGTATTAATTTTGCAAAAGAGGATACAGGTAAAGATGTCACAAGAAAAGCTAGAAGACATATTTACAAGGAAATGTGAGAAGAAAAAAGCCTCAATACCATGGCACACTACATCGTCAATATTTTTAAAATCTCACATGTAGGAGATCAGACGTAACAGAGTATACCAAAGAATACTTAAGTGTTCCACCTGGCAGTGATATGACAATGACCAGACGACAACAGGAGAAAAGTAGAGTGAGTGGTACCTACTTGGTTTGTAGGTGCCTAGAATAAGGGATAGATGAGTTTGTGCAGAAAGTGAATTCCAGTAGCCCAGCTTGTTCCTGGTAACTAAATTAACAAGCTCTCTATAAGTGGAAGGATGGAAAAGACAGACAAGGGGAATGACTGCGGCTTCTTCATTTCCTCAGCATCAGCTTCAGCAATTCATTTCCCATCTGAGCAGGGCTTCTTGTCACAACAACACCAGCCTGTAAGCAGATAGACACAACAATCAATACAGATAATATTAAGGTTTTCGCTTCACAGAACCAACTGCAAGATCAAAGAGACCCACCTTTTCTAGGGCATCAATCTTATCTTGAGCTCCACCCTTGCCTCCAGAGATAATGGCACCCGCATGTCCCATTCGGCGACCAGGTGGAGCAGTCAATCCAGCAATGAATGAAACAACAGGCTTAGCATTGGGACCCTAAATGAAAGTATGTCAAAATATTTTGATAAGTCTTCAAGTAAATATGAAAGCAGACAACTTATTCCCAAGTTTAAAGAAGACTTACTGAATTATGCTCAATAAGGTACTTGGCAGCATTTTCTTCCTGGACACCTCCAATTTCACCAATCAGAATAATGCCCTCAGTCTCAGGGTCATTGAGAAAAACTTCTAAGCAGTCAATAAAATCGGTTCCATTGAATGGATCACCACCAATACCAATACACAAAGTTTGTCCAAGTCCAGCCTACAACAAGGTAAAAAGAATTAATACTACTAAAAAGCCTTGTGCAGCTTAAGCCAACAATTCTGAATTTATTTTCCACTCACTTTAGTTGTTTGGTGTACTGCTTCATACGTAAGGGTGCCTGACCTTGAAACTACACCAACTTTTCCACGTTTATGAACATTTCCAGGCATGATTCCTATTTTGCACTACAATACATGAACACATCAAATATAAGTTGAAAAAATCAGAGAGACAGTATTGAATTAAAATTGAGAATTTATATGAATGAAGCGGTGCATCATACCCTCTCAGGAGCAATGATACCAGGACAGTTCGGTCCAATCAGACGAGACTTGTTTTGACGAAGAAGGCGGTGTTTGACACGGACCATGTCATGCTGAGGAATACCCTCCGTGATGCAAACAATCAGAGGAATCTCAGCATCAATGGCCTCCAAAATAGCTTTAGCTCCAACAGGTGGCGGGACAGCCACAAAAGTTGCATCAGCTCCAACGGACTCTTTGGCCTGAAAAATATTCAATTGTTAATACAGGCTGGGTAGGAGATAAAGCAGAGGATTAAAAGAGGTTTATGCAATTAGTCACCTCCTTCACAGTGTTGAATACAGGCAGATCCAAGTTCTTCTGACCACCCTTTCCTGGCGTTGTACCACCAACGACTTTGGTTCCATATTCAATTGCTTGCTTGCCATGGAATGTGCCTTGTTTGCCGGTGAAGCCTTGGATTATAACTTTAGTTTCTGCTGTAAGTTTCAGAAACTTACGAGTGTCGGAATAGTTAGTTCGAACTCCACCAAGCTGTCGCAATGCTGGAACAAAAGGAACAAATTGAAGGAGGGGTACACACAACTCTGGTTATGTGAACTAAATTAAAAATGAACATCTCAACAAAATATTATGGGTATAACTAATGATCAAACCTATCAAAACACACAAATGGCATGCCAATCAAAAATCGGAATCAGGAAAACTTAAGTGCTAAAGTTCACTTAGAGGTCTAGAGGATGTCTCGATACTGATCAAGAAAGCTGAGAAGGCACTGATGACTCTTCTTTTATATTTGTCACAGTATGAAAGGAAAAACATAAGAATTTGACAGGGTATTCTAGAGAATCAGTTGATAAGGCGAGCTTTATAATACCCTCAACCGTCTGTCACAGTCCATGAACATAACGTCAGACCTAACCTCATTCAGCAAAGTAACTCGGTAATCTATCATATTTCGTATCGAGCGGAGCCTCCACCCTCAATCATTTGGCAAGCACTCATAGTATTCTATCGAATTTATGGACAAAGAATCACAATTTTGGGCTATTATGTGGTCATAATCCTCCTTCGACCTTCGAACAGTCAGAAAACGGCTGCTCTCGGTCAAAGTACATTCGCCCGCAAAGTGACACAATCGTCGCAAGAAAAAGGATAGAAACGGATAGAAAAATTGTACTACTTACCTCCAACACATGGTAGAGAGCGTACAAAGAGTGCCATGTTCGCGCGAGGATATATCACAGACACATTCGCAAGTTTCGCCCTTTTAACTTCACCTATACGTCCCGTCCCGTCCCACAGAGTCAAGTTCAACCCCCAACCCAACCCCTGTTATTCACACGTCGTGGACCGTAGTGCCAATACTGCCAGTTATGTTAATGGCAGGCACGGGTCTCGAGTCTTTCCCCCTTCCACTTCGGCTCTCATCTGCGATTTTCCCGATTTTCGTTCGCGCTGCGCCCCTGTCTCCCATAATCTCCGGCTCCGACCGATTCCACAATGCGTGTTATCATTCAGAACTCAGATAGGAAAAACAAATCACACACGCCAAAACTGACAAGAAGTAAACTTACGTTCCGAGTGAAAGCAGACAGTTATCGTGGACCTTTGTTGATGAATTTTACGATATAAACGCCACCATAAATACTTTGCGCTGCTAGAATTACTTTCGCAAACAGTGCGTCTAGCAATTAGTGCGTGACGTTTCGATTGCGGGGAGTCATTGCGCAAAATTTCCAGCGACGAGAGGGAAGTCCCGGAGGAGTCGCGGCGCGGGATGTAAATGGCACCTTATTCGTCCAGCTTCGTCCCTCGTCCTTTTTCCTAAACAGAGAACCTTTCCCGTCACCATGGTTGCGCAGAGGGTGTTGGACATTCCCGCTGCCCGGCTGCCAAACGTCCGATTGTAGCCGCGACCCACGGGCCTCACTCCCAGCTCCCTACCCGCCCTGCTAGCTGCTCGGTGGGACCCGGCGGGACCCGGCGGCAAGTCGAGAGGATGGACACCAAGGCGAGCACGGCGGACATGGTGCGGGACGCCATCAAGACGCTGGGCGAGCGCGGCGGCTCATCGCTGCACAACATCAAGAAGTACATCGAGGCGGTGTACAAGGTCAGAACCAGGTCGACGACGCCCCGCGCGGTCACCGCTCGCGCCCCGCTATCGCCCCGCTGCTGTCACTGATTCAGACTGATTCAGAAGAGTGCTCTCTTCATTCTCTCTCTCTCTCTCTCTCTCTCTCTCTCTCTCTCTCTCTCTCTCTCTCTCTCTCTCTCTCTCTCTCTCTCTCTCTCTCTCTCGCACCTGTACGGCACACCCCATGAGCGCGAGAGAGACGGGACGAGGAAAGCGCTCTTCTAAATCAGCCTGTCGGTGGACAAGCGCTACGCGCTACCGTGCCCCGCTAACGCTCCGTCCCTCAGGTGGTGGACAAGCGCTACCGTGCCCCGCTAACGCTCCGTCCCTCAGGTGGTGGACAAGCGCTACCGTGCCCCGCTAACGCTCCGTCCCTCAGGTGGTGGACAAGCGCTACCGTGCCCCGCTAACGCTCATTCCCTCAGGTGGTGGACATGCGCTACCGCCCCCGCTAACGCTTTGTCCATAGGGTGGACATGCACTACCGCACCCCGCTAACGCTCTGTTCCTCAGGTGGACATGCGCTACCGCCCCCCGCTAACGCTCTGTCCCTCAGGTGGCCATGCGCTACCGCCCCCCGCTAACGCTCTGTCCCTCAGGTGGCCATGCGCTACCGCCCCCCGCTAACGCTCTGTCCCTCAGGTGGCCATGCGCTACCGCCCCCCGCTAACGCTCTGTCCCTCAGGTGGACATGCACTACCGCCCCCCGCCAACGCTCTGTCCCTCAGGTGGACATGCGCTACCGCCCCCCCGCTAACGCTCTGTCCCTCAGGTGGCCATGCGCTACCCCGCTAACGCTCTGTCCCTCAGGTGGCCATGCGCTACCCCGCTAACGCTCTGTCCCTCAGCCGAGCGATTCAGAAGATCGCTTTCATACCTCTGTCCTCGTCGCACTCATGGAGCACTACCACGACCAGCATAGGGCACTCCTGTAGGTGCAACAAGGACGGAGAGAAGAGAGCGATCTTCTGAATCAGTCGGCAGGTGGCCATGCGCTACCCCGCTAACGCTCTGTCCCTCAGGTGGACATGCGCTACCGCGCCCCGCGGATCCGCAAGTTCCTGCGCGTCGCGGTGAGCGACGGCGCCGTGGTGCAGACCGCGGGCCGCGGCGCATCGGGCTCCTTCAAGCTGCCCCCCAAGCCAAAGCCGGCCGCCGCCCCCGCCCCCGCCCCCGCTGCCCCCGCCCGTGTCCGGGCCAGCACCAGCACCAGCAGGCGACGTGCTCCCGCGGCCTCCACCTCGAGAGCCAGTAGCGTCTCGAGGGCCTCGACGACCACCTCGGCACCCTCCTCGCCGAGGTCCTCGCCGTCCGCCTCGTCCGTCGCCTCCTCCACGGCCTCCCGGGTCGCGAGAGACGAGAGAGCCAAGGCCAGGGAGAGCAGGCGCTGACACCGCGGCGACCAACGGTGGTCTGTCCCTCATTAGGAAAGAGTCCGCCATTTCCGAAGCGAGACAGAAAATTCAGGGTGTTTTGACGCGGTGATTTGTCCTTTTGCTCGTTTTTTTTTTCTTTTTCTTTTCATTCCTTGCCAAATGCTCTGTTATAGAAGGCATTTTGGGCATGAGGACAGTCCCCAAGAAAATACGGGGCAAACAAGCAGGCACTTCACTTCTGAACAGGTGCTTTATTAAATCTAACAAGAATGTCTTAAAACAAAGAACATGACAACAAGAGGATACCAGAACACTAATATCATCACACAGGTAAATTTGTAAGGTATCCGCCTATGAATAAAAAAAAAAAAAAAAAAAAAAAAAAAAAAAAAATTGTGCACAGTACCAAAAACAATCTGGAGCCTATACATTTTTCCCTACAAATAATTGTACACACAGACATCCATGAAAGCTTATCAATAAAATATTTGAGTGTAGCAGTTACAAAAACTCAATGTTACATTTGGAAGCTTATCATAAAGGGAAAATGAAGTGTTAGACTGGCACTGATGAAACAGGAAAACATATCACATATCTTCGATTCACATTAAACATACAATCTACGTTTATTTTAAGTTGATCAATAGTTCTAGTCACAAAATGAGGTACAATTGATTTAAGGCCTTAAACTTAAAGCAGACAGTTTACCATCTCTAATTTAGTATATCTAGTACTCAAAAATAACAATCCTTTTCCAATGGCTTTCTCATCTCTGACATGGATAAAGTCACAAGGCACATAAGTCCATTTCTTGCTCTCCAATCCAGAGCCAGAAGTTCACAACCAAACAGCAACTCAGATGGAAGTCTCATAAAAATCTATTAGAAACATAACACTTATCAAATTGTAATTTTTGAAAATATAGCAATTTAAATCCCAAAGAAAAATGTAAGATAAGACAAAAGAATACAATAGAAATCATCATAAAATATAATAAAACAGTATCTAAAATCTAAACATCTTTCCAAGACCAACATCCTTTTAAAATTTCAACAACTACTACCAATGTAAGTTTCTACAGAATTTAAAACACAAGACCTATAAATTCAGAGTAACTCACTAGTATTGAAAAGGGTCTCCTAAATCAACAAGACACAAAAAAGCAAAACATCAAGAAGTGTCAGCCACCTGATAGTTGAACTGACTAGATGCCTGGCGCTATTCATAACCAAATCACTCCACTACACAGTCAACATTACTTGCATGACAATTCAAGAGGAAATATAATAAAAAAATGAATGCAAGAAATAAGTGATGTTTGGTAGAATACCATCATAGGTGACATAAATTGATAACAGTAGGTACTCTAGGGCAAAGGTAACACACATGCCAAACAACAAACATGAAGTTTTTAATACCTACTTTATGGGAATGTCAATTATTCTCTCTATTTACAGCATCCAAAACATTTCAAGAAACCATAGTTGTGATGATTCAAGGTGATAAAGGTCTATAATTACACTGATGGCTGAATGAGTGAAGAGTCAATGCAAAATATCTGTTATTGAATAGTACTGACATTTAAAAATTGAGAATCTAACTGTGTCAAACAGAGAATGTGAATGATAATTATTAAATATTACAAAATGCAAAAGTTGAGAAAAAGAAGAAAAGCATTTACGTAGATGTAACCCTCTGAAGTTTAGCACATGAACTTCAAATCATTAAGTTCATTTATACAACAAATAAGATTATTATGGAATTAGCTACATATGTAATGTAATAATAATTTGTACTTAGATTTCATCATTAAGATTAAAAATCAACTACTGTAAGATTACATGAGCTTTGGAAAAAATATACATTATTGATGTTTGCAAAGTGGATATTAAAAAGAATAAAGTTCTAAAAGACACTTACAATTTGCTGAAGTAACACAAAAGTGGCAGGTCACAACCATTATGCTCAGTTTAACCACACTTGTTCACAGATGGGGGTACTTCATAAGGTCTCATGTATAAGTATGTACATTCTCTTATGCTTTTTCTTCAAAGAGGGAAATACAGAGGCAGTTACTGGTTTTATAAACACAACCATTAAATAACAATTAGGTGCATCTAAAGCCATTAAAAATAAGCATTAAATGCGTCAGGAAATTTTGTAGAATAATTCAAACAAAATCTGTATATTAGAACATGGTAAGGTAGGTACACTCATTGAAAAAAAAGGCACAAATGGCAGTTTTTAGAGTTGATGCCAGAAAATGAACCTAAACTTCATGGTTCATGAAAATGTACTGTTCACATAGAGAACTTTAAAAAAAATTCAATCACATAACACATATTTCACAAAAACACTTTTAAAAATGTACGATCACAAAAACATTCATAATTGTAATCCACCGAAAGAACTTCAAAAATGTGCAATCACAATTCACAAAAAAAGATTTTAAAATGACGATATCTTATCCAGGGTAATAACAATGATAAAACAATTCAATAGTACCGATCTATTTGCTGGAAAGAAGAAACAACTAAGCTGCTATATGTTGTCTCCCAAATTTGGAAGATTGCCTTCAAAATGTTACACATTTTATTTTAAAGTTCAGATAAAGAAAGTATTAATTTCATAATTCAATCAAAATGAGAAGATTCAAAGTTCATCTATAGTACTTCATACATAGTCAACACTTTGAGCAACCAGACCAAAACCACAGGATTTTATGAATTTGATTTTTTCTTCTAAAGCTCAAGTTACTTTTATAAAGTAGTTCAAGTTCCACTTGAATTAGAGCTTCAAAAACTCCAGCTCCATATCATAAAAAGGAAAAACATATAACAAAACAACTAGCATAAAAATAGATTGCATGCATTTGGATGAGATACATGAAACCAATACTGTTCTAAAATTACTTCAATAAAAAGCAAATTGTTCTACATGCTACAGTCAAAATACATGGTTGTTGAAAAAAATTAAAAAACATAAGTTTTCACTTTATCCTGTCAGATCTCTTAGATCAGAGGTAGATTATATCAAAAACAAATGACTACGCTAACAGCAATTAATTTCGACAAAGTCAAGAGACTGAAACAACAAGGACAGAACAAAAATAAGAACTATAATCTGTATGAAAATAAATAGTAAAATTTAAAATCTTCTCATCATTTATGATTATTATGAAAGAAAATATATTTCTACATTTAAAAAAGAAGCACGGGCAACCAAACTTCCATCATAGGGAAGATCTTGCAACATTCTAGGATAGAGAAGAATGAGTTGGACATCCAAAGTGAAGTTAACAGCACAGAACATCAAAAGATAATATATGCTAAAACATACCTATTAGAAAAAAGTATGACATAACTTTCTCCCCCATGATAGGATTTGTCATTAAGAAGTTTGGTGAACGGTTAAATTATTAACAAATTTAGCTACAAGGCATAGTTAAACAATAAACTGACATAAATGCAGACTATCTTGAGAAAAGTGTCATTAACATTTCAAAGAATTATTTTACAGAATAACAGCTAATGGTACCCTATGGATCAGAAGGTGACTCAAGCATTTCCATGAGGAAAGTGTCAATGGGTACATCACCAATAAGCTTGAAGAAGAAGAGGTGCTCTAAGCACTTCAGCCCGATGGAACGTAAGGGAGGTAGACGAAGCAACAATTTAGAGAATCGGGCAGGGTCATTAGGGTGTGTAACCTTTGTGTATTCTTCCAAAGTTGCATAAACTTTCTCACGAAGCACATCTACTTCCTGTTTAGACCTAAGGCCTTTCACCTCTGGAATACAGATGAGAAAAAAGAGGTTGGATGAAATCCCTCAAAGGAGAAGGTTAACAGTTAGAAAATGGAACAAAGATTATTGTATAATTACCTGGGTTAAATAAAATAATTGTTCGCAGGCATGCAAGTTCAGACTTGTCCATTCGCATGTCTCTCATTTTATGAACCAGTTCAGTAAGAACTCTGTCAAAAATATTTCCCACACCAGCCTGATGAGCAGAATTTCGGTGAACTGTGAGACCATTTGCAAGTACTATGCCATCCTCGACATCAATAGAGCGATGTGAAAACGATGCTATTAAAAGTTCATTCCACCCTGTAATACACATCAAGTATTTCACAACACATTTACTGGAAGAAAATTATGTAAAACACCATGACAACATGATGATATTTAGGTTTAAAAATTGTTGGATGAATGAAAGCATGCAAGACTTACCAGCTCTAAGAAGTAACACCTGGTCTTCTAATGGAAGGGACACAAAGTGTGGGATGTTCTTAGCCCAGTCCACCAACTGGAACAGCTGTCGATTGGTAGCGTGGCAGATGTTGGTCATTGCGTTCTGCGACACACAACCAAAAGATGCGATCGCCTTATTCCACCTCTGCAAAACACATTCACACCATGCTTTCCTTTATATTTAGGAGGCCTAGAGTAACTAGGCAACTATTTTTAGTCCTCCTTTCATTGAGGAAATTGTGAGAGGATATATTTACAATCGAAATACTCTAACATGATGTGAACTTCAGTATCCAGTCAGGAAACGTTTTGAAACATCACTATCAACTCTTTCAAAATTACTTTATTCAATAGGTTTTTTTAAGATTACTAATACTGTAATTACTTACACTAATATCCCAATAAAAGTATTAGGTTGTCATTATAAATGATGAAATAAATGTAAAGTATCTAATTAAAAACAAAGAGTAGTAGTTCACCTCCACCTCTGCTGAGTTCTCCTGTTTGCACTCCACACGACGATCAGCTTCCAGTATTTGTTCAATTCGCATGTCAGTGTTGACTGAACTTGTTGACTCAACTTCACCTTGATCTCGTTCTCTAGTTCGCTGTCTCTCTTCCTAAAATTTTATTGGGGACCATTAGTTTACAGAGAGCAAATTCAAGAAATGTTTTGCAAATGGAAGAGGACTATTAACTATTACCTGAACTGCTTCACGTTTCATTCCCATAGCCAAACATTTTTGGTAACGGCAGTACTGGCACCTATTCCTCTGTCGCTTGTCAATGATACAATTTCGATCTTCTCTGCATGCGTAAGACAGATCTTTTCGCACGGTCCTCTTGAAGAAACCTTTGCAGCCCTCACAGCTGATGACAGAAACAATCAATCAAACCACACGGATACAGTGTGAGGTAGTAGAATAGGTTGACCAGCGCAGCACAAACCTGTATACACCATAGTGCTTTCCACTCGCTCTGTCCCCACAGATGGAGCACAGGTGCTTGGAGCCGCTCAGAGGATGATTTGGAGGGTAAGGTGATGTACTGCCTGAGTTCTTGTTCTGCCCTGATCCGCCGGAGTTGTTTATCAATCCCACTCCCATGTTGAAGGAGCTGAAAAACATGCCGGGCTCTGTTGAACCACTTTGCACGCAACAAAACAGACCAGGGAAACTAGTTAGTAGCGACAGGGCATTCACAAAGCGTGGCTTAAGAACCCTACAGACGACTACCACTCTGTGTAGCTATACAGTGCACATGCACATGCTAAGGATCATTAACCAAAGCCTCAACCTCAACCTAGAACAAGGTTTTTTATAGTTCTGTACACTAATTATAATTAAAGTGTAAAAAGAATGACAGTAATGAGAGAAGAATCACTTTCTATTTTTAAAAAAAAAGGTACTCTACTTCCTCTGCAAAATGATAATAGGGAAAGTGTCTGCAGAAAGAAAGTATCACTACAAACTATTCCACGGGTTAAAAAAGAGCAGCTTGTAACTCTCACATTTAACCCTATGGTAATTCTTCAAATAATTAAGCACTACTGAAGGAAATCCTAGCCCAGCCTTCCTATCAATTCAGGAATAGCGAGGAGCTTTAAGGGCTGCACTTGAGATGACTCGACTCACTTGGTGGGACTGTGAGGACTGACCCCGAGCAGGGCGGTGTCGGGCTTCATGTCCAGGGGGGACTGTGGTGCCACCAGCCCACCGTCCATTGTGAGTCCTGCAAAAGCAAACAAAATACACCGTCAGAGAACTACGATCCATGACATGCATTCTTTTCTTCTTGCGACAAGGAAGAGATTACTCCGACTGCACAAATTACAAGGGGGAAACAACTCTGAATTTTGATGTACACCTTGTAATTCAGAAAAATTCACAAAAACTCACAAAAATTCAGTAAAATTTAGAAAAAAAAAATAACAAAAAATTTGGTAAGATTCAAGTGAAAATTCACAAAAACTCACAAAAGTTCACAAAATGTGTACACTTAACTTCAGACTTGTTTCCCCCTCGACAAACTAGCACACGCATGACACGTTTGTAGATAAATCTACTTGCATATATCAGGGCCCTTTCCTCTATGATGGCTAGGGGTCCGTGGGCGGCGGTCGAGACCACAATGCCAAAGCTGGGGCGCACAACACCTCCGCCCCATCACAACCCCCAAAAACCCACATAAACATCTCAAACCATTCATCATCCCCCCTCACACCCCTACCCGACACACTGGCCTGTCATTCCGTCGACAGGAGCACTGCCAGGTGTAAAAATAAACCAGCCCGCCCCGTCCGCCGTGTAGCCGCCGTACAGCCGTACAGCCAGGGGGTCTATGACAGTGGGCAAGCGGGGTCGTGCCAGTCTCAGGGAAAACTAAGCCCTTATATTGCGATACGTTCTGTAGTATGATTGGCACAGTGCATGAGCCTCAGAGGGTTTTGTACGACCATAATCATGAACATTTATGTTCAATGAAAATAAGCATGAAAAGAAAAAAAATTATCACATTTCCTTCTGCAGATTTCTGACAACATACACAACTATGCACACACTAAACCCTTGTGTATTTTGTTGAGCATAAGCCCTCCAGGATTTTAAACAACCATAATTATGTACAATTTTCCCTGCATCACTATTGCTTAACTCTGTTCTTGTGCACAAATTTGTGCAGAATTATGCACAATGTGTACATAGTTAAGAATAAAATTTGGTGCATAACTATGGCTGTATAAAATTGTGCATAACTCTCTGAGAAAATCGTGCATAAGGGTTGAGTGTGCACAAGAATACGCATACTAATTCTGCATTGATAGGCTGTGCATGGCCACTGTAATGCACACTGAAATAATGCATGTGGGTTTAGCACGTAGTGTTTAGCCTCTTTTCCCCCCGACCACAGCACAGGCGCGCTAAGCAAGCCTCAATGTCACTGATTGTTGTTCCCCCCCCCCCCCTCTTACTAGTCGCTTCGCTTCCGCGCCGCACGGCTCGGAGCTGCACACAGCAAAGCACAGCCTCAGGGTCACGCCGGCATGCGGCAGGATAGGGTTGCCACAGAATCACAATTTTTATTTTCAATTCCCCGCAACATTTGTCTGACAAACTGCCGAGGGAGATGAATGTTTTCGCTGACATTTCATGGACAGTTTTATCCGGTGAACTAGCAGCATTGTAAAAGTGGGCACTCTGGTAAAACAAATGCGCAGCTTTGCACACTTTAAGTGTGCTTTTTACTACTTAGCACATTACATGGTGTCGAACATTTTTGCACACTTGCTTGATGTGCAAAATTTAAACGCTTGGTAAGTGTGCAAATATTGCACACTTGTTTATATACTGGTCTTAGTACTAGTATAGGAAACACGGTGTATCAAGTGTCGAAAGATCCACACCAGTTCGTGTGCAGTTGCAAAGACGTTTGCGAAGTGTGTAAAGATTGGACACTTCATGATGTTGAATTTTGATCGACGTCAGTAAATGTGCAAACTTTCTTCATTTGTGTTACCAGTGCAAAGTATGGTCCTAAATTGGTTTAAACTGACTACATTATCTCTGCTTTCTTATTTTATTATATTATTTTTTAAACCAAGATTAAACTCCTCCATTTTTAGGCCCCCGTTAGGGGTGCCTATTGCTTTCGCCAGAAAGTTTTTTATTTATTCTTGACGATGGCCCCTTATGGCCGCAGCCGATCCTGTCGTGGCGATATATACCAATTTACAATGAAAAATACTTCAAAAAATTAGAAAATTTTTGAGATAGGTTTGATGCCAATTCGTCTATACGTTTTTTCATAAAATCAATTTGCATCATGTGTTTCTATGACAATGACAAGCCGAGCCGGCAGGCCGAGTCGAGCCGCCGGGGCGGTAACAATCACCACCTTATATTTCTGTACTCCAAGCCCATGTTTTCACTGAATGCTTTTATTTATTTTTCTCATCTATATACAAGGAAAATATGAATTCCTTTCTAAAAAGTTTGTACGAAAACGTAATAATGTTCATTATTCAATTGTAAAACTAGGCGTTGTTGATAGCTAGCCCGTTGGGCGCTATTTTGTGTGGCCAAATGCACATTTTAAGGTAAGTGAATGAAAATGTAAGATTTGCACACACTTTTGTATGATTGGTGGCTGCTTTTAGTGCTCGTCCAGGCTGTGTTGTTGACGGCTGGTCAACATTTTTTGGGACTTCTGTTTAGCGGATAAAATTCGTGATGTGATTCTCACAAATAGTTCTGACTTAAGTTCTTTCTCATTCTGTGGCTAGTTTTAAAACCTAGGGGGCCGTTTAACGCGTTAGCGTTAGAATTTTTCTTAGTTGAATGAGGATTAATAAAGTAAATAAATAAATAAATTAAATAATTTGAGTAGTTAGTTAACCTGTTGCTCGGTACCTCCTCGATGGCCTATTCCTGTGCTTGGCGCGTACCCGTACCGAACGCGACGCCCCACCCCGCCCCGCCCCGCCCGCTCATTGTCCGCGGCAGAGCAGACGGACACGGCGCTGGGCTGGGCGCCGTGAGTGATCTTCTCCCACCGGCGCCCCGCCCCGCCCCGCCCCGCCCCGCCGCACCCCGCCCACGCGGCATGCCGGTCATCCACAACACAAAATACAAGAAGCAGCGTGCGGGGCGGGGCGGGGCGGGGCGGTGTTGCTCATAACACACGGCGGGCGCGGCGGAGGCGAGGTGCAGGTGTGGCACTGCACACAGTGCTGACCGCACCACGGCGGCACAGCAGTGCAGGCAGAGCCTACAGCACACACACCGACAGACAGACAGACAGACAGACAGACAGACAGACAGACAGACAGACAGACAGACAGACAGACAGACAGACAGACAGACAGACAGTCAGACACGTCTGTCTCACCCTCACGGAGGCAGAGCGACGCAAGATTTTCGTTTTCATTTTCCGTCACTTTTCCATGATTTCCAGAACCTTCCCCCCCCCCGCCAAAAAAATTAAATAAATAAAAAAATCACCTTTTGAATGAATTATTTTAGTAACAGGACGCACAGGCAACAAGAAAATTCAATGAACGCCATCGAGTCACATCTTTCGACTTTCACCCGACTTTTCGCAAATTTCCCTGACATTTTCATACGATTTCCAGACCCTTTATGTTTTCGCTGACTTGTCCACGACTTCCCTGGCCGGCGAGAGCCCAGTGACGCAGAGCCTCGCGCCCGTCACCCACCGCACCGTCAGGCCCGTCAGGCCCGTCAGGCCCGTCAGGCCCCGGCTCAACTCGGCTCGGCCCGGCCCGGCGGCGGCTGACGCGACGCGACGCGCGTGAAGCTACGGTCTGATCTCATCAATGCCTGCTCGTCATATATAATTCGTTCTCAAAAAGGTCAAAATTTATATTTTTAAAAAAAAAAAGTGGCAGAAATTTTCCACGAAAAATCAAAACCAAATTTAAAACCAAAAATCACTGTAAACTGGTTGGCGTCGGAAGACGCCAAATTTCTGGCGTTCATGATAAACGCCAAATATTGGCGTCTTTCGACGCCAACACTGAAAATCTACGAGTCATAATTCTCGCCCCCATACGAGTGAGAATTTGAGGGCAATTTTATTACTCTCTGGAGAGCAAGAATTTTTTTCCTCGCCCTTTATGAGAAAGAATTTTGAGACCTCGCCCAAATAAAGTGAGAATTCGTGCTCAAATTAAGTGAGGTTAAAAAATCCTTACTCAAATAGAGCGAGGCTCAAAAATGTCTCGCTCGAAAAGAGTGAGGTTAAAAATTCTCACTCTAATTTAGTATGGAAAAGTGTCCTCTCCCATTTTGGGTGAGAAATTGGATTCCAGGATTTGCAGTGAAATATTGGCGTATCTCGGCTGAAAACGCTAAAATTTGGCGTCGAACGACGCCAATTTCCGGCATGTCTTATGAATGCCAACGATTATTGGGCGTCCACTGTAAATCTGAGTCATGTTTCTGACTGAAATTGAGCGAGGCATAAAACGTCGCCCTAAAGGAGTGAAGAAATTCTAAATCGCTCATTTGGAGTGATAAGCCTAACTCAAATCGAGCGAGATCACTTGATATCGCTCGTTTTGAGTCATCGAAGCAACTCAAAAGGAGTGATATTTAATAATATATCACTCCCCAGGAGCGATAAAATTTGGGGCCGCACCAATCTCGCTCTCCTGAGAGCGAGAATTCTCACTCCTCGATTTACAGTGTCGTTCGACGCCAACCAGTTTACAGTGAAAATAAAAAATTAAAATAAAATAAAAATAAGAACATAAATAAATCAAAAGTATAGCAAAAAAAAAAAAAAAAATCATTGTACTCATTTTGTGCGAGTGATTCCCCTCGCGCCTCGGGCAGAGCCAGCGCCGGCCCGCGCCGGGGCTTCTGCTCCTGCGGCCACGACCTTGGCTCTGAGCGCCAAACAGGCCGCCTGCAGCGCCTGCAGCGCCAACACACCGGAGTGGGAGTGGCGAGGTGCCGTGGCGTGCACGGAGCGCGTGCGCATGTCGCCCCGCTGCGCTGCACAATGGGACGGGATGCACCGGTTTATATAGAGGAAGTGCAGTACCATGCATGCTTCTCAAACCTCTACCCACCTCTTTTTTTCTTTTTTCACTCTAAGCACATTAGTGACTTTTTATTTCGTAGACGACTAAAAATTTTAAACTTTGGAAAATATTTAGTAATTACTAAGTATTCCTTACAAATTCGTAAGTATTTTACGAACTTTTTCTCTAAGTAATTAAATAGTTAATATTATTGGTAATTGCTAAATAAATAACTGAGAACTTGTGCTTATTACTTAGTAATTTCCTAAGTATCACTGCTGCACAAAATTTTTAGTGGTTACTTACAAAATGTACGTAAGTGGGCTGAGAGTGTTCCTTTCTCTTTTCTTATTCTTCCTCTTCAACCGATAAGTACCCAAGTTTTATTTAGCGGATGCATCATGCCAAAGCTGGCTGAGAAGAAAGTAAAAAAAATTGTAATGTAACTTTTCCTAACACAGTGGGGACGTCGTAACTTTGTTGAAAAGATATCCCACAGAACTTGTCGTACTTCTACGGGTCACTGTTTTGAATACATTATAGCTGTCAAAAAATTTAAATATTGTAAAGCTGACGCACTGCGGGACTTTTCTCAGTGCGGTTGGTAAAGAGGAAATCGCGAGGCAATTGGGTAGCGCGGCGCATGCGCTGCAGCGCGCGGCAGAGCAGGGCAGAGCAGGGCGCCGTCGGGGTAGACTAGCCCGCACGGCACGGGTGTTGAGCGGGTCTGCCTACCGCCTCGCACCACGGGGCCCCTTACAGACGTACCGGGTGTTTCTTTGAATGCGTAACAGTGTAGCGGGTTTGCCTACCACATTCGCCCGTAAGGCACCATGGCCCCTGCAGCGCTGGCGAGTATGCAATCCCGCAACACTGTTACGCATTCAAAGAAACGCCCGGTACACAGGAGTACGGAGTAAGCCGAGTACAGTTATAGAACACGGCGTACTGCATGTCGGAGTACATGTTTGAGACGCAGTAGGTGCGTGGGACTAAGCCTACTCGCTCTGCCCGCACTGTGAACGCGCAGTGGCCATAAGCCACAGTGTTGGCATTCTTTTTCGAATGCCAATTTACGGCCACTTTTATAATGCCAAATTTTGACCTCCTCCGAGGAATGCCAGAGTTTTCGGCCACTTTTAACGCCAAAGTTTGGCCTTCTCCAGTAAGAACGCCAATTCTCAGCATTAAAAGAGGCCGCGAATTGGAGTTCCGTTGGAAAAGGCGATTGGTTTATCAGTGCGTGAGGCGCCATAGCACCTTAGGTAGAGGCATACCACCGTCCGTACCTTAAGTCTTTCCCGAAACACCTAGTACGTCAACCATACGGAGTCTACACTCTCAGCCCACTAATGACTTTTTCTTTCGTAGACGACTAAAAATTTTAAACTTTGGAAAATATTTAGTAATTTCTAAGTATTCCTTACAAATTCGTAAGTATTTTACGAACTTTTTTCTAAGTAATTAAATAGTTAATATTATTGGTAATTACTAAATAAATAACTAAGAAATTGTGCTTATTACTTAGTAATTTCTTAAGTATTACAGCTGCAAAAAATTTTTAGTGGTTACTTACAAAATGTACGTAACTGGGCTGAGAGTGTATACTCCGTAAATTTCCTGAACCATAGACCGTCTTATGCGAAGGTAATATTTGTTGCCATGCAGCCGAGCGATTCCGAAAATCGTTTTCATATCTCTGTCCTCGTCGCACTCATGAAGAACAACCACGGCCAGCAAAGGGCACCGCTGCAGGAGCAACAAGGATGAGAGCGATCTTCTGAATTAGTCGGCAGTGAATCAGCAGGGGGCGAAACTGGAGTGAGGGTCGCCGTCACGGCGCCATTCAAACAGAGAAATTGAAGCGAGGCAAAGTGACTGGCTTTGGCACCCTACGAGCCCGGGCAGGGTGGAGGGCGGGGTGGGGGTGGGGCAGGGTGGGGCGGGGTGGGGTGGGGCAGGGCGGGGCAGGGCGGGGCAGGGCGGGGCGGGCGCGCCCAAAGCTATGGTTACTGAAATGTACAAACACTCTATATGGCCGCAGCCGCACGCGGGCGCCACACACCGCGCGTATCTGGGTCGTTCGTCCGACAATGTCATGATCTCTGTAAATATAGGCATTGTGTGAGACGGCGTCGCGTATAGCACCCGCACAAGACCTATATATCGTTGGTCCCCCCCCCCTCTCTCTCCCCAAATATCAAGCGCAGCTTCGCAAACTCACACACGCGTGGGGTTAACCAGCCCTGATGTAAAATTATTACTTTACATCACACCAAAGTCCCGACAGAGAAAATTTCCTAGAAAGTTCAGGGTAGTGAAAGGTAAATTAACTGGCGAGAAGAAATCCGAAATTTGCAGAAATTTCGAAGAAACACTGGGAAAACTAATGTGACATGTGTCACGTCAATTGATGCGACCAGTTTTGGTCACACCATGTGATGTGACATGAGTTTTGGTCACATCACGTGATGCGACATGAGTTTTGGTCACATCACGTGATGCGACATGAGTTTTGGTCACATCACGTGATGCGACATGAGTTTTGGTCACATCATGTGATGCGACATGAGGTTTTGTCACATACCACGTATAACAGGCATAACATATAAGATGTCACACCACAAACGCGACCAAAATCTCGGTCACATCACCAAACGTTACCAAAAGCTCGGTCACACCACAAAACGTTACCGAAAGCTCGGCCACACCACCAGCACATGTGACATGTGTCACATTTCGTTTTCCAGTGAATTCACATCACTTGTGCATCAAATTTTTGTGTCTGTCGACACATTTCCTAGACATAACCGATGTACCTCTGAAGGCGCGTAAGACTTAAAAAATGAAAAAAAAGAAAAGGAAAAAAGGTCACGAGCAGCTCATGACTTACACGTGACTCTAGTTTTCCTACATTTTCATACTTTTTTGTCCCCCCCCCCCCCACCCTCTCCAAGATGGGGCCATTCTCTTCCACGCTAGTTTGCCAGCACACGGCGCGCACTAGCAGGTTGAAGTCAGTGGAAAGATCCTAGTCGGACCGATAAAAACAAAGAGAAGATGCATATGGAATATAAACATATGGAGACATATGGAATATAAACAGTGCGGCGTGTAATCGCCAGAGTCATAATAATCACATCAAGACAATAGTGAAACGAATCACCTCTCGCCGTCTAGGCCGCGTCAGTCAGTCAACGAGTCTACAGACAATCACCGACCCCCCCCCCCCCCCCCCTCTTCTTCCTCTGCCCACTGTCTGCCAGCACCAACACCATGGCCGGCACATATAAAAGTCCCCGATGCGCCCTCAGCGCTCCGCGCACACAGAAAAACGTTTTCTTAATCCAGGCTATCGACCTCACATTATTTGTGTAATCAATGAGTTGGATTTAAAATAAAAAAAGAAAGAAAACTGGAAAAGGTGAAAATAGGGCTTAAATCAAGTTTCTTTCCGTTGATTATTCGCGTTATTGTGAGCTCTCGAAATCCATAAGTGTGAGCACGTCGCACACTTCTAGGAGTGCCACATTCACACACTGCTTACACTTGGTTTCCAATGTGTAAATCAGGAGTAGGGTTTAGTGGGCGTGAGCTGACGGAGCCTAGGTGCTGCTCGAGAGGGGATCACTCATACAAAATGTGCACAATGATTTTTTAGACTTTTGATTTTTTAAATTAATTTTTCTGTTGATTTTTCAAGGAAGTTTTCGCTTACTTTTTGATAAATTTTGATCTTTCATAATCATTCCTCCATTTTTTTTTTTCAATTTTATTTCGTATAATTTTTTTTTCTCGATTTTTTTTTCTAATTTTTCCGATTTTTTCCGTTTTTTTTTGGGGGGGGGGAAGGGGGGGGGCGTACAATAATTTTTTGAGGAGACACCCCTCCCCCCCTCGAGTGACACCGGTGGGACGGGACGCGGCGAGGCCTGACCGGGGCCCCGTGGCGGGGCGGGCCTACCCCACTGTACGCGGGGCCACCGGCCGGGGGGCGGGGCGGGGCGGGGCGGGGCCGGGCGGGGCGGGGCCGGGCAGGTACAAGACCCCCTGCTCCTCACTGGTGACGTAAGTCGTAAGCGGAGCGGAGGGGAGACCACGAGCGTCAAGAGGCAAGGTAAAGACGTCCACAAGAATCTCGAAAAAAAAGGGAAAAAAAATTGCCATTCCAAAAAATTAGGCGTAAAGACACCCAGATTGATCTTCCATAACTACGAGACGTGGGGTTGTTCGCCGCACACAAGTGTCCCGTTTCCTCTTGTGTTAGTCCGAGATAATCGCGCACTGGTAAAACTAAGGCGTATCTGCACTGGAAAAACAAAGGTGCTATGTAATGCCTTTTAAAGGCGTCAGTGAAATAGTGCCTTTAGAAAGGCGCTATCGCCTCCCTAAGGTGCTATTTTTGGCCCTAATCGTGCCTTTACAAAGGCATTAGTGCAGTAACACCCCAAAAATGCAATAGCACCCCAAAAAGGGTGCTATGTAGCACCTTTGTTTTTCCAGTGTGTACGCTTGAATAAAGCATACAGTTACGCTTGAAGACGTTACCCTTGAAATGAAGCGTACGAAAGAAATTCTCTCAAACATTTAGAAGAATATGAGCGGATAGACCTGTTACTCTTGATTTCAAGCGTAATCTCAGTACGCTAGAAAACGCAGCGAATAAAGCTACGCCTTAGTTTTGCCAGTGCGGCCGATGATTTTTTTCCCTTTTTTCTTTCAAGCCTCTAAATCATCAACATTAATGTAACGAGCTCCTGGCTCCCGAGATGGAACGCCCGGGGGCACCTCCCTCCGCCCCGCCCCGCCCCGCCCCGCCCCCAATCCCTCCGCCCACATCGATCCCATTCTCATCCCCCGGGAACCTCTTCTTCGTCCTCCCAACGCGGCCTGACCCGGCCCGACCGAACCCAACCAGGTCACTGGAGCTGGGGAACGTTTGGGAGCGCACCCGCACAGTTGGAAAAATGTGTAAATTTACAAGACGCACAAGTAAATTTACCCGAGCGCAGCGGCCAGCCACAGGTACAATATCAAACCAATTGATCAACTGCTGAACACCTGCAAGTGTGCAAATCCCTTAGTCTATAACGTACAAGTGCTCAACTGGGCAATTTCGTGTTTACTCGACAGCTAAACACTTGCAAGTGTTCCACCTCAACGGTTTAACACTTGTCAAGGTTCAACAAGGTAAGCACTGTTATTCAATTCCTGTGAAGTCACATTCTTTTTCATGTGAAAACTGTCACATTCCTTTTAATATTAATGTCACATTCTTTGGAATATGACAATAAAATTTAGCCCGCATATTCTGGCCGATTCACATTGAAAAGAATGTGACATTACATTTGAAACAATGTGACACTTTTCACATGAAAAAGAACGTGACGTCACAGTAATTGAATAACAGTGAGAATTGCACGAGGGCGCAGTTGAATACTTGGGAGTGCACATCTACCGTTTTGAACACTTGCAAGAGCACAGCCGTTGAGTTTAACAGTTGCAAATTGCACACGCACAAGCTCTTGAGTCTATAGCACTTGTAACTTCACAGGTGCTGAACACTTGCACACTTGGGGTTAACAGTGTGAGGCTAATTGTGACAAACGCGTCACATCAATCGCTGTGACCGGTTGCGGTCACACCACGTGAATCGACCTCCGTTTACGTCACACCATGTGGTGTGACGCCAGCTCCAGAGAGATTACTCTGCAAATTTAAGTGTGATACTACACGTCAATCTAAACTGCGAAACTTTAGTTTCACAGTTACAACTGCAAAACTCGCGAGTTCGTCAGTTTAAACTGTGAAACTGTTTTGCAGTTTAAAGAGCAAAACTCCCGAGTTCGTCAGTTAAAACTGACGAAATAAAGTTTCGCAGTTTAAACTGACATGTAGAATCACACTTCGGGAACGCCCGCAGGTAGCCCGTCGCGTTGAGCATGACCCTCTTGTTGAACGGGGTCGCATCACAGGCGTGACCATCACACGCGACCCGTCCTCCTACCGGGACGTCACACCTGCATGACTGACACATGTTACGTTAGTTTTGCGTCCCAATCGTAACTCAGAGTTCCATTCGCCGCATATAAAACGCTACGGCAGTAACTAAAAGCCAACCGTAACTGAACATGATTGCTCTCAAGCACGTTTATCCGCAGCAAACTCCCCTTTATTTCTTAAACATCACTTCACACAAGGGTTTAAATTAACAACACTTTGCCGCACAATTATGCGAGTGGGTGAGCGAATTTTCCAATCAAGAGCAAACTTTCCACTGCAGAAACAAGAGCGCGGTATTTCACACATTTACTTGAGAGTATGACGTTCGCGCTCAAACTAGTTTTCTGATGGCGCGGCGGCTCGCATGACTTGACTTCATGGCCCCATGCGAGGGGGGAATTGCTTGTCATACAAAATGTGAACATTAATTTTCTTCACTTTTTGATTTTTTTCCCCTTTGAATTTTTCAAGAAAAAAAGTGGAAATTCCTGTCACTTTCTGATAAATTTTAATTTTCTATTTGTCACTACACTGTTAAACCAAGTGTGCAACTGCTCAACACTTGTAAGTGTGCAACTTCCAGTCTAACACGTACAAGTGTAAAACTCGGCAGTCGTGCAATTTCAAGTGTCAAACTCGCCAGTTGCACACTTATAAGTATCGAACTCGATAGTTGTGCGCTTGCGAGTGTTCAACTGCAGCGCACTGTAAAATACTTGCAAAGAATTGGTTCGTATTGCAAACTATTTTCTTTGTAAGTTGCAAAGAATTTTTAAGCATTGTATTACGAACTAATTCTTCGTAAGCTTACGAACTATTTCTTTGCAATACAAACAAATAGTTTGTAAGAATTCTAGTAGCTTGCAAAGAAGTTCTTTGCAATGCGAACAAATTCTTCGTAATACGAATATTAAAATTTCTTCGCAACGTTGCAAAGAATTTGGTTTGCAAGCATTTTACAGTGCGTACAACACTTCCCTTGTTGAACACTTGCAAGTGCACAACTGTCGAGTTGAACACTTACAAGTGTGTAACTGGCGAGTTTGACACTTGACATTGCACGAATGCCGATTTTTGCACTTGAACGTGTTAGAATGGAAGTTGCACACTAACAAATGTTAAGCAGTTGCACACTTGGTTTATTAGTGCATTTCTGACCTTTTTCTTTGTTTTCAGTTTTTGCTTCATTTTTTCTTTTCAGATTTTTCGGATTTTTTTTTTTTTTTTTTTTTTTTTAAACTTTTATTGGATTTTATTTTGATTTTATTTTTAAATTGTTTCTGTTTTTTTTTCTTTTATCTTTTTTTTTTTTTTTGAGGGCCGTACAATGATGTTTTGAAATGATTCCCCCTCCCCGGCACTCACCGCCGTTCGAGCGTCCCCAGACAGCCGCCTGCGCGCCCTGTATGATGGCCGTCACCGACATCATGGGCTTCTCCTTCTTGTACATGGTGGCGCCTATTGCTGCTGCAGCGGCCGGCGGGGCGGGGCGGGGCGGGGCGGGGCCGCCTGTCCTGCTGGCCGTGCACAAGGTCGCGGCCGCGCCTAGGTCTAGTGCACTGCAGGGGCGGGGCGGGGCGGGGCGGGTGCAGCAGCCGGGCGGGGCGGGGCGGGGCGGGGCGGGGCGCCCTTGGCCTCCACAACCCCTCTTCCTCCTCCTCCTCCCACCACTTCGCTCTCTCTCTCCCTCCCGCGCGCTCTACCCGCCCCCGCCTGCACCACTCGCCGCACTGCACGCCGCGGGCATCTTGTATGTGGCACCTAGAACGCTGCGGCACGTCACAGACCGTCACGGCGGCACGTCACAGACCGTCACGGTGGCACGTCACAGACCGTCACGGCGGCACGTCACAGACCGTCACGGCGGCACGTCACAGAGACCGTCACGGTGGCACGTCACAGACCGTCACGGCGGCACGTCACAGAGACCGTCACGGCGGCACGTCACAGAGACCGTCACGTCACAGTGTAAAACTCTTTGTCACCACCACAGTGTAGCAGCAGGGCACACGCGGCACGTCTACGTGTCGCGTCACGTCACGTCACACCCGCGCACGTCCCGTCACAAACCCGTCGTCACACGCCCCGTCACAGCGCACACACACACACACACAGCACGGCGGCGGCGGGCGGGCGCGGCACGACGGCGGAGAGTCCACGCCGCGACTGAGTCAACTCCACCACTGACAGCAGCAGCGCCGAGCGGCCCCGCGTGGGGCCCCAGCGTGGCGGGGCGGGGCGTGGCGGGGCGGGGCCGCACAGCAGCTGCAGCGCGCGGGCGGGGCGGACAGAGCTATCGACCACACCGGGCGGGGCGGGGCGGGGCAGGACGCAGGGAGGTACCGTACCCGGGCGGGGTACCCGCAGGGCTGCCACCCTAGACCAGCCCCCCCCACTCTCTCTCTCTCTCTCTCTCTCTCTCTCTCTCTCTCTCTCTCTCTCTCTCTCTCTCTCTCTCTCTCTCTCTCGTGTCCCCTTCCAGTTCCCCTGCTGCTCCGGAACCCGCCCCACTCCCGCCCTCCACCCTCACCCAGTAGCACTCGACGTTCGCCTGCTGTCACCAGCTCACCGTATGCATCAGCTGGTCGCGTACCGGGAGGGGCGGGGCGGGGGCACAGCCCTTTGGCCCTCCTCATTCACACGTTCTGCTGCCCCTTTCTCGCCCGCCTTTCCCCGCCACGCACGCGTGCCCGAGCGCCCGCAGCGCTGGGGTGTTAAATTTAGCGGCAGA
This sequence comes from Frankliniella fusca, assembly GCA_029379305.1. Lineage (NCBI taxonomy): Eukaryota > Metazoa > Arthropoda > Insecta > Thysanoptera > Thripidae > Frankliniella > Frankliniella fusca. The sequence goes on along the minus strand of JAHWGI010001426.1, from coordinate 1,674,753 downwards.
AGGAGCGTCGCGTGGACGCGAGGCGGCGGCGGGAGCAGGGGGAAACAGCTCGGAATTTTAGTATTCAGATATTGTGATATTTTAAACTAAATTTTGTTGATTTTTTGGGGGCCAATTTTTGCTTGAATTTTGCTTATTTGTTGGTGAGTTTTCCTCAATTTTCCTGAATTTTCCTAAAGTTTTCTGATTTTTTGTCTATGAACCTCTCCTAATTTTGTTTTTTTTTCGTTTCTCTGGATTTTTCCTAAATTAGGAGGTGTGTACAAAAATGTCAGAGGGGGCCGGACGGATGAGAAGACAGAGTCCCGCCCGCGGCCTCACGCACCTGGAGGTGCAGCCAGATTACACACCTTACCACGTGTATGACATTCACTGCATGCACACGCCTGCGGGTAGGCGAGCCGCGGGGTGGCTATTGAGCGATTCTCTTATGGTTCGAGTGCTACGGCGAGGGTGGACGCGTGGACACGTGTACCCACCACACTGAGTTACACTCTAAATGACCCTGGACATTTTTGTAACTAGCACCGAACGATTCTGCACGTCACTAGCTAGATACAATTTTCACCTCTTACTCTGCAAACTCAAGTGTGAGACAGTATCACACTTTTTACTGCAGTACCACTGCGTCTCACACTTTCCAAAACTATTTTCTGTCGTTGAATAGCAATCACGTTTTGGAGAGTAGCATCGGCTTTGGTTCGAAATCCCGGTTAAAACGAGCTACCATGTGATGGGTTTCTGATCGCAAACAACAACGTTCCTATAAATTATCGAAACCATTAATTTCCGATTATTTCACGTATTGTTGTTCCAAGCCCCATCACATGGTAGCTCGTTTTAACGGAGATTTTCAACCAAAGCTGATGCTGCTCTCTAAAACGGGACTGCTATTCAACGACAGAAAATGGTTTTTGAAAGTGTGAAACGCAGTGGTACTGCAGTGAAAAGTGTGATACTGTCTCACACTTGAGTTTGCAGAGTACTTGTGTGCAGTTAGTTACAAATTGTGTAGAGTTCGTTACGAATTGTAATTATTGGCACACAATATTGTATCTTATCTACACTGAAAAAACAAAAGTGCTATATAGCACCCTTTTTGGGGTGCTAATGAATTTTATGGGGTGTTACTGCACTAAATGCCTTTGTAAAGGCACGAATAGGGCCAAAAATAGCACCTTTGGGAGGTGATAGCGCCTTTCGAAAGGCACTATTTCACTAACGCCTTTAAAAGGCATTAGGTAGCACCTTTATTTTTCCAGTGTAGTGAAGTACAAAATCGTTCATAGTTAGTTACAAAAAATGTCCATTGACATTTAGAGTGCAGGCACCAGGCCCGGCACCGCCCCGCCCCGCCCCGCCCCGCCCCGCCCCATCCCACCCCACCCGGCGTACAGAGCCGGCCGGCACAGCCCGGGCCGGGGGCCTGGCGCTGCGGTGGCCTACATAGCCGGCCGCGCGACCTTGGGCGACCATCCCGGCACCAACAGGCAATCTAGCCTCTTCCGCCGGCAAAGAGGCGCGCATAGTCAGGCTGCAGATGAGGGGGAATGTGGGGTGGGGGGGTTGGGGAGGGGGGGGGGGAGAGAGGGAGAGGGAGGGGAAGGGAGGGAGAGGGAGGGGGAGAGTGAGCGTGAGGGAGAAAGGGAGGGAGAGAGAGGGGGAGAGGGGGAGAGGGGGAGAGAGGGGGAGAGAGGGGGAGAGAGGGGGAGAGAGGGGGAGAGAGGGGAAGAGAGAGAGAGAGAGAGAGAGAGAGAGAGAGAGAGAGAGAGAGAGAGAGAGAGAGAGAGAGAGAGAGAGAGAGAGAGAGAGAGAGAGAGAGAGAGAGAGAGAGAGACGGTGCGAGGGGAGAGGAGTGGCCCGCACTTTCTGCAGAGAGGAGCCCTGCCCTGCCACCGCGCCGCACCTCATACGGGGAGACGAAAGGCGCCCGCCAATGAGGGCGAGAGGAAATAAAAAACGGAATAAAAGCAGCAGCAGTACTACGCGACAACCCTCGGCCGGCCTTTGTCCGGAAAAAAAAATGTAATCACAGACACGCACGAGTTACAGCAGCACAGTCGAGGGGGCCTGAACTCCTGAAATAATGTGTACACAATCGCTGATATCTTCGAAATCATTGTCAAAAAATGTGGATCTATTGCCGAAAAAAAAAATGATTTGAGTGCGTATTTTGGGCAAATAATGCTCAAAATACGCTTGTATTTACTTTCCGAATAATTTCTTTCAAATATAGGAGGTGTAATTATGTGAAATCATGTGAAATCTTGAAATCATGTGTACAAATTTTGGGTGAGTTGAGGCCCCCTCGAGCACAGTACTCGAGTCGGGCGGGGCGGGGCGGGGCGGGGCGGGGCGGAGCGGGGCTGCGGGAGGGAGGGCAGCGCGAGGGCCCCGGGGGGGTAGGCAACCCTCCCGCGCCCCGGCGCTCGGGCCGGCCTACGTCCGACGGCGCTCCCCTCCCGACAGCGAGATGTTCCGAATTTATTTTAAAGAATTGCCTCTTGGCAAGGTGTTCGAACTCGAAAGGACCTGCTCCTCACGTTCGTAGAGAAGAGGCTTTGAGGAAAAGTATGTCAAAATTCTGCTGCTCAGACGAATTTTTATGGAACTTTGCGATGTCACTTTAATGCGACCGATTGATGACGAATTATCGAATAATGCTGACCAATCTCATAAACGTTTCCGAAAATTCGTTCAGATAGACCCTGGGACAAATGTGCAGAGTGGGTTGTCGTGTTGAGCAGTGCTCTTGCACGAAGTCACTATCATGTACCACGGCGCGGTCCTTCCTTTCCACGGCGCGAGAACAAAAGCCCTTGCGGTGAGGGCCTGGCGGGGCGGGGCGGGGCGGGGCGGGGCGGGGCGGGGCGGGGCGGGGCGGGGCGGGGCGGGGCGGACAGCCCTCACTCACACTGCCCAGCGGTGACGGGCTGGGGTGGGGATGGAGGGCGGCGCGCTGGACGGGGGCGGCGACCTTCACGGCCTCGAAAAGCGAGAGGGTGGGAAAAAGGGGTGTGGGGGAGGGGGATGGAGAGACGAGCAGGCAGCCAGGGCTGGCAGACAGCGCGTCGGGGCGGGGCGGCCCTGACGGGGCTGGCAGCCAGCCTCATCACGCTGCCCATCGGAGCACACGGGATAGATACATGGCCTATGGTTGTAACGAAATGAAAAGGAGATGGAATATACGAGGCGCGTGTTATAGGGCGCGCCGGGGTAGGGAAAGGCGGGGTAGTGAAGGGCGGGGTAGGGAAGGGCGGGAGACGAGAGGACGGTACGGCGCTGGGGTGGCGGGGCGGGTCATGCGGGGGCAGGCCCCGCCGGGTGGCGGGTGGCGGGGTTCACTTTTCACTTCTTACAAAGAAAATTTCTAGTATCACAAAGAATTCTGTGCAACTGTAATGCAAAGTCAATACAAAGCCAAATTTTCTTTGTAATACAAAAAAAAATCTTTGTAATACAAAGAAGATTCCTTTTAGTACAAGTAAATTCTTTGTAAATTATGGTTGCACAGAATTCTTTGTAATCTACGAAAAATTTCTTTGTAGAAAATTGAGAGTGGGGGGCTCCATCTGGGGGCACCAAAGGGGGCGGGGAGGCTACGGGGCGACTCGCGAGGTGGCTGCACCCCATGGGGGGCCCCGCTAGGGAGCAGAGGAAGAGGGGCAGGCCACTGGGATGCTGTGGCGTTTGCCTACCCGTCATGGGCACTCTACTGGGGGGGGAGGGGGGGGTATTAGCTGTAGTCACACCCTGGCGCGCCCAGGCGCAATGAAATTGTGGACCGGGCGCCGGGGCGGGCTGATATCCAGGCGACGAACCCGGCAGCGTTATCACTTTACACACGCCGAGCGGAGAGCCGGGGCGTGGCGGGGCGTGGCGGGGCGTGGCGGGGCGAGGTGGGACCGGGTGCGGCGGGATGGGGCGGGGCGGGCGCTCTGTTTTGGTTTCCGAACCTAGACGTGTCTGATGAACAACGCGCCGCGCAAAGTCGGGCCAATGACACGATGACACTGCCGAAGAGAGCAGGGTGGGGTAAGGTGGGGCGGAGAGGGGTGGGGTGGGGTGGGGTGGGTTGGGTTGGGGTGGGTTGGGTGGGGTGGGGTGGGGTGGGGTGGGTGTTGTGGGGTGGTGGTGGGGCGGCTTGGTGCTCATGTCGGTGCGACACTAGGGGCAATGTCCAGGAAGACTATTCTGCCAAAGACACGGACGCCAAAGACGAGAAGCATGCAACGTTTTGTTTTTTTCCGCAGCGCAGGCACGAGGCACGCAGCGGCCAATCTCGAACTGCGAATGACGACGGGCCAATAGCTAGCCCTCCCCCAAAATCCGCGCGAGGAAGGAAACAACTCTTAATTTTGGTGACCACATTTGGTGAATTGTCATGATTTTTTTGTGAATATTTACTTGAATTTTAATTGCATTTTTTTGTGAATTTTCCTGAATCTTTCCTCAACTGTCCTGAAGTTTTCTAAAAGATAAAGTTAAAAAAAAATTAAATTTTTCTTTTTTAAAAAAAGAAGACACTGTAAAAAATGTTGGGATTTTTACTCTACGCATGTATGGGATTTTTCCTATACGTCGTATGGTACCCGAAAATTCCTACAAATGTTTAGGAATTGTACCATACGTCAAGGAGTGTATAGGAAAATACCGAACTCTATAGTAGATCCGCCATAAGTGTCTCGGAAATTTACTATACATGTGTGGGACGCACGCATTACTATGCACGTATAGGAAAATTACTTGACGGCATAGAAAGTTTACTATACACTGTCATCTATTTAAAATTAGAAATTAATGGAAGTAGAAATTAATCGCGCTGGTTGAACGAGTTCCTGTGAGGTCTGCTCGAATGTATCCGAGTCAACTACGTTCAAGCATTGATAATGAAGCAGTTTCATGTTGCAAACATATGCTCGGAATTTTGAGTCTAGACAAAGCAGGTACAATAGATAGTCAGGACAAGTACGCTAAAAAGAAAAATCCAGCATCAAAAGACCTCGATGGAAATCACGATAGGAGTTGCACAAATGACAGTCTGCTACCTGTTCACGCCTCTGGGGCCGTGCTCCCCGTCCTGCGGGGCCAACCCCAGACCCGGGATAGCCCGGGGCTGGCCCGGTGGGGCGTGGCGCGCAGTTCTGGGATTAACTACCTGGACGCGCTGGGACATGTCTCCCATCGTGTCCCAGTGGTCCAGTGGTCAGCGTGACGGGATCGCATCCTAAAAGTCCGAGGTTCAACTCTCCATCCGGTAAGATATTTCTTCGTTAAGTAAGTGCTTAGTTACATGTAATTAACGGTCAGAAGTAAAGGACGAGAGAAGGAGATAGGTGGCACCTGTGGCACTAGGTCCATCTAAGAAAGCAAGGCAGTTCTATTTTCTACTTGCATTTGGAAAATTCCCATACATGCACGGGAGGATTCCTAGTCACGCATGGTAGAACTCCGACACGCATGTATGGGAAAATTCATATACATGCATGCCCTGGTGGGACTGGTGCGGATGAAATGCGGAGGGCTGCGCGGACCTGACGCGGACGGCATTCAGGATGAAATGGATATCCGGAACATCTGGATTTGTTTCAAATCGGATGTGTTTTGGATGACCCCGCCATCCTGACCTCTCCACCGGGCGTCCAATCAATCCACATCTATCCACAATAAATCTGTGGTCCATCCGAACCCTCCGTGTAACCACACCAGCATTGCATCCGTAGTGCATCCACCGCATAAGAAGTACATCCCCAGCATATCCGCAAAACATCCACTCCATCCTAAATCGATCCGAAAGAATGCTAATACCATCTGCAGTGCATCCAGAGTGTATCCGCAATACATCCATAGTATCCGCAACCCATCCTCAAGCATCCATAGTGCATCCCAAAACATCCGACCCACATCCGCTGCGTCCGCAACATATCCAAAAATGTGGCTCCACTGCATCCACACCCTATCCCAATGCGTCTGCAGCATCAGCAAGCCATCCCTTAACATCCACCGCTGATACAGATTTTGTCCAGTGGTTACCTTGCCGAGAGTTGAACCTCAGACCTGTGGCTTATGGAGTTGCACCTTTAACCACGCGGCCACCGAGGCTACGTGCGCGGAGTGGTGCTGTCAGCATCAACAACACATCCTCATACGTCCGCAGTGTATCCGATGTGCATCCGTTGCATCCAGACCCTATCCAAATGCATCCGCATCATCCACAACACATCATACATCCGCAGTCCATCCGATGTGCATCCGTTGCATCCAGACCCTATCCAAATGCATCCGCATCATCCACAACACATCATCATACATCCGCAGTGCATCCGATGTGCATCCGCCGCCTCCAGACCCTATCCAAATGCATTCACAGCATCCACAACACATCCTCACACATCCGCAGTGCATCCGTTGTACTTCCGCCGCACCCAATCCCTAACTAAATGCATCCGCAGCATCCACAACACATCCTCACACATCCGCAGAGGACCCGGTGAGCATCCGGTGTTTGGATAGGGTCTGAAGGCGGCGGATGCACATCGGATGCACTGCGGATGTTTGAGGATGTGTTGTGGATGAATTTGGATAGGGTCTGGAGGCAACGGATGCACTTCGGATGATCTGCGGATGTGTGAGGATGTGTTGTGGATGCTTCGGATGCATTTGGATATGGTCTGGAGGCGGCGGATGCCCCATCGGAGTTACTGCGGACTGCGGATGTATGATGATGTGTTGTGGATGATGCGGATGCATTTGGATAGGGTCTGGATGCAACGGATGCACATCGGATGCACTGCGGATGTATGAGGATGGGTTGTGGATGCTCCAGATTCACGATGAATTTTCGGGGACAGTTGCGGATGTAAAGGATGCTATGTGGATGCGCTGTGGATGTACGTTGGACGATGTGGACATTGTCCATATGCAGTGGTCTGACGGATGGTTCGGATGGCCGACGGATTCATAACGGTGGGTGATATCGGACGCTGGATGGATTGGGCGGATGGTGGTGTCATCCGTAACGCATCCGATTTGAAACAAATCTGGATATGGATATCCACATCCACAGTTTAGGATGCGATCCCAATATCCAAATGAGCTCCACAGTCCCATCAGGGTGGGTGGATTCCTAGTCACGCATGGTAGAACTACTACATACGTGTATGGGAAAATTCCTATACATGTATATGTTAATAACTTCATAGACATTTATAGGAATTTTACTATAGAAATTTTTTACAGTGAAGAAAAAAAAAGATTTTTTTTCTGATTTTTTCCTGAATTACGAGGTGTACAAAAATTTCAGAGTTGTTTCCTCATCGCCCCCGCGCCACATCCCTCCGGTAAGAATCCTCACCCTTTCACATCCGCGAGGGCGGCGCGAGGGCGGCGCGGCGAGGTACCAGGGTACCTGAAAGGTCACCGCTGCTCTTTCCCCTTATCCCTTTCTTTCCCACGATTGAAAAGGAGTCTCTCCTCCGCAATAAGTCACGTCGTCTGGTCCACTGTGAAAAATTTCCTCGTAAATTTACGACATTTTTTTTTGTAATTTTGATTTACAAAATATGTCGTAAATTTACGACTGCCCATTCTCGCTAGTCGGTCAATTCCAGGTCGATAGGGAGTGCTTGTAAATTAACAATTTCAGATTGTAATTTTACGACTTTTATAATGGAAAATTTTCCCATAACCCTTACGAGTATTTTTCACAGTGTCCTACGGACAGGCAGCAGCAGCAGTTCCCTGAGGGAGGGGCGGCCAATCTCCCTCCACGGTCTTATTACTCTGCGCTGTTTACACATCGACATGGACCCCAGCGGGCTATGAGAGCCCCCCTCCCCCCCCCCTCCCCCCCGAGACTCTGTTCCGCCCTCCAAATTCAATAAAAACGGAGTCTCCTCACGGCCTCGGCCCTCACCTGACGACCAATGGGAGGTCCGCCCGCCCGGCCTACGCCCAATTATTGGCCTCTGGCGCCGGGGAGCTGCGGGGGAAGTTGGGGCCAGATCGTTAACTTGCGCGATTTTACGATTGATCGATCGAGTGTTCGTGTTCGATTTGTTTTTGATAACTGACCGACCATCGTAAGAGGTAAATTTCGATTTTGACAACCAAGATTTTTTTTTTAAAAAAATTAAACTGAAAAATTTGAAGTAAAACACTCAACAATTGAAATAATGAAAAAAGGAACTCAGTAATTAAAATCGAGAGAGAAAAAAATCAATGTCGGTTATCTAACAAGGTTACAGTTGTCGATTTCAAATAATTGCATTGAAGCGCATTTGCATTTGATACAGGAAAAAAAGAAACAGATGGTCGACAACTATTATTTTCGATAAGGCCCACCGGACTCGTAAGGTATAGGGTAGGGTCGGTATAGGGTATGGTAGGGTGGTACGGTTTAGATAAGGTAAGGTAAGGTAAGGTAAGGTAAGATAAGATAAGATAAGGTAGGGTAAGGTTAGGTAAGGTAAGGTAGATTAAGGTAAGGTAAGGTCAAGGTGGGTGAGGTAAAGTAAGGTAAGACAAGGTAGGAAATACTCCCAGAGCTGGCCGGGCCCCTGCTAGGTAGGCACGCCCGCGGCTCAGCCACGCGCGCCGGGCCTGCCTACCCCGCCTGGCTGCAGGGGCGCGACGCGATACGGCACCCGACCCACCCATCCCATCCCATCCCGCCAGACGGGTCGGGCCGGGTCGGCAGAGGAAGCTGCTGCTGCTGCTGCCGCTGCTGGAGTGGTGCCCGTCGCGACCCTACCCGACCCACCCGGCAGGTAGAACGACCTTGACAAAGGTCGCGGTCGCGGGACCTGAGCAGAGCTGTGCTAAGCTGAGCTGAGACGCGCGGACCAGTCCGGGTCCGGATCAGATACATTAATATAAAGGACGCACGCGGCCGGGTCATCTCGTACACGAGGCACCAGCACCGGCCTCGGACCCGCCAACAAGGTTTTTATTGTCTTCTACTTTGATGCTTTTATTTTATTTTTAATTTTTTTTTCCTTTACAGGGAAGGAAAGTAAACCGGTTGTGAACAAAACCTACGATGCAAAGTTTCATAGCAGCAATGCTATGAGATATTGAAGCGCTCATAATCAGACATAACAGTGTAACAGTGTGCCGGGCGCGAGTGAAGCGCTCCGCGAGGTGTTATCGACCACGTCGGTGACTGGAGCGGTTCTGCGCAGCGCCAGCGCCCCTCAAGGTCGATCACACCCAGGTGTCACTATGTAGCACACTTGTAGGCGTGTGACTCTGCAGTCGCACGCCCAGGTGTATAGTAATGAGCGAGGTGTCATACTGAATCACACTTGTAGGCGTGTGACTATGCAGTCGCACACCCAGGTGTGTAGTAACGAACGAGGTGTCACTGTAGCACACTTGTAAGCTTGTGACTCTGCAGTCACACACCCAGGTGTATAGTAATGAGCGAGGTGTCATACTGGAGCACACTTGTAGGCGTGTGACTCTGCAGTCGCACACCCAGGTGTGTAGTAACGAACGAGGTGTCACTGTAGCACACTTGTAAGCTTGTGACTCTGCAGTCACACACCCAGGTGTATAGTAATGAGCGAGGTGTCATACTGGAGCACACTTGTAGGCGTGTGACTCTGCAGTCGCACACCCAGGTGTGTAGTAACGAACGAGGTTTCGCTGTAGCACACTTGTAAGCTTGTGACTCTGCAGTCACACACCCAGGTGTATAGTAATTAGCGAGGTGTCATACTGGAGCACACTTGTAGGCGTGTGACTCTGCAGTCGCACACCCAGGTGTGTAGTAACGAACGAGGTGTCACTGTAGCACACTTGTAAGCTTGTGACTCTGCAGTCACACACCCAGGTGTATAGTAATGAGCGAGGTGTCATACTGGAGCACACTTGTAGGCGTGTGACTCTGCAGTCGCACACGTGCACGACGAAGAGGTGCGCATTCGCCTCAGAACGTGCCACGCACACGTGAGCCTGGCGGCTTTTCACAAACAGATAGCTATTTTCTGATATTATTTTTCAGAGTTCTCAATTTTCTACGTTTTAGGAACGTTTCGCTTAAAAAAAACAGTGTACTTTGTCACTAAACTACGTCAAATTTCTTGACTTGAGAATAGTGTCCTCAAAACTTTAAGGCAACGTTTATTAATCTAGAACACAATTTTTATGGTGCACGTGCATCCGATGTACAGGGCATAACGTGAGAGAATGCCGCACCAGAGTCCCACGTCACACACCTGAAAGGAAATAGTTGTGCGACAAGTGTGCGACATGAAGCGTGCAACATACACCAGGCGCGGATTAAGTGGGGGGGGCGTCTTTCGGTCACTAGATAGCCGCCTGGAAAGTAGGCAAATAGCGCTACAAAACTCCTGAATGTAGGCAACCTGGGGTGCCCCCCCCCCCCCCCTCTCCAGTCGGACCTTTAATCCACGCATGACATACACACGCCTACAGGCGTACGACATGCACACACCGACAAGAGTGCGTCATGCACACACTTGAATCTCCAGTGCAAGTAGATAAAGGCGTTTTGCTCGGCTCCCCACGGCTCCCCACAATCCTGGCCGCTAAGCTCGACTGGGCAGGCCGGGCCGGCTTCTTGCCTCCCACCGCAGCGCCGCGTGCTGGCGCGGCGCGGCCTTGGGACCGCCCCGCCCCGCCCCGCCCCGCCCCGCCCCGCCCCGCCCCGCCCCGCCCCGCCCAGCGCGCTGTACCGCGGCTTGTCGCATCGTCCCGCACTGCGTCCGAGTCCGGGGGGGGGGGGGGGTAGGGGGGGGCAGTAACAGGTGTCCATGCAGATCAGAATGCAGGAGCGCGCTCCGGAGCGAAGAGATTGAACAATTTCAAAGATAAGTAAAATTAAAAATAAAATATTAAGAAATAAAAACTTCGTGCGTGACTCCCACACAAGAGGCGGTGTCTCCGCGCCAAAATAATTCAGGTCTCTTTGGTATCCTACCCGCCGCAGCGGTCGTCTGCGGGCCTGCACGCTGATTCCGAAGATCGCTCTCGCGCCTACGCCTTTGTCGCACTCATAGGGCCCTGCCATCCCAAACGTGAGGCAGCGCCATTGGTGCAACAAGGACGGAGGTGCGAGAGAGATCTTCGGAATCAGCCTGCTGCACGACTTTTTGGAATTGACAGACAACTCTCGGGCAGCTGAAGCTGCCCTCCATCTACCTCACTCTCATCACAGAAAATACAAAATCATTAATTTAAATTAAAAAAAATTAAAAAAAAAAAAGCTTGGGAGAAACGAAAGAGTGAGTAAAGCGCTCGAGCGCGCCATCCAATACAGGAGGAAGAAAGAGAAAGGGAGACGGGGCAGGGCAGAGTGGAGGAGAGGGGGGGGAGGCAGGGGGGGGGGTGCATCTCGGGCGGCGCAGTCTGCACTCAGCCGGGCCGGGCCGGGAATAGGGTCAGGGGCAGGAAGGGCTGAGCACAGCGGGTCCCACAGTTTGACAAACGACTCAACCACGCTATTTTCTACTTTCATACACACTCACACACTCACACACACACACACGCACACACACACACACAGAAACAATATCAAGAACAGTAACCTGATGAACGGCTGATCAAAGCTAGCAGCAATGATTTTTCACTCTGATCCATTCAGACGGTTGAACTTCAGAAGTCTATCACAAATTCCGATACAGATATCATGATAAGAAGATGGATGAATATAGATTGTTTGATGGAAGAAATGGGGAGGGTTGTATAATATCCTCCTTCTTAAATGCTTACAGAGACAACTTCTAAGGTGACACCTGAATTTGATGGGATTGGTCTTGAAATTTTTGACAAGCAGTCTCAGGTGATAAACATACTCAGTAGAAGCAAATTTCAGACAAGTGCAAATCTAATTACGGATGATAATCTGAATGGTGGAATCCTATCAAAATCTCAAACATCATTCAAACATCAGTCATTAAGTTCACATCACGAAGCCATTGGTATTTTCAAAATTCCTACAACCCCGATAACAATCCTTCTGGAACACAAGGCATGAGAGCATAGATTCTGCTCCAAGAACACATCAGATTTTGACCACCACTCAATCTCGTCTCGCCTCGACTCAACCGCCGGGGACAACGAACCGAGATAGTATGGGTACTGCAAACTCAAAATAGTAGGGTTAACCTTGTTGCTTACCTCTGTCGCTGTCCATTTTGCACTGCACCTCGGTCCGTCGACAGAAGCGGAACACGTCACAACATCGAGAAGCCCTTTTCGCAAACTCGCAAATAAATAGAGCACTTCTCGCCTCAAACGCGAGACTTGGTTTACGAAAGTAAAGAAATAAAAACCAGTATGCCTGCTCCTGCTGATCACCCAATGTCCAAGGTCGTTGAACTAACAACTCGCGTTTACTTCGCAGTGAGAGTCATCAGGACGCACGGCAAGGTATAACATTCTAATATATAAAACGACAAGTAAGTTTTACGTAACAAACAACAAAAATACCAAAATACTTTACAAAAATAGACCACAAACAGTCAATCTACCCATACAAAACCCAGACGAAAAAGGATAATGACCGAACTACCTTCTGTTCTTCTTCCCTCGTTTGTATGACGAAGAAGTTGTCCGCAACATCCAGGGTTCTGATATTTTTTCACTTTCACTTTTCGAACTATATTGAAAACACTTTAAGAGCTAGTTAAATAACAATGCTTTACAGTGCGAGATTTCAAATATGTCATCGAGGCTAAAACAACGTACACGAGTACACTCACATAATTTGTTTGTTTTTTTATTTCAGATCAAAGGCTTTCGGTTTTCGTGCAAGGCTCTGACTGCAGCAGACAGACACGACATGACATGGAGTTGATTCTTTCTAAATCTTCTGCTTTGCACCACTTTTAGGTTGGTGCGCAAATTAGGATTTCATTTTTTTTTAAAGAGCCTCTAAAGGTGAGAGTACGTTACTACGACTTAATTGTAATTTAATAACTAATCGTCTATTGCGTATGGGTTCTCATCCAAGTTTATAATCTTATCTCTCACCATTTAACTGTAGACCTGATCTTTCTTGAATGTTATTGTTTTTCGTTTCTGAACAATCAATCCGGTCCAATCTTTGTGTATTGCATTATTTGATCATTATCTTCTTCGACATTTCTTTTGTTTTTATATTCAATTGAGTATTTTATTTGTTTTAGATTTCAATAGAAGAAAGAAGAAATTAATGGCTAGAACTAGATGGCTAGTTTGTACAATGTTCAGCCAGAGTGAAGGTTTCTGTGCTCAGTAGATACAATTTCGCCTGCCCTCTGACGAGGCCCAATGGGTGGCACAAGCACAAAGATATTCAAAAAAGGTGCATCTGCATTTTCATCAGTGACAGGAGCAGGCCATGAAGAAGGCTATCACCCTCAAAACTTTGAGAGAACATTTAAAGGCAGTCCATTTGTATTGATACGTCATGGATCAATGTACTTTGATGAAGATGGTGATCTTGCCCATGAATTTTATGTTGAAGTTTTACCTCAAGGAAAGCGGGGCAGACCCACAATGAGAAGAGTCACTGAATCCTTGCAGCCTGAAGGAATAGTTCCTCTCCCATACCCTAGGCTCCATGTAGATTACCCAGCAGTGATTTATCAAGGAGATTATTAGGGAAAAAGGTGAAGTATTATAAACATGGGCATGCTCTTAGAATTTTTATCATTCAATGTTTGTTTTAAATTGAATATATGCTTATTTTTCAGATTTTTACTAGATGATTACTATGAGGCGAAAAATGAAACGAAAGACTGTGATCGTGGGGCTTCTTACTTGTCTCACTTTATGGCTACTGGATTATTTTGGTGCTTTCACTCACTTTTTTGAACGTACTTATGATGATAACTTTCAGTACCCATATAATGGCAATGTCCCAGAGCTCATTTCTCAACTTCGTAACCATGAGCTGCCCGACGTGCCCACTATTACTTCCTACAATTACACATTCCTGTCAGACTGTAAGAAAAAATGTATAGATGAAGATAATCCTCAGCTCCGTCTAGTATTTCTAATTAAGTCAGCAGTGCACAATTTTGAGCAACGAAAAGCTATTCGAAATTCATGGGGTTTTGAAAGGAGATTCTCAGATGTTCCAGTTAGGACTGTATTTTTGTTAGGGGTAGATCCGAACAACACTGAACTTCAAAGAAAAATTCTTGTTGAACAAAGCAAGTATGGAGATATTGTTCAGGCCGATTTTATTGATGTTTACTACAATAACACCATCAAAACCATGATGGGTTTCAGATGGATCATGGAAAACTGCTTGAATTCCAAGTTTTACATGTTCAGTGATGATGATATGTATATTTCAACCAAAAATGTATTGAAATTTTTGAGAGATCCCACAAGTTACCCAGACCTTAAAGGAAGCTTGAGGGGAACTGACTATGAACTTCCCGATGATGTAAAGTTATTTTCAGGTTTTGTTTTTATATCAGCTCCTCATCGACATCGGTCTAGTAAGTGGTATGTGCCTCTTTCAGAATATCCATATCATTTGTGGCCACCGTATGTAACTGCTGGAGCCTACATCCTTTCAAAGGAAGCTCTCATTGACATGTACTATGCCAGCATGTATACGCAACATTTTCGGCTGGATGATATATATCTTGGTTTGGTTGCTAAAAAGGCTGGCATTGAACCCTACCATTGTAGCGAGTTTCACTTTTACCAAAAACCATATGATATAAATTCTTATCGATTTGTGATTGCCTCTCATGGATTTAATCCTGAAGAACTAGTCAGAATATGGAATGAGCAGAAAACTGCTGGACATGCTTGAGCCACTTTACGTATGTTGACTGATTGCCTGGCTTGAATACTGGTAAATTTGCTACAAAAGGAATGAAGACTTGAAAGCACTTGAGCACCTGCATTGTTTTAAATGAAGAGTAATTAGCAGTGTTTTGGTTGAAAGTTTAAAAGATCCACTTTTTAAATTTATCTGGTGTGTTTTTCCCAATATTTTGTGCATGGTGAGGAAGAAAAATTGCTGTTTTTCATTGTACCATTAATTTCTCTTATAGCACTCTTTTCAACTTGTCCCGCTTTTTCAATGAAAACCACTCTGAGTCATATTGATTTTGAGTCTATTATATGTTAATGTGCCTGCAAGGTGCCTAGCTGTAATTTTGTGAATAAAAGTCAGTTGTTACTTCTTAAAGTGAATTTTGTTGAACCAATGTAATTACAGTATTAAATATAATTATTATCACACGAGTAATGAAAGGGTAAAATATTTCGCTTTAATATAAATAGATGGCAATAAAAAACCATGGCAAATTGTTTTCTGTGGGGAAATATTTACCACGGCTATTGAGATACTTGTTTCGTTGAGTGTTCTAACACCATGGCATCTTGACGGACAACACTTAAAAGTGCTTGGGAACTTTCAAGAATCTGAAAACGAAGAAAGCTTGTGAAAAGTCAATTTTTATAGATGACAGAAATGGAAAAGAGAGGTGTTGTTTTACCTTCATATAAGCTGTTTCGCTCTTTTCGATGGCATTATCATAAAATGCTTTTTTCTCCAGTCTATCATTCAACCTATTACAAACCGAAGTTAGCTTTTCCTTGACTGATTCCATTTCTTTTTCTAAAACCTCCTTTAACTGCTCATCTTCACGAATGCTCTGCAACAGGTCTGAACGTCTTCTTTTTAAGGCTTCAATACCTAAGCACATCAAACAAAATATCAAGACCTGCCAGTGAAGTGACAGCATCAACTAACCAATGTCTCCAATCTTTCACAAGTATCAAACAGTACCTTTAACGAGTTCCTGGTTGTAGGTTTGAAGAGCTGCTCCTTGTTCAGACATAGTGTGAAAGACCGAAGAAAGACAGTCATCAGTTAATGAGACGAAACAGTCCCAGTCGTTCCTCTCCTCCGCAACCGACACCTACACCCAACATCAACATCAAATTATAAACAAACGGGCGCCATTTTCCCCGGTGGTCACGAGCAGAATCTAGTACGAGGCTACTTTCAAGCACAATGATGACAGTGACATGATGATACTTTGTAATCCAGGGTGCAAAAGCATTGCTTATTAAGGAAGATACTTGTATATTTTTGTTGTTAATTTTATGAACACCTTTCTTTTGCTGTGGGAAAGAGAGAAAATCGATTGAAAGCTTATTTCGTCTGACTTTTTCTTCCTGCTAGTCTCACAGCTGGTTGATGCTCGAAATAGCAA
Source organism: Frankliniella fusca (assembly GCA_029379305.1). Taxonomy (NCBI): domain Eukaryota; kingdom Metazoa; phylum Arthropoda; class Insecta; order Thysanoptera; family Thripidae; genus Frankliniella; species Frankliniella fusca. Next base: position 1,658,557 of record JAHWGI010001426.1, on the reverse strand, counting down.
TCCGAATGTAACCCGAGGTGCCTCATCCCTCCCATGAGTCACTGCACCGCCCCACCCCATTTCTAAGTTGTCAAATGTTTGGATCATTCCTAAAGCATTCAAGAAAGATACACCCAGAGGTAGGGCTTATTTAGTGTTGAGGATAAACATTACGAGATATAACTGCAACCTTTATCTCTCTGGCCATCCGTAGGCCTCACAGTCCCTCCAAAACTTCAAGTGAAAATCAGATTACACGAAGCAGTAGTAACAATAGCCTACCCCCTAGTGGTCCTGCCCTAAACCACTGATAAAGCCGCTAAACAGACAAGCTTTTCTGGAACGAGTGTAATTATTAATCAAGTCTGGGATGAAATATAGTGGATTTTAACGGAAATTGCTTCTTGTGTGGGCCTGAGTGAGAAGTAAAGTAAATATCATGTTTGGGAGCCCATAACCACAACCTTGTTTTTTGTCGTAATAGAAGATACTTTGATGATAACGCTGCCATTTATAGATCAGTCTTTAAGGAGTTACGATGAAACTGGAATAACTGCGTCACTGATCTAAGTAGCATTGATTTTGTGTGCAGGCCGGTGTGCCCTCACTCTTGCTTTTATTTTCCGGTGTTTTTATCAACCATTGGCATATCCCAAAATTTATATTTTCTTAATTTAAAAAAAAGAAAAAGAAACAAGTTGACTTTTAATATGTATTTTATTCATTCATAGATTTCACAATGACGGCTGATCAGTTTGGGACCATCACGGTCAAATGGGACCCCAAAAACTTAGAAATTAGAACCATGTCAGTGGAGAAAACATTGGAACCCTTGGTGCTTCAGGTTTGTATTTTTCTTGCATTTATTTGTGAGTAGTTTTCTGCTGTCTCAACCAATTTCTGAAATAAGATATACAAGCATCTTCAAATTTTTCAGGTCACAACTCTTGTAAACACAAAAGGGCCCTCTAAAAAGAAGAAAGGAAGATCCAAAAGAGCCCTTGTGCTTGTTGCCGCTGTGGAAAAAGCTACTGAAAATTTTATTGAAAGGGGAGAGATGATTGCTTACGAAAATCCCGATATAAAATCAGAAATGTTGTCGGCAGTTGAGGAAGTCCGTAAAACTGGTAAGAATTTTCATAAAGTTACCTTTCAAAATCAAGAGAAGTAGAGAGAGTTTTTGATATTTGGCGTTTTATAAAGGTGCTGCAATGAGTCTTGCTGCCCGAGAATTTGCTGATGATCCATGTTCATCTCTGAAAAGAGGAAATATGGTAAGAGCAGCCCGAAACTTACTCTCAGCTGTTACAAGGCTCCTGATTCTCGCTGATATGGTTGATGTTCATCTACTTCTGAAGTCTCTAAGAGTTGTAAGTATTGCTTTGTATTGTACTGAAATCAAAGCTGAAGTCTTGACTTTTTTTCTGTCTCCATTTTTTGTGTCCCGGTTTTGTTGTATCAGTTCTCTTATTGTGTATTAGGTGGAGGATGACCTGGAGAAAGTAAAGAATGCATCCTCTCAAAAGGAACTGGTAGAAAACATCACTGCATTCGGACGCAATGCTTCTGAACTTATGAATCAAGCGGCTAAGCGTCAGCAAGAGCTGAAAGATCCACAGCTACGTGATGATCTGGCAGCTGCCCGAGCTGTACTCAAGAAGCATTCCACCATGCTACTTACAGCATCTAAGGTACAGTTCATATCTGATACTATTTATTTCAGACTGTTTTGTAGTGTCATAATATTAACGTTTTTTTAAATCCTCTCTAGGTCTACGTCCGCCATCCCGAACTCGCTGCAGCTAAGGCCAACAGGGATTATGTTTTCAAGCAAGTCTGTGAAGCAGTGACAACCATATCTGATGTTGCTCAAGGCAAGGGTCCTCAGGTACCCCAACACCCATATGATGGCCCAGGAGAACTTGCAGCTGCTTTGGATGATTTTGATGTAAGCCCTTTTTCTTTGAAACGGTTCATCTAGTAATGTTCAAATTGGCAATGATAATTTAAGTTTAATTCATGCCCATGATTGCATGGGTTTCTAAATTCTGTTTTACTTTCTAGGACCGTATTGTTATGGACCCATTGGCGTATAATGAAGTTCGCACTCGTCCTTCTCTGGAAGAGCGCCTTGAAAGCATCATCAGTGGTGCTGCTCTCATGGCTGACTCAAGTTGTACGAGAGATGAAAGAAGAGAAAGGATTGTTGCTGAATGCAATGCAGTACGCCAAGCTTTGCAGGAGCTTCTTTCGGAGTACATGAATAATGTAAGCATTAAGATTTTTATTAGCTTTAGGACTGTACTTGGTAAATGATAAAGATTGTTTTAAAGGTATGTTTTTAGTTAGCAGAAAGGATTCTACATGTGTTCTTTAAGATTTGACACATTGATGTGCTTGTGTAATTATTATATTTAAATCATAGTGAATCCTTCTCATTAGTTCATTGGAGGTTATTGAACAAATGAAATTTTGGGAGAATATAATGTTAGCAGTTTTTATCAATCAAACCATGCAACTGATAGATTTAATAATTTTTGTTTTTAAATAAATTGTATTGTTGGTTTGTAGCAAGTACAGGCTACGCGGAGTCTGCTGGTAAATATTCATTTATTTGAAATGTGTTGTACAAATGCTGTTATCACGTTTGCTGCTTCAAGCTAGCATCTGATTTGCTCTTTAGAGAATGTACCCTTTCTATTACGTAACCTTTAAGTCCTCTGCTGTTTTTTCTATTGTGTTATTTCTTATCTTGTTTTTTGTTTTCTTGTTCTTTGTGGCTGTCTAATTTGAGTCCTTGCACTCTTTCATGTGCTGCAGTCAACAGCACATTCAATGCAGTCTTTAAGTTCATCATGATGCTTTGATATATCAAAGAGTTTGCTGTATAGATTTATGTGATGTGTTAAAATATTACTATCTAGATGAAAGTTGACTCTCTTAGCTCTGTACAACTGTTTTCAAAGCTGTAAATCTGTTCTCAGCAGCTATCTTAAACATTAGTTCACACTTTCTTTTTTAACCAAAAAAAAAAAAAAAAAAAAAAAAAAAAAAAAAAAAAAAAAATTCTTTTCAATTTTATTTTTTTTACTGTTTAGTTCTCTGTTGATTCCATGTAGCTGCTCTGGAAATGCATGGAACTTCATTTGTCTAGTGTTTTAGGTTCAAGGTGTACCATCAAATTTTCCAGGTTTCCTGCTGTCTATGTTGCCTCTATTAGTTTTCAATTGTTTCTTCATCTATATTTTCTCACTTTTCCTTTCTTCTCAAGATCTTTCTAGGCGTGCGTGTCTGCATGTCTCTGCTCAAATTGGATGTATTTTTCTTGTTCAGATAGAAGTTAAGATTTTTTTTTTATTTTTTTTTTTAATTAATTTAATTTCTTATTAAGGTGAATTGGAGTCAGAGAGTCCGAATCTTTGCTCTAGAGCAGAGACTAATTTGCTATATTAAGATATATTTTATGGATTTTCTGAAAATTCTCCTGTTAACTATTTTCATGATTTTGTTTGGCTAAAAATATTTTTGTCACTGTGTCCAACTAGTCAGTAATTGTGATATTTTATTAAAAATTTTTAGGGCTAAGGATCTATTTATACTTTATGCTCGTTTCTTTGTAACAGTTTCTAAATTTGTCTTTCAAAATTGTCATCATTTACTTTAAATTTCACTTTTTAATTGTTGCTGTTTAGTAAATCCATACTAACATAAACTGAAACTTTTTGACATGGGTCCTAAGGTTAAGTTTTGTTTTACAGATGGGTGTCAAAGAACCAACTGAAAACCTGGAGAGAGCTATTGATCACATGTGTCGCAAGACTCGAGACTTACGGCGCCAACTGAGAAAAGCTGTGGTGGACCATGTGTCCGACAGGTTTGTGCGCATCTATGTACTTGCCTTTCTAAACCTCACTGTTGTAGTTGTGATCAATAATTTTAAAATTTCAGCTTCTTGGAGACAAATGTGCCTTTGTTGGTTCTAATTGAAGCAGCTAAAAATGGCAAAGAACAGGAGGTGGAAGAGTATGCTCAGGTGTTTACGGAGCACGCCAACAAATTGGTGGAGGTAAAATACGTTTGTACTTTTTATACCATAAAAAACAGAACTTTGAGAATAGCTGTTTAAAACTTTTATTTACTTTCAGGTTGCTAACTTAGCTTGCAGCATGTCTGGTAATGAAGATGGTGTGAAGATGGTGCGGTATGCTGCTGCTCAAATCGAAACTCTTTGTCCACAAGTCATCAATGCTGCTCGAATTCTTGCTGCTAGGCCAAGTTCTAAAGTTGCTCTGGAAAATATGGATGTCTTCAGAGATGCTTGGGAAAGCCAAGTTCGCATCCTTACAGAGGCTGTTGATGACATAACCACTATTGATGATTTCCTTGCTGTTTCTGGTTGGTATCTCAGCATATAATTTTTTTTTCCTTCCTTTTTAAAATCTTTTGTGTGTTAGTATGTGTAAGTTTTTTTTTAAGGTGCTTTGATACTTATTTCATATTGTATTTTTAAACAGAGAACCACATTTTGGAAGATGTCAATAAATGTGTGTTAGCTCTCCAAGAGGGTGATGCAGATACCTTGGACCGCACAGCAGGGGCTATCCGGGGTCGATCAGCTAGGGTAGCAAATGTTGTGGGACAAGAAATGGACAATTATGAACCTGGCATCTATACTGAGCGAGTCTTGGAAGCTGTCAAAGTTCTTCGTGACCAAGGTAAGATTTTTGCTACATGGTCGTTATGGTTTCATACTGTAAGTTGTCCTAATGATACTAATCTCTATAATGATTTTCCAGTCATGCCCAACTTTGCCCAAAGAGTGGAAATAGCTGTTGATGCTCTTTCCTGCAATCCTGCCAAAGAAGTTGATGAAAATGAATTCATTGACGCTTCACGTTTAGTGTATGATGGAGTGCGGGAAATACGTAGAGCTGTTCTTATGAACAGGGTAAGAGTTAACCATCTACAAATCTAACTTACAGTGAAACCTGGAAAATGACAACCTTGGAATGCCTCCATATGAAGTAATTTTTCCCGGACCCAAGTTAGATTTGTTGTATCACAGCACAGTAATATAGTATTATATCAGACTCAAACCTGGGTCCCAGCAACATTATTCAGATTTCACTATTGATAGATATGGTAAATTAATATGTGTCTAAGCAAGTTCTGAATTTTTTTATTCATGTCTCTTTTTCTACCCTTTGTTATTAGAGTGATGAAGAGCTCGACCCAGAGGATGTTGAGTTTGATGAACATTATACCATTGAAACAAGAAGTAAATGTAAGTGTCTCTCTTACTCTTTTATAGTGCTGTACTGTGCAGTGCAGCAATACTGAATATAGTAGTCATGCCATTGTACACTTATACTAATTCTCCCTCCTTTTTAAATTTTGCAGCGAGTGCCCATACTAATGAACATGGTGTCGATGAGTACCCAGACATAAGTGGCATCACAACTGCAAGGGTAATAATTACACCTGAATTTCTGTGGCTTTAGCACTATGCAGTATTCAGTTTGCCTATAATTACTTTCTCCTTTTGTAATTCAGGAAGCAATGCGAAAGATGACTGAAGAGGATAAACAAAAGATTGCGCAGCAAGTGGAACATTTCCGAAGTGAAAAGTTGAAGTTTGATCGTGAAGTTGCTAAGTGGGATGATACCGGCAACGACATCATTGTTCTTGCAAAACATATGTGCATGATAATGATGGAAATGACAGACTTCACTCGGTAAGAGTTTTTTGGTGTTTTCTCTCTCTCTCTGAATACATTGTAATTATACTTTTGGAAAGAATATAATAATCTGTTTAAATTTCAGTGGACGTGGACCTCTGAAAACAACCATGGATGTTATTAATGCTGCAAAGAAAATTTCGGAAGCTGGCACAAATCTTGACAAATTCACAAGAATGATAGCTGATCAATGTCCAGAATCATCTACCAAAAAGGATCTTCTGGCTTACCTGCAACGAATTGCTTTGTACTGTCATCAACTTAACATAACTTCAAAAGTAAAGGCTGATGTGCAAAACATATCAGGAGAACTAATTGTGTCTGGGGTAAGCTATAGACAAATTAAAATACTCCTCTATTTTATTTTTGTTTTGTCTATTAGGGAGTAATTATTAATGGTTTTTATCTTGATTGTAGTTGGACAGTGCAACATCTCTTATTCAAGCTGCCAAAAATTTGATGAATGCTGTTGTTTTGACAGTGAAGGCATCATATGTTGCTAGCACAAAATATCCACGTCAAGGAGCAGTCTCTGTAAGTTATTTATGTATTGATTTTAAATATTTATTTCTTGAAAAAAATTCATCCACTGGTTATCATGCAATATTTGGTTCAGTAGTTTTAACTATGTATTCTCTTCAACATCACCATGGTGTTACCACTCCTGGTGCATGATTTATTTCTTGGTCTGACCTATAGCCCCGAGGAAAGTAGTCAGGATGTGGTTTTAAGTAAACTGTTTCTTTTTTATTTTCCCACTTTTTTTCTATATTTTCTTATCTTGGCAATGTAAAGCCACTCAGTGGACAGTGTTTAACAGTATACTTTACAAGACAGTATTTTCAAATGTATTTCAACATAAACTGAAAAGATACCTTTTTGGAGGTTTCTTTCTGGTTTGTGACTTTTGTTATTTACAGTAGAAACTATTGTTTTTTTTCCTTAGGAAGTGACAGAAAGGGGTTTTGACAAGCGCGACTCCTCTTATTTTTATTTCCCCATCACTTCTACATATGCTATTCTGTACAGCGTTAATCTGGTTTGTCCTATGGTCAAATTCATAATATTTAGTGTGTTTTCCACAAGCATTCAGTCTTTACAACCCTTTTCCAATATTGCAACTTATTTTTTCCAAAAATCAAAACAACTCACGCATGTTTTTTTCTTGGGGTTTTCCATTTTTATTTGATTGACTGGGAGTGGCTGCGTTTCATCTTACTAATGATTGCAGTGTTTTAACATTTTGTTGGAGTCCATCCAATATTTCCTGAGGCTTTTGCTTTATTTATCTTCTTTATTTCCTATTATCAGATTCTGTTTCATTCCCTTACTGCAATCTTCATATGTATTTGAAAGAGAACTAATTGTGTGAATTTGGATTTAATTGATAATATTTTTGTTTTGTTATTGTTTGACTGTGTTACAAATGATATGATTATTGTTGTGACATTTTCACTTCTTTTGCAGTCTCCAATTGTTGTTTGGAAAATGAAGGCTCCTGAGAAAAAACCTCTTGTTCGACCTGAGAAACCTGAAGAGGTGCGAGCCAAAGTACGTAAGGGGTCGCAGAAGAAGGTCCAGAACCCCATCAAAGCTCTGAGCGAGTTCCAGAGTCCTGCTGAGGCGGTGTAAATGATAAATAAATGATAGCTGTTTTGCACAAAGGCTTATGAAAGTGACTGTTCTTTTCTTCTGTTTGGTAGTGTGGGCATGCTTCCTAATTTTTTGTATTGTATGTACTTCCAGATTTTTATAGTAGGTTCCCAGAAGTTGTGGTTGTATATTTACTTTGAACTGTAAGTCCATTCCGTTGGATGAAAAATCTTTTGTTCTGTTGTCCTGAGACTTAAGTAGCTGTTATACCACACACAACTTCATTTTTCATTTCCTCCATTTATATCAAGATTATTATTTATTTATTTTATTTTGAGCTGTATTTTATTCGTAATTTAAGAGAAATTTTATCTTTATTTGTTACGTAGCAATTTATTCATGATTGAATTTGTTTTAATTTGGTTTTATCTTTTCTGACATATATTGTGATGTAACATATTAAGCACTGCTGGTGTTTAGATTTGTATTATTATCATTAAGCTGAGTGGGCTGCCTAGAAAGAAAAAATTGTGAGCACCACGCTAAGTGATACTGACACGTTTTTCTTTCTGGGAATTGAATCATGGTTGGTTTTACTTTATTTTTGTGCACTTACAAGTATCAATTATTATTACATTTTACATAATTTTGTATCAGTATGTATGTCAATGTGTCCATTTACGTGCCAACAATCTGTATTATGAGCAGCCAAACAACTATTTGTTGTTAAGAATGAATTTTTCAGTATTAGAGACTTAATCATTCATGTTTGCTGTACAGTAAACAAACTTCTGTAAATCTTACCTTATTCCGAACCTTTATTATTTGTATCCAATCTGAAATAAAGTGTATTGTACTCGGTAGACTCTTTGTTTTCTGTTTTCCCTGTGAGAGAGCTTAGAGCGAGAGAACTAGCCAGCTCCAGATGTCACAAGCCTCTGTTATCCAAACTGACACCTTCTTGTCCAGTGATTTTTCTTCTTGAATCTCAGACGGCCCTCAGCAAATTTCTTCTGTAGTTTGAGGGTTGAACGCGAGGGGTCTGCAACTAGGTTTAAGCGCGTACACCGGCCGCCCGGAAAACTGGGAAGACCGGGAAGACCACCAAGAAGACCAAAGAAAACCAAAGAAGACCAATAAAATAGAAGGCCACAAATGGTGAGGGAAAACCGAAAAATTTTCGGGAAGACCGGAAAACTTGAGGGAAGACCGAGAAATTCTAAGGAAGACCGGAAAATGTTGGGGAAGACCATTGAAGGTGAGAGAAAACCACAGAAAACGGTGGGAAGCCTTCAGAAGATCCTAGAAAAACAGATGTTAGGAAAACCAAGAAAAAGTTGGGAAGACCGGGAAAACCATTAGGAAAACCTAGGAAAACCAGGAAGCCCACAGCATGTGTACACCGGCAGACCGTACTTGCAGACCCCTCGGTTGAACGCCTCTAATCAAAACACACTGCGTTGTCGTGGCTCTCTACTAATTTTCCATTCAGGTAGTCACTGTAAATTTCTCATACGAGCTCCGCACATCACCAACCGAGACAACCTGAAAAGAAAAATCAGCCGCACGAAACACAATCCATCTCGTGCGAGACGGGCTTGTCACTGCGGTTGTCAGTGGCGCCAAACGAAGGTGCAGGGTAGATCGCGGGGAAGTCCACCGCCGTCCTCGGGGAGCCGACCAGCCGCCTCTCCAGCGGGTGTCCCTCTTCGCGCCGCCGTCCTGGGCTGGAGCGGGGCGGCCGCGGCCACACTGCAGGCCCCTCTGGCAGCTGGCAGCGCCAGGCCAGGCCGAGGCCCGAGGCCCAGGGCGAGGGGTCCAGTTGTCGGTGTCGCACGAGAGAAAGTTGAAGATAATGTCAATTTGTTTACGTTGGAACATCTGTCCATGCGCGCAGACACTGCGATATGGAAGACGCGTCCGGGACCCACTCTTATGTCTGCGTGAGGGCCGAGTACGCGGATGTCATCCGCGAGAAACTGAAAGAGATCCGTGAAACGTTTCGGGTCAGTCTGCGAGAAGTGCCTCCTCCAGCAGGTCCGCAGCAGGCGAAGCCAGACAGTGGTGCGGGAGCGGGTGCGGGGCCGGGGCCCCAGCCGCACGCCCGGGGTGTGATGTTCTTCACGGTGGAGAAGAGGAAGAGAAGCGATGTGCCTCAGGCGGAGGTCTCTCAAATAGCAGGGCGTGTCCAGGTAGGGCTCAGCGTTTGTCCTGGAGATCCATTTTCCTTTGGAGGTTTTCTACCTGCTGCCCCTCTCTTCACCCATGTGTTTTTGTTTTCGTTTTCTCTTGACTTCTTGTATGTGGTCTCGGTCTGTTCACATTCTGCTTCCGCTTTCATTTGGTACCGATTTGAAGCTTCACCAGAGTAGTGGCGCAGTATTGCAATATCAAAGCAACTAAAAGACGTAACGTCAAGTTGAGACACTTTCTGTTAATTTGTGAAAGATTGACAACTGCCATTCAATACAATTCATCACGCACTGTTTGACATTTATGTTTGATGCCGCAGAACATCATCCCTTGCAAACTGGTACTCTCTGTATTTATTTAACAAATTTATATTTAATCACTTTCTTGGCGTACAGGTTTCCATGTTTGATGTTGTCCTAATTTTTGGTTTGCTACTTGGTTTTGCTTTATACGCTACCCTTCCTGAAAGTGTGCTTCATTATTTCCCTAAGTCCAAAAATGGGTGACTGTTCTTTTTTAAAACTTTCAGGAAAATTTTCTTTCAATAATTTACTTATATTATGCTTTTTATAATTTTCTGTGACTTATTTCAGAAATGTTCTGGTATTGTCTTCATTGCTCTTTGTCGTTGCTTAAACTTTATTCAATTTTTTTCCCCATTTTTTTTAACTCTTTATCTATCCCGTCTTCTAAGCCAGTGCTCTCCAAACTAAAATCTTTTTGACAGTTATGGTCTCTCTCCAATTTTATTTTTCTTCTATTTTTCCCTGAATCACATTGTCACACATTATTCATTATTCGACACATGTGTGACAATGGGACCGGAATGGTGTATGGGAGGAGGAGGGGGAGGGGGAGGGGGGGAGGCGAACCGGATCAGCCCCACCGGGCTCACCTCACCTCAGTCCGCCCCCTCCCCCTCCCCCTCCCCCGCCTCAGTTCGCGCCGCGCCCGAGCCGCGCCGATGTGGGTTGGCGGATGGTGAGCCGGATGTCTCTATGACCTAGCTCGCTCTCGCTCTCTCTCTCGCCCCAAGCCCCTCTCTCCTCTCTCCTCCCTCCACCACCTCCTCCTCCTCCACTCGCCAGTTTACCTGGGCTGGCTGGCCAGGCGGGCGCGGCGCGGCGGGGCGCGGCGGGGCTCTCCGCTGCTGCCCTCCTTCGCTGCCGCTCGCCCCTGTGCCTCTTCCCCCTTCTCCTTCTCATCGTGTCCTTTCTCCTCCTCCTCCTCCTCATCCTCCTCATCCTCCTCATCCTCCACCTCCTCCTCTCCTTTTCCCTCTCCTCGGCCGGTCCGCCGGTCCGGCCCCGGCATGGCCAGCACCAGCAGCATGGTGTCTGTGTCTCCGGCCGGCGCGGTGACGTAGGCATCACACAGGATGTTCGCGTCCACCCTCAGCACGACTGACTCCATCCCCTGTAGGAGGGTGATTCCGCACCCTGGTTTCGTCGCTCTCTCCTTGTCGCACTCATGGGGCACGGCCACGGCCACAAGGTGCACTTCAAAACGGTGTTCGGAATCGCCATGCAGCCGTCGAGGGGGGGGATCACTCATATAAAACTTGTACAATGATTTCTTTTGATTTTTGATTTTGATTTTTCTTTTGATTTTTCACGAGATAAAAAAGAAATAATATGTTACTTTTTTAAAAAATTGTGTTTTTTCTTGTTTTGTTCCCATTTTTCTCAGTTTTGGGTTCATTTGTTTTCGATTTTTCGGATTTTTGTGCAACTTTCTACTTGATTTTATTTTGATTTTTTGATTTTTTTTTTGTGATTTTTTAAACGATTTTTTGGGTGCTGTACAATGATTTTTCGAAGTGCCCCCCCCCCCCCCCCCGGGCAGCCGTCTGATTCCGAAGACCATCGCTCTCGCACCTCCGTCCCGGTCACAACCATGGCGGTGCCCTGCGTCGGGGATGGCAGGGCCCGCACAACTTGTACAAAGTGTTCAAATCTTGAACGTATGTGGGACAGGGGGTGTCTTACCGTGCTACTGACCTTGGTGGACACCACTCGTGTCCGTGTGGTGCGACTTCTGAGTCAGGGGATTATTTCGTGGTCCATTTTAATTAAAATTGCCTCCAAAAAGCTGTTCAATATCTAGCGCCCACACGAAGTCCTCGGAATGGGATTCGAGCCAAAAGTTTCTTGATAGTCTTGGGAAGCTCTGTTCCAAATTTCTTGCTTTTATCACAATTTCAAAAGGTTTTTTTTTTAATATTGTCGGTGAACCTCTTGCACTATCATGAGTGAGAACGGAGGCGCAAGAGCGATCTTCGGAATCAGGCGGCTGCCCGTGATTCCCGATTCCTCTCGCCCGCGAGGTTCAGTGCCCCGCCCCGCCCCGCCCCGCCCCGCCCCGCCCCGCCCCGCCCCGCCCCGCCCCACCCCGCCCCGCCCCGCCCCGCCCCGCCCCGCCCCGCCCCGAACCTAATGATCGCCCACACACTGCCCGGGGGTTGGCGAATTCCACCCGGCGGCGCTGCTCTGGGGAGGTTTATGAACGCGTTTACGTCGTCGAGGGAGAAAGAGCGATGATGTGAGGGGGAAAGAGAGACATTTGGAGAGACCGTCGGGGAGGGAAGACGCCTGCCTGGCGGGGCGGGCCCAAGGCCCAAGGCTGTTTGCGAGGACGGGGCGGGGCGGGGCGGGGCGTTGCGGGGCGTGGCGGGGTGGGGTGGCCGGGGAAGACCGCGGGACCGGATGTCTGGGCCGCGCCCGCACCGCGCGCCGTGCGCCCCCTGGAGCAGGTCATGAGAGGAGGGCCGGGTGGACGCGCTGCTGCGCTGAGAGGAGACCTGTAGTAAGGCGCGGACACCGCAGAGCGCTCTTGTTACATTAGTGCGACAGAGACGCAGTAACTGCTTCCCTCTCTGTCGCACTCGCGAGTGGTATAGGACGCGACCTCGCGTCCCCACCCAATTCGCTGGAACCCGCTGCTGCTGCGGTATCAGTCTCTACCGAGACATGACGCCTTGCCGCACGCTTCATCGGGTACGCGAAAGGGAAACCAAAATAAAAACGCCCCGGACGTTGACCTCGGCTGTTTTGCAGCTCACCTTGCCATCTCTTTTCGTAAGCGCGCTCATCCTCAAACCGCTCGCTTCCTGTGCGCAGTGCTTCGTGGACGCGCTGTGCGCCGGGCTGGGCGACCACGGCGACGACTCGAGCTACGACAGCGACGCTGAGGGCGAGGGCGACTACGGCGACCTCGGGGACCACCAGGATGTGAGCCGGACCACGTCAGAGACCCTCGCCGCCGAGTACGCCGACTACGTGAACCAGGGGTAAGGAGCGGGACCGTTGTGGTGGTGGTGGCGGTGGGGTCGAACGAAAATGCTGCAGGCTGATTCCGAAGATCGCTCTCGCGCCTCCATCCTTTGTCGCACTCATGGGGCCTTGCCACCTCCAATATTGGGCAGTGCCATGAGTGCGACGAGGACGGAGGTACGAGAGCGATCTTCGGAATCAGACGGCCGAGCGTTTCGGCCCGGGCCGGCCTGGCCCATGGGGGTTGAGGGCTTAAAGGGCGCGTTCGTTTTTTAGAGCACGACGCCTGCGAAGCTCAGGGTAGGCCAACCCGCCGTGCATACATGCACTATAGCCAGGATGTTGCCTACCTAAAGGATGCTGTAAGAGCCGGCATGCTTGGCGCTTAGCCCCGTCAAGCGCCCACCGCCCACCCCTCGGGTCCGATCCACATTTCAACTAGTGCCACACGTTGACATTTTCAGAGCATGTCTCGGGCATAAAACGCAGTATCTCAACCTCGCTAATTAAGAATCCACCGCAGGCTTCCTTGTTTCCTCCAGACGTGGTTCCGGGTGTTTCGACTGGGCAAGCTCGAGAGGTACACCAGAGAAGAAAAAAATCAGTTTCCACCCTTTCAAAAAAAATTATAGAGGAAACTCTTAAATAAGGAGAAAGAAAAAACAGAGAAATCTGGGGGGAAATTGACAAAAAAATCAAAGGGAAATAAAATAAAAACCAGCTAAATCATCGGTGTACGCTTGAATTCCACTGGAAAAACTCACGTTACATGTGTCACGTTTCTTGCTGCACTCTCTGAAGAAAACGTTTCTTGCCACATTCTCTCTGTGATGCCCCTATCCTTTTGCATGGAGAGGAATACATCAAGAAACGTTTTCTCACGAGAATGCATGATAACATGTGACGCATGTCACATTTGTTTTTCCAGTGTCATAGTGAAGGACTCCTCGGGCAGGCCCGCAGCTTTATAATGTGTTCTCTGAAACGCTCGGTATCGCCACTCTTAATTTTGGGTGCTCAGAAATCGTAAGGGGCAGAGGTCGTACGCCGTACGCTAGTGGCGTACACCACGCAAAACTGTACGCCTGCGCGTACGATGACAGTACACCTTTAGAAATAGGGACAGGGGTGTGCTGTCATCGTACGCCAGGGGTGCCGAGGGGTCCACCGCTCTGGTAATCCTGTTTACACGTTCTCCCATAACTACTGGTAATATTTTTCCCCAAACTCTTCTTTTCGTCGTTTTTCGTGCTGTTGTGGGTTTTCCCTCATTGAAATATGCAACAATTTACAAAAATGTCAAAAAAAAAAAAAAAAAAAAAAAAAAAAAAACTTACCAAGAACTGTAAGTAGTCACTGGTAATCAGTAATCGAGTGTACGCTCCTAAACCGAGTGATGGACCCCTCGAGGGGTGCAGTTTTGCGTGGTGTGCAGTGTGCAGGGCTATTCTGTTCCGGTGCGTCAGCCTTTCCGGGTGCAATGGTTAGAGAGGCAGAGGGCCCGTCGGTTCATCAGAATGAAATGGAGCCAAGCCATGCGCCTTCTAGCCATGGTTAGCCATGACGCGAGAGCCATCCGACGCACCGAAACGCAGGCGCGGTTTAAGGGGGGGGGGGAGGCAAATAGCGCTACAAAACTCCTATATGTAGGCAACCTGGGGTGCGCCCCCCCCCCTCCAGTCAGACTAGCCATGCTGGCGTACGACCACTGTACGCCTTTGCGTACAATTTCTGAGCACCCAACATGAACAGTGTAGCCGGAGGTGCACTGGAAAAACAAAGGTGCTATATAGCACCCTTTTTGGGGTGCTATTGAATTTTATGGGGTGTTCCTGCACTAATGCCTGTGTTAAGGCACGAATAGGGCCAAAAATAGCACCTATGGGAGGCAATAACGCCTTTCTAAAGGCACTATTTCACTAACAGGGGCGTCGACACCGGGGGGGGGGGGCAGGGGGGCAATGCCCCCCCCCCAAGTTTTGGCCAGCAGGGGGGGGGGCAACAAGGGTCAAAATAATAGATAAGAAACCACTACGTTTAACGTTAAAACTCATCTAAAATTGACCCTAAGCTAGAAAAGAACGAAAGTTCAGCTCTGGCTTCTCGCTCGCTTCGCTCGCGACATCCGATTATTTTTGTCCGCCTAGATGTAAGCACGTATGACGAGTAGCATGATGATGTATGTACTCTGGGAATATTTGAAGTCAATTTGACTCTGCAAATTCCGACTAATTCCTTAAAGTATTCTCGAAAAACTGCATTTAAATTAACACAAAAACTCGTTCTCTTTCGCTCGCTTCGCTCGCGACACGCACGGAACGTTACAGGTATGGTTGGGTATTGTGTCCTTTTCGAAGTTCGTTGAAAACGCTCTTTATCTTTCTAATTTTTCGAAAAATTCCATTAAAGAATGGAATTTACTCAATGTTATGCTTAAAATAACTTAGAAAGCACAAATTACAAAAAATTACGGAAGCGACAGTGGCCCCTTGTAGATAGGCAACTTTCATAACACCCCTCGTTTTGCTGAAAAATTGCCAGGTCGACGCCCCTGTTCACTAACGCCTTACAAAGGCATTAGATAGCACCTTTGTTTTTCCAGTGTGTAACCCTGAGGTGCGCTTGTGCAGGGATGCGGAGGAGCCCGTGGAGCCGTCCCGGCTGGAGTTCGGGCTGCGCCTGGGCTACACGGAGCCGCTGGTGCGCGCGGCTCTGCGCCGCCTGGGGCCCAGCCCCGCGCAGAACGAGCTGCTGGCCGAGCT
This sequence comes from Frankliniella fusca, assembly GCA_029379305.1. Taxonomy (NCBI): domain Eukaryota; kingdom Metazoa; phylum Arthropoda; class Insecta; order Thysanoptera; family Thripidae; genus Frankliniella; species Frankliniella fusca. Next base: position 1,643,020 of record JAHWGI010001426.1, on the reverse strand, counting down.
CATCCGGCAGGCGTCCAGGGCGCCGCGGCGCGCCGCCGGGGCCGCCGGGGGCGTCGGGACGCCTGTGCCGGCGCCGGGCGGACCCGCGGCGGGAGCGGGCGCCGCCACCACCGCCCCCGGCAGCGCCGCCCCCGCGGGGGCCGCGCGGGAGGCGGACGACCCCGCCGCCGCCGCCCGCCCTCGCCTCCGGCCCATTGTCATCGACGGCAGCAACGTGGCCATGAGCCACGGCAACAAGCAGGTGCGAGGCTGGGAATTTAGGTGTACATATTTTCGTGAATTCTACTGTTTTTTTTTGTTTTTTTTTGGTGAATTTTTCTAGAATTTTTTTTGAATTTTCGCGTGAAGTTTACAAATTTTTTTTTAAAGAAAAAATCCCGAATTTTCCTGAATTTTTTTCTGAAATTTTGTGAACTTTTGTAAAATATTCCACATTTTTTCTGAATTTTCCTGAACTGCAAGGTGTACAAAACTTTTCAGAGTTGTTTCCCCTTCTCCTCGAGCAGGTGTTCTCGTGCCGCGGGCTGAGGCTCTGCGTCGACTGGTTCCGCGCGCGCGGCCACACCGACATCACCGTGTTCGTGCCCAAGTGGCGCAAGGAGGCGGTGCGGCCGGACAACCTGGTCACGGAGCAGGCCATCCTGGGCGAGCTGGAGCGCGAGCGGCTGCTGGTGTACACGCCGTCGCGCCTCGTGGCCGGCAAGCGCCTCGTCTGCTACGACGACCGCTACGTGCTGCGGCTGGCCGCCGAGACGGGCGGCGTGGTCGTGAGCAACGACAACTACCGCGACCTGGCGCAGGAGAACGCCGACTTCCGCCGCGTCATCGAGGAGCGCATCCTCATGTACTCGTTCGTCAACGACAGGTGGGTTGGGTGGTGCAGAGGTGCACCCACGGTGGGTGCACCGCACAGCGAGAGGGGGAGAGTTTTTCGGAAGTCTCTCGATTAATTGTTCTGACCTTACTTGATGAATTTTTCTGATTTTTTTTTTTCTGATTGTATTTGATGAATTGTTCTTAATTTACGTATGAAGTTTCGTGATTTTTTTTCTGAATTTACATAATTAATGTGTCTCTCAAAAAAATAATCTCAAGTTTTTAAAGAAAAATCCGGAATTTTTAACTTTATTGAAATACCCTGATGTGCCCGGTGCGCAGGTTTATGCCGCCTGAGGACCCCCTCGGCCGGTCGGGCCCGTCGCTCGACCAGTTCCTGCAGCTGCCGTCCGCGCGCGCGGCGGACCAGGCGCCGCCCTGCCCCTACGCCAAGAAGTGCACCTACGGCAACAAGTGCAAGTTCAGCCACCCGGAGCGCGGCGCGCTGCCGCACAAGTCGGTGACGGAGCGGCTGGCGGAGCAGGCGCAGCGGCAGCTGCAGGCCGCGGGGCTGCGCGCTCCCGGCCCCGGACCAGCCCCGGGGACCGCCTACACTCACGGTCAGTTGTTTTTTTTTCTTTCTGATTTTAAACATTTAAAAAAAAAAATTATTTGCAGTAAGTCTAGAACGATGGGGAAACAACGCTGGATTTAGGTGTTCACATTTTTTTGGCTTTTTATAGAATGTTTGTGAATTTTCGCTTGAATCTGACCTTTATTTTTGTGAATTTCCCTGAGTTCTTCCTGATTTTTTTTTTTAATTTTCTTAAATATTTTTTTTTCCCTTTTTTGAGTTTTCCTGAATTTTTCCGAAGTTTTCTGAATTACTGGTTGTACAAAAACTACAGAGTTGTCGTCTCCTCGATTTCGTAGATTTTCGAGTCCTTGCAGTACCACCATATCCTGACCATGCTCTCTCTCTGTCTGTTGGCAGGCAAGCCGCTGAGGGGAAAGTCGCTGAGCCTGCCGCTGGACGGAGACCAGCAGGCCCTGGCGGGGGCGGCGGGGGCGGCGGTGCGCAAGGCGCCCCTCACGCGCTCGCAGTCCGGCGTCCCCAGGAGCCTGAGCCTCAGCCTGAGCGTGGAGCCCCCCCTGGGGGCGGCGGGGGCGGCGGCGAGCCGGCCCGTCACGGGGCCCGGGGGCGGCGGGGGCGGGGGCGGGGGCGCGGCGGCGGACGCGGTGACGGCGGCCAACCTGCACCGGCCCCTGCAGCGCCAGCTCAGCCTCAACCCGACGTTCGACGCGCGCCTCTTGCAGATGCAGCGCGCTATCGGGGCCGACCCCGGCGGCGCCCTGGCGAGCCCGCTGTCCAGCCCCGGCGGCCACCCCGGCGTGACCCGCATCGCCTCGGACCCGTGCCGCCCGGGCCCGGGGCCGGGCGCGTGGGCGCCGCCGCGCCGGGTGGTGGCTGGCATGGGCGCCCTGGGCCCCGCCCCCGGCGCCGCCCCCGGCGCCACGGTGAGCGCGCTGGGCAGCTGCGGCAGCGACCCGCAGCTCAGCAGCCAGGGTCTCGGCCAGGGCCTCGGCCTGGGCCTGGGCCTGGGCCTCGGCCACGCTGCCGCCTGCTCCGGCTACGAGTGGAACCAGGCCCTGTACAACCACCAGCAGCAGCAGGTGCGCCAGCGCCTGCACTACCACCTCGCCTCCATCTTCCCCGAGGACCTGGTGACCACGGCCATGGCGCTGTACCCGGACGAGGTGGACCCGCAGAAGATATGCGCCGCCATATTGGCGCTGCAGCAGCAGCAGCAGCAGCAGCAGCAGCAGCAGCAGCAGCAGCACGCAGAGGCGAAGCAGTGATACCTTAGTTTTACAGTTTGACAGTCTGAAATGTGTCCGGGCCATGACAGATGTCCAGTCAAGTCATGAGGTAACAACTCTACAAACTCAAGTTTGAGACAGTATCACACTTTTTACTGCAGTACCACTGTGTCTCACACTTTCAAAAACTATTTTCTGTCATTAAATAGTAATCACGTTTTAGGTAACAGCATCAGCTTTGGTTAAAAATTCCGGTTAAATCGAGCTACCATGTGATGGGGTTTGGAACTACAATACATTAAATAATCGTAAATTAATGGTTTCGTAAATTTAAAGGAACGTTGTTGTTTGCGATCAGAACCCCATCACATGGTAGCTTGTTTTAACTGGGAATTTGAACCAAAACTGATGCTGTTCTCTAAAACGTGATTGCTATTCAACGACAGAAAATAGTTTTTGAAAGTGTGAGACAGAGTGGTACTGCAGTAAAAAGTGTGATACTGTCTCACACTTGAGTTTGCAGAGAAGTCATATCGACAGGTTTACTGGGTTGAAACATATCGGGTCCCAAGGGTTTCTGATTTACATCAAAAATGTCTTCTACATACATAAGAGTCATTGGGTGGAATGGTTTAACAATTTAAGATATCCTTGCACAGGTTTGCTTGTTGGGATTAACAACCCCACTTAATGTGAGAGAGATGTGTTGTGATATGCTGTTCTTGTGATTGAATTTTCTGGAAGACCGCCAGTTAAACTAGGATCTTGTCAGGAAATTAAGTTGAATGTGATCGCTTGGTATGTCTCTTTGAATTTCTTGCCGGACAAGAAAATATGTGAAATGTTTAAGACTTCTGTACAGAACAATGTTGGCCTTAAAAGCTCAAAGCATATTTCCTGCTACAATTACATTCCATTTTTTGGGAAGAATGTGTTTGACAAGATTTTATAAGAATTATGAAAGATTATGATAGCTGACGTGACTAAAATCACAAATGCCTGCAGATATAGCAATTTAAGAATTTCCATTTCTAATGTTCTCCCCTTTCTTTTTTTTCTTCTTCTTCTTCTTCTTTTTTTTTGGGGGGGGGGTGACAATGTGTCATTGTTTCTAAATGAACAAATTTGTGCCATTTTTGTTATACCCTACTTTTTGGGATCAAGTATGGGTGATATTACGTGAGACATGTGTTTCCACAATTTTAAGTCAAGGTTTTTGTTTGGGTTGATTTCACACATAATTTCTTATGGAGTGAAACGAAGCGTTCTTGGCTGTTTCAATACTTATTTTGTACTGGTAATGGCACTGTCTAGCTTCTGAAAGGAAGCTGATGAGTTTGACATTTTATCTTTTCTTATTGGTTGCAGCTCCTATTTAGTAGCATAAATATCATTTGGTCTGCAAATCATAAGTACTTTCTTTCAAGGAACAGTTCTTTCAAATCACCAAGTTGTCTTTTATTTTGTTATGTCACCTATCTTAAAGGTGATTTGTGGGACAGTACTCTCAACAAATTAATCGATTTCCATGTACTACTTAAGCCAATTGTTTCTGTTTGGATGAAGTAGTCATTCATAGACTTTATAACTCCAGTCTACTCCATAAATTTCTTATAGAGTGAAATCTGGACAGAAAGAATTGTCTGGGATCTAGGTCCTATTATGTTGTATCCTGGTATTCTTTATAACAAGGTTCTTTAATTTTAAAAAATCTAACCTGCTTCCATGGAAAAGTTACTTTGAAGTAAGCATCATTACTACTTAGGTTCTCCATCTACAGGTTTCACTGTATCTGTAAATTTGAGAAAATGTTATGTTTGAAACAGCAATGATGATGGATGATCTTTACAATTGTATCGTTTGTGTTCTGCCTTTCGGCTGTGATTTTGCTCTTAAGCAGGACATGGATGCCTCTTAAACTTAAATTTTAAGGTAATGGTTTTTTATTCTTTGACATGAGTTTCTATTTGCATACTATTTTTTGTGTGCCAGTTTTGTTTACATAGAGAGGCATTAATTTTATTACAATTTTCCGGTTTTCAAAAAAATAATAAGAAGGAAAAATTACCCCTTCGCCAGCCAGCAAGAATTAGTCTGCGGCTGACATGTAGCCTTATGTCCTCATGCATTGTCCAAACTTCTCTAGTATTTAATATATTTTGTGTTAGTATATACTATCGCTGAAAGTAGTAAGATTTTCATAAAGAGGTTTTGATAAGTCTGCATCTAGATCATACAGAAAACATAATCTCTGCGTGTGCTTCTGTTATTTTAACTCAAGAAACTGTCCTTGCCAACTGACATTAATATCAAAAGTAAAAAGTATGTATTTGTGTATCTTATAATCTTATTACTGCCATGTTGTCAGTCATTGACTTAGGTATATTATTGATAGGTGTTCAGAATTTTAAAAGTAATTCTCTATGTCTTTTGTATTTCTGTTTTTTCCCTTTAATTATGTTGCAAAAAGACAGACTTATGAGATTAATGCAATCTTTGTGTTGAGGTCGTAAATATTGCCGTGTTTAAACAAACATTCTCGGTTTGCTTCCATTGGAATCTTTTTCAATGCCCAGATTTGTTAGATTTAATTCATAAATTTGTGAATGGTCCAACACAAAAACTGTGTGTGGACACCACTAGATATTATTCTAAAAAAGAGGATACGCTTCAAAAATCTCTATTTTTATGAAAGACTTTCCTGCTTAATCTTGGGCAATGGCCAAATATCTACATTCCAAGTAGTTTAATTGTACGATATACTAGGTAAATATATTTCTCTATCTGTTTCAAATTTTGGTTTACTTCTATCTTTAATGTTACTCTGACAATGTTACCTTTGAGTCTATTTTTTTTCTACATTCCAACATTCTTCTTTTGAAGAAATTTGTTTTTGTGTTCTTGTCCTTGTTATTGACTGTTTTTTATAATTTTTTAAATTTCCATTCCTTGGACTTTTTTTAGTTAAGGTCTAACTTTTTTTTTTCAAATCAGTATAATCTGAGTGTTGTCTTAAGGAATATTATGTCAAGCTTTGACTAAACTCTTTTATTTAGAGAGAGAAGTGATTTTGTGAATAAAAACCCAACAATACTTGGGTGCTACAGTAGTATTTTTCAAAAGTAAACTCATAATAACAAACTTTTCACTTTATTGTGAGTAAAATTGGTGAGTTATTTAAGGCACTTGATGTCAGCTTTTGTGTTCTATTTACTCACTATTTTGCGTGACTTTATATAAAATGTTCTTTTGCTTATGACTTTTGTTACTCTGGGAAGGTTAAAGATTATTGTGTATATGTATTAGACATGTTGGCTCTAACTTCTTGTTAGTTTTTCTTCATTTATTTTTTCTGAAGAAAAGCGTGATTGTGTTAACAACAATTGAATATTTCCATTATGTTACATGGGAACACACGTTTTATTTATGTTGAACTACGTTTTATGTAGGCTTTGTATTGGGTATTCCAAAGACATTGTATGTACGTAGGTTTATGGCATTGGTGATAGCTTATTTATCTAAATTGAAACAAAATTTTTGCTTACAAAGTGAGTTTTATCTCTTTGTAAAGTGTTATTTCATAACCATGTTAAATTTTAATACAGCAGTGTAAACTGAACTTGATCTTGTGTTCATGGTTTTGGAATCCTGTCTCTCTCTCATGGCATGCTGACGCCTTGCACTGGTGTGTACGGTGTATACCTGGAAGAAGGACATGAGTCATCCTTGACGAGGGCCTTGGAGGCCGTGGGGACACGCGGGACGGGGCCACCCCGAGGACATGAGTGCGGAACAGGAATTGTAGTCAGTTCGCTGGTAAAACAAATGTATAGTTCTAAACACCAAATGATGTTTAACTGCTAATGTTAAATACTTAAACACTATATCATGTTTAGTTCAAACTATATTACATCAGCAGATGTTTATTTTCTAATAAACACTTCGCAAGTGTTCAGTTGGCCATACACTTGGCGCAGCGTGGTGTCACTATGCTTTTCCATGTGAAGCCTTGCCCAAGTGTATACTTCTATACATCACAATATGTTCAACCTTTAAACATTTGTGAAGTGTGTATGGTGTATAGGTGTTAAACATCTTGTCATGTTTAGTTCCTGCTATACATCGTGTCATGTATAGATTTGCCAACTATACACCATGATGTATAGAAACTAAACATTTGTTTTACCAGTGTTTACCGCGAGATGAAGACGTGGGAGGGGGTAGTCCGGGTGGGCGTGCGTGTGGGAAGTGGGAAGAGGGGGAAGGAGGAGGAGGCGGAAAAGAGAGATGGGGGGGGGGGGTGGGGAGCAGCGGTGCGCCGGGTCGACGCGGCCGCGGCCTCGGCGAGCGGGCCGGCTAGTCTACTTCTTGTCACTCTCGGCCGCGGCCACAGCACGAACGGACGTGCCACCCCCTCGACTACCGACGATACCGCAACCATGGTGAAGCTCGCCCCCACCGTCACCCTCAACAACGGGCAGAAGTTCCCCGTGATCGGCCTGGGCACCTGGAAGGTGAGTGCGACGGCAGCATAGGAGAACAGGGCCGAGATGGAAAGAAGCGCGCTAGCAGGTGGGTGCGGGACGCGAGCGCTGCCGCGGGAGCACCAGGACCGTGATCAACTCCCCCCCACGGCCGAATGTCTTTCCTGCGCCAGTGGCGATACTCAGGGCAGGACATGGTCGTTCGAAGTTTCAGTCGGAGTATGCGCCGTGTAGAAGTTCGCGTTTGATAACCTCGACGAGGAGGTGTGAAGGTCGTCTCCTCCTGTACCGAAAGGGGGAAAGTACAGACCGACAGGACAGCCTCCCCGCGCCACCGGTGTGTGTCCGGGCCGAACCGGCAGGTGCCGCGCGGGGTGGGGCGCAGGTGCCGTGATAAGCAGAGTCGGGATAAAGCAAGCGCCGACAGCGTCGCAGTGGCAGTGATCGAGCATCAAGCCGGCTGCTGCAGCAGCGGGAGACCACCGCCTTTGCTACGCGGCGGCGGCACGGGCCGTGCGCGCGCGCGCGGGACATTTGAACAGGGGCGCCAAGTCGGCTCGGCGGGCGGACGGGCGGAGGCGGATATATACCACCGCTGTATTGATCCGCCCCTGATTATTGAAGGGAAGCATGACGCAGCTCAGCACGAGGCGGGGCAAGGGCGAGGGGTCCTCAACTCATACCTAAAATTTGAACACACGATTTCAAGATTTCACATGATTACACCTCTTATAATTGAAAGAAATAATTCGTAAAGTAAATACAAGCGTATTTTGAACTTTATGAGCCCAAAATACGCACTAAAATCAATTTTTTCCGGCAATAGATCCACATTTTTTGACAAGGATTTCGAAGATATCAGCGATTGTGTACCCATGATTTCAGGAGTTGAGGCCCCCTCGGGCAAGGGGCTGCGAGGCGACACGGGCGAGGCTCGCATCCCCATCGACCTAGCGACCTAGCCTCTGAGCGCGGGGCGGGGCGGCCTTGCAGGGTCTACTACTTTGAAAAATCGCGTACGAAGATTGTAATCAGTCACGTTTATGGTGATTATCAATGATTATTTGAGTTTATCTATAACATATTAACTGATCATTGGCCAGTAATCACGCAACTTTTGGTCCAATTTGTTAATATTTCTCCATATTTTTGTCAAAATTCGGAAATTTTACGTAAATATGATGATGTGATTATGAATAATCATCTAGAGGGGTATACGAGGATTATGGAAGTGGTAGACCCTCGGCAGCCTTCGATGACCCTGGGGAGAAAGTTGTTGCGACACCGTAGCCCTGACGGCGGTCTCCTCTCCGATAAGTGGTATCGACGTTCGCCCGCGCCCCGCCCCGCCCCGCCCCACCCCCTTGCATAACATATGACTCGTCTGTTCGACCTCTCCACCTCCACCCGTCAATAATGCCGCTTTCTTCTGCGCCCGCATGACGCCTGCAGTCCAAGCCTGGTGAGGTGGAGCAGGCCGTCAAGGACGCCATCGACGCCGGCTACCGCCACATCGACGGCGCCTTCATCTATGGCAACGAGGTCGAGGTGGGCAACGGCATCCGGGCCAAGATCGCCGAGGGTGTCGTCAAGCGCGAGGACATCTTCGTGACGAGCAAGCTGTGGAACACCTTCCACCGCCCCGACCTGGTCGTCGACGCCGTCAAGAAGTCCCTCAAGAACTTCGGGCTCGACTACCTCGACCTGTACCTGATCCACTGGCCCGTTGCCTATCAGGTGGGTGGAAGGGCTGCGAGTGCGACGCCATTTGAAGCCCACATTAAGAACAAATAAATAAGGCGTGGATTCTCCTACGAATTTCACACATTTTAGGGGACGATGCGATTTACCTACAAGTGCGCGACATTAACACGCTTGGGGGTGAGTTCGGATAAGGAAAAACAGGGCAGATTTGCCCAAGTAGATTGTTGTACATCCAAATTACTTCAAAAGAAGTTTGTCCAACAGATTTTTGGACCGTTCTCTGTAGTAATTTAGGTCAACAGCCGCTTATTTATGAATATTTACGCCCCGCGCCGCTCACTCGCCCTGCCACCCCGTTTTTCTTTCTCCGAACGGACCCTGAGTTGTTGCTCACATCTAGGGTCTATCCCCCCCCCCCCCCGTCATTGTTGCCAGAAAGTTAGGCAAAAAAAACCGCGCAATACACCTGTGTGCAGGTGGCAGTATCTCCGCCTGCCTACTAGGCAACTCCACTGCACTCGTGCAGAGATGTTGCCTGGTAGGCAGGCGGAGATGCAGTCCCGTTACGCACAGGTGTATTGCGGTGATTTTTACCTAACGTTCTGGCAACACTGCCCGTAGCACCTATTTTGTAATGCGCATTGCAATGTGAGAAAAAGGTAACACATTCCTGGGGCATTTAATGCGCATTAGCGCCTTATACACACTTTTACTGCGCATTACGCGCTATGAATGTGGAGGGAATGTGTTCCCTTTTTCGCGCATTTTAATGCGCTATGCCCTGTACCGCATCGAATACGCAGTACTTCACTTCGACGCTTTCGCGGACTTAGAAAAATGCTGTACAAGGATTATAATCACTGGTGATTACTGGTTTGTGATTATTAGGATTTGCACTGATTATAATCGATTTCTTGTGATCACAAGATTATCTCTGATTATCGATGGTTATTGCTGATTATCGAATGATTATCCTTGATTATGACTGATTATCCCTGATTATCATTGATTTTCGTGATTACCTGTGATTCTCGATTATCTGATTTTTATGATTATCAAATGGTTATCAATCATTATGAAATGATTATCGAGGAGGTGTACGAGGATTATGGAAGTGGTAGACCCTACACGGAAAAAAACGGCGTCCTGGTTTCCAAGCAGTTTTAGAAAAACCAAGCAGCTCTGGAGAAAATGCACAGGGTTTCCGGGGCTGCTTGAAAACCAAGACGAAGTTTTTTCCGTACCTGGCTCACGTTCCTGTATCGCTGCCCCGGCAGGAAGAGGGCGAGCTGTTCCCCCGAGGCGCCGACGGCAAGGTGCACTGGAGCGACGTCGACTACGTGGACACCTGGAAGGAGCTGGAGAAGTGCGTCCAGCTGGGCCTCCTCAAGGGCATCGGGCTGTCCAACTTCAACTCGGAGCAGCTGACCCGCGTCCTGGACAGCTGCACCATCAAGCCCGTCGTCAACCAGGTGGAGTGCCACGCCTACCTCAACCAGAAGAAGATGATCGAGTTCTGCAAGGCCCGCGACATCGTGGTGACGGCCTACAGCCCCCTCGGCTCCCCGGACAGGCCCTGGGCCAAGCCCGGCGACCCCCAGCTGCTCGACGACCCCAAGATCGTCGCCATGGCCAAGAAGTACAACAAGACTCCCGCCCAGGTCGTGCTCAGATACCTGGTGAGAGTCTTGCTTCCGTTATCGAGACTCGGTGTAGGTTGAGATTTCTCGGCTCAAACTTGGCCCGCGCCGTACCGCTCTGTCCTCAGATCCAGCACGGTACCGTCCCCATCCCCAAGTCCGTCACCAAGGCCCGCATCATCCAGAACTTCGCCGTGTTTGACTTCGAGCTCTCTGCCGACGACGTCGCCGTTATGGACAGCTTCGACTGCAACGGCCGCCTCTGCCCGCTCAATGAGTACGTTTGATAGAATCACCACCGTTTTTTTCTTTATTTTAAGTAGTTACTTTTTAGCGAGTTTTGTCTCACGAATTTTTATCTAAACTCTTGTCTTTCCCTTTTCAGCGGCAAAGGACACAAGTATTGGCCGTTCAGTATCGATTTTTAAAGGAGTCACTCCCGATTTATTTTTAAGACTGACGTCATCGTGTGCCATTTTGGAGCTGTGAATTCAGAAATAAAGAAATATTTACACAAAAACAGCAATGATGGGAAAATTTTATTTTTGACGGGATGTCAAGGCAGGGGCACGCGTCTAGTGGGAAGGGAGGACAAAGTATAATTATCATTTCATCACACGCTTCTCAATTCCGTCGCTTCAACCACAAAATACCACACCACAGTGTGTTCGTTATCTCGTCTAGCTGCGTTGTGCGCTTTCTTGCCTCGGATGACGTTATCAACATGGGAGTCGGCCGACCAAGCAACCAACTGTCGGCCCAGCTAGGTGCAAATTGAGTTGATGTGTTCAGTTTTAGAAAAGGGAAGCTGAGCTGCCGGTCGGTCAGTCGGTCATAGCCGACTCTTACTTTGATAACCTTTTGAGGGCAGTCGGCTGAACCCACTGAGATGACCGAAAAAACAAATATATACATTTTTTAATCAGCATTTTTAGAAATGGGAAAGTCTGTGCGAATAAATCCATTTACTTTCGGGAACCGCATAACGGAACGAGACCACTTTCACGACACCCGAGTTTTGAATGAAATCCATTCGATTATACAGTTCCCTAGTGCGTGGGCGTGGACGCAAGACATTGCCCATTCCCCCTTCCTGCACTGTAAAAAAAATCACGGTCGCCCATACGGAAATATACCGTTTATTTAGATTACGGTGTCTCCGTACATTCGGTTCCGTACGAGGGGTGCCCAACTGAGGTAATCCGGTGTACGCGGAGTTGGTAATCAATGGTAATCCTTGGTAATCTTTGGTAATCCGTAGTAATCTTTGGTAATCCGTGGTAATCTTTGGTAATCCGTGGTAATCCGTGGTAATCTTTGGTAATCCCCGGTAATCTCTTGGTAATCATTGGTAATCACAAGTATTACTCAGAAATCCCTTGGAAATCCTTGGTAATCTCTAGTAATATCTGGTAATCAGTAGGTAATCTCTGGTAATCTTCAACTTTCGGGGGTCAAAATTTCTCGGTAGTTTCTTGTTTTATCCTTTTTACTGACTGGTAATCGATGGAAATTTTCGGTAATCGTTGGTAATCCATGGTAATCTTTGGTAATCCATGGTAATCTTTGGCAATCTCCAGTAATCTTTGGTAATCCATGGTAATCTTTGGTAAGCCGTGGTAATCTTTGGCAATCTCCGGTAATCTTAGGTAATGAATTGTAATCTTTGCAACCTTGGTAATAGTGGTAATCCCTCGTAATCCTTGGTAATCCCCGGAAATCTTTGGTAATCTTTGGTAATCCTTGGTAATCTTTGGTCTTTGGTAATCCGGTGTACACAATTTCATCGAGTTGGGCACCCCTCGGTTCCGTACCCTCTTTCCATAAGAGCCCATGTAAAAAAAAATGTGGGTACGGTGCAAAGGTACGGAAAAGTTACCGCTAATTTTGTGTCCGGCGGTTTCCGTTTTGGGCACGGACTGATAACGGCGTTCCGTACCCCTTTCCCTATGCTAGCCCATGTAAAAATGGTACGTACGGTGACCAGGTACGGTAAATTTCCGTTCTCCCTTTCCGAAAACTGGGGTTCGGCACGCCGTGACAAGCTCCGTATCCAAGACTGATTTTTTACAGTGTGAAAAGTCATAGGACAGCTCCCCGGGTTCGTCGTTGTCTCGAACTCGAATTGTCGACAGCCGACTCAGAAGTGTCCTTTACTATAAGGTGTTCCGGAGAACGGCTGAAGAGGAAAAGCATGATTTAAAAAGCCCAAGGGGGGTAACAACTCCGAATTTTTGTGCATAAATTTTGTGAATTTTTACTGTTTTTTTTGTGAATTTTTACTGTATTTTTGTGAATTTTCGTTCGAAATTTTCGTAAATTTACTTGAATTATTTTGAGTTTTTCCAAATTTTCTATTTTTTTTTCTGAATTTTTCTAAATTTTAAATTAATTAATTTAAAAATTGTCAAGTTGTTTTCCTCTCGAAAGGGCCCGCCATTGGTCGAGCTACCTCCCCCACCACTCCGCATGGGTAGAGGGGGGAAATCGATTGACCAATCACGGGCCTTTTCCTAATCGTGCTCTTCCTCTTTACCCGTTCTCCGGGCCGTAACAGCTTGTTGGAGAGCTCTGAGCCCTCTGCTGCACTCCTGGTCGCTGCTCGCTGTCTGAGAGTACAAGCTAGGTACGATTGGAAAAGTTATGTCACCGAGTGCTCTGGCTGCATGGTGGAGTTCAATTTGTCTTCTGCGAAAAAGTAGTGTCAGAAAACCGAAGTTCCAGTCTCATCCGCTCTCAGGAGTTAAATATGATGCCCTTGCTGAAGACCTTGGCTTCCCTGGGCTTGCCAACGTCCTCGAAGGTCGGCGGCCTCCTGGACACAAGCGTGTCGCCGTCGGTGAAGTACCGCTCGTAGATGTTCTCCCAGAAGCGCATGCGCGGCCCGTGGAGCTCGAACTGGACGGCGGGGTGAACGCCGAGGTCCAGGGAGGGGTAGGGGGCCACCAGGGTGTGCGGCAGGCGCGGCCACCTCAGGCCGTGGATGTCCAGCTCGGGCTCGTTCTCCGGCGTGGGGTTCCTGCGCCCCGACCATTCAAAAAATATCACTCAAGAGTTCACGAGAATCGTCTCAATCACACCGATCCGGCTGATGGGGCCGAGAGTAAAGCAGAGTAAAGTGGGAAAAAAGGGGGAAAAGAATAGAAAAGAACGCTATCGGTACATAGCTAAGTCTGTTTCGAAAAATGGTGCGGGCAGTAAAGCATTACGGGAAAGCTAAAAATTCTAACGCTAACGCGTTAAACGGCCCCCTAGGTTTTAACATTTACTTGAGAATGAGAAATACTTTAATAATATTAAGCCAAAACGCTCTTTGGAAACCAAATCGTGAATTTTATATGCCTATACAAATTTTCCACTTTTTCGTAAAATAAATGAAAATGTTTAACCTCAGTGTTTGATCAGTGTCACTAGTACAGCGGGTGACATACCAAATTTCAGCTTTCTAGCTTAAACGATTAAGAAATTGTCTGTCAGTAGAATTTGTCCGATGAGCTTGATTTTTGAACTGTAGGCTCGTAATGCAATGGTCATTCGAACACTGCATTGATATTTTTAATCTAACGTGTTATTCAAAATTTTATGTTTTGAACTACTGTGCATAAGTTGAATCAACAGGTCCCCAGCCGCGGACCTCCTCCCCTGCGCGCCTCTCTAACAATGCCTTGCCACCGAGCCGGCTCGGCACCTCGGCACAGGGTGCTCGGCTCGCAATTACCATAGAAACTGAGGATGCAAACTAATTTTACGCAAAAACGTATAGACAGCTTGACATCAGACCGAGCTCAAAAATTTTCTAATTTTTCGTTGTATTTTCCATTAAAATTTTGTAAGAATCGCTTGGGCACGATCGGCTGCGGCCATAAGGGGCAATCGTCAAGAAATAAAAAACTCACGGGCGTGAGCAATAGGCTCCCCTAACGGGGGCCTAAAAATAGAAAAATGCGGTGAACAAGCAAACGGAAATTACCAAGTTATAGCACAGGGATCTCTGTTTACTTGTTCCCCGCATTCTTCTTTTTTGAGCTTTACCGAAATGCTTTATGAGATAGGCGTTTTATAAAAGGGTTTTATCATCAAAAACCTTTTGTTAGTGATAATTGTATCCGCGACGCGCGAAGGCTGCTGAAATATATCTGACCATGTAAACATAATACTGCATTCGGCTCTTTGATTTTTTTTTCCAACTCTTAACGGCATTGTGCCGTTTTGCCGGTGTTCCCAGAAAAGTGAGGCAAGAAAACGCGCAACACACCTGTGTGCAGGTGGCGGTATCTCCGCCTGCCTTCTACGCAACTCTCCTACACTACAGTCCCGTTACGCACATATGTATTGCGCTTTTTCTTTCTTTTTTTTTTTTTTTTTTTAAATTTTTACTGAACTTTCTGGCAACACCGCGTTTCGTGGGAAATATCTCATGCTGGCCATCAGGTTGTTACCGCTAACAACAGACTTTTCCTATGGATCTGGACCGGGACCCAGAACAGTCGTTTGACCATATCCGGTATGAGAAAACACGGCTTCGGATGCGTTTTGCAGCCGTGATTTGTCATACCAGATACGGTCAAAACGACGGTTCTGAGCTCCTGTCCAGATCCACTGATATGGTCCGACCACCGAGAGTTTAGCACATCAAATGGAATGGAAGGATAGGCTAGCCCATGAGTGCGAGAGAGAGAGAGAGAGAGAGAGAGAGAGAGAGAGAGAGAGAGAGAGAGAGAGAGAGAGAGAGAGAGAGAGAGAGAGAGAGAGAGAGATTTTTTCTTCCGGTGGGACCACGATATTTGTGGGCGTTACGGCCCCGTCTCTCCACCGGTAGAGTGGAAGGATTCCTCATCAAAATGGTCAGTTACTTTTGTGTTAAAACTCTGTGAACGTAGTTGTTGTGTTTGGCTAGCAACTAGAGGACTGCTGTTTGCCGGAGTAACCTAACCTGCCATGGTAACGTACTCTTGTCGAGTCTCTCTCGCTGAGCAGGCGTGCGTGCAGAACGTACCCGTACTTGATGAAGTTGGCCAGGAGCGCCATGAAGCGTCGGCGAGTCTTGGCCTCCACGCTGTGGTACTCCAGCACCGGCTCGGGCCCCGGGCCTTGCGGCTCGCGGCCCGCCCCGAAGTAGTACCCTAAGTCGTCCGCATGCACCACCAGGCCTGCGGGACCGGTTTCCGACTTAGCGAACCACTTCTGTACCGACGGCGTCCTCGGCGAGGAACACTGAGGCCGCCCTACCTCTAGAGGAGGACTCACCGGGGACGATGCAGCTGCCATACTTGGCCTTGCTCCGGTTGAAGTCGCTCTCGACACTGAAGCTCAGGAGGTAGGTAGCGGGAGCCTCGGGCTGGCAGGCGTGGTGCCGGGCGGCCTGAATGACGGTCTTGTTACAGGTGACGTCGCCCAGGTACTGGGCAGCGCAATGGGTCAAAATTATCTAAGGCAGCTAAAATCATTAACTAAGGTCATGCGAGCTAATATGCGTTAGCTAGCTAATAGGGTATTTCACTTCACTTCATTCAAACCGGCTCCAAAGAAGAAAAGTATTGCTTCCAGAATTGTTTCCTCCTTGACGCTGATTGCCTAAAGTTATATTCAATTAAGGATTGTCAAAGCCAGCGAAGCAAAGTCAGCGAAGCAAAGTCCACGAGTCGGCGAAGAAGGGAGCGTAGACGTGAGGACCTCAGGGCTAACTCGCTCTCTTCTTCGCCGACTCGCCGCCTTTGCTTCGCCGACTTTGCCGATCCTTAATAGGGTATTTCACTTCGTTAAAACCGGATCCAAAGAAGAAAAGTATTGCTTCCTAATTTGTTTCCTCCTTGACGCTGATTGGCTGATACCGTCGAAGTTCTCGGACCGACCGCCAGGTCTGCGACGGCCCTAGTGGCGTGTCCGAGAACTTCGTTGGTGTAGGCCAATCGGCGTCAAGGAGCAGGATACAAATCAGGAAGCAATACTTTTCTTCTTTGGATCCGGTTTGAATGGAGTGAAATACCCTATTGAATAAAGCTTAACGCAGTCGAATTTATGGCACTGACCGCCAGGTTCGCGACCCACCCCTCCTATTTGCCCATTCACCCTTCTTCTTCTTCTTCTTCTTCTTCTTCTTCTTCTTCTTCTTCTTCTTCTTCTTCTTCTTCTTCTTCTTCTTCTTCTTCTTCTTCTTCTTCTTCTTCTTCAACTTCTTCTTCCTCCTCCTCCTCCTCCTTCCGTACCTCTGCTGCTCGTTCACTCACCGTGTACATCTGGTACATGGAGGGGTGGGCGGTGTCGTCGAAGTAGAACTTGCGCACCTCTCGCGTCACCTCCTCCCGCTCCGGGGAGCCCAGTTCCAGGTCGAGATCCCAGGGCAGAGTGCGCTCCAGCTTATTGCGGTAGCGCTCCTGCAGGTTGCTCTCGTCCACGCGCATGCCTGCAAAGGGACAGGAACACCAGAGTGTCACCAGGGTGTCACCAGGGGGCCACTAGGGTGTCACCAGGGTGTCACAAGGGTGTCACCAGGGGGCCACTAGGGTGTCACCAGGGTGTCACCAGGGTGTCACAAGGGTGTCACAAGGGTGTCACCAGGGTGTCACAAGGGTGTCACAAGGGTGTCACCAGGGCATCACCAGGGTGTTATCTGGGTGCCACCGGGGTTCCAACACAGGTGTCACCAAAACGTTTTTGGGGACCAGTCGAAGACACAGCGGTTAAAATTTAGACAAAATAGACTACTTTTCCCATGGAATTTTTTTTAAAGTTTCGACTCCAAAAACAATTTCACGAAATATACTCTTTTTTAGGCGTTTTGAAGCCTGGCGAACAAGATTTCGAAAGCTGGCGAAAAAATTTTAGGGGAAAAGTTGAGGTGCACGGTGCTCTGCGGTTGGGACTTTCGAAAATGGAGTACATGGCGCATGAATTTTTTCGAAGTTTCAACAGCAAAGAATATCCGATCTGGACATGGAATAGTCGAGGTGGTCAACCCCTCAGTCGCCCGGCGCCAGAGTGTCGCCAGGATGTCGCGAGGGTGTCACGCGAGCAGGGCGTCTCCAGGGCGCCACAGGGCAGGGCGGGGGTCAGTCACCAACCTGTCCAGAGCTTGACGTCCCCGCGGATCACCTGGCCGTCGTCGCGCGCCATGCTGAACATGGTGGGCACGGCCGAGACGTTCATGCCGTCCCGGACCATCTTGGTGGGGTGCGCGGGGAACAGGGGCTGCGGCGAGCACTGGGTGTCGATGATGGGCAGGAATGGCGGGTTGGCGCGGTCCGAGGGCTGCGGTGGCGCGCGGGGTAGGGGAGGCACCGCCATTGGAGCAGAAGTTGAGAAATGTTTTGGGTGATGTTGCCGAGGGGTCCTTCACTAGAAATTCAAGCGTACACCGATGTTTCAAATTTTTCTGATTTTCGCGATTTCCCTTGATTTTTGTGTTATTTTTTCTTGATTTTTTTTTCCCTAATTTTGTCTCTAATTTTGTTTCTGGTTGTACCCCTTTTAGCAGTGAAGGACCCCTTCGGATGTTGCAGGAGGCAGGCTGAGGCTGATGGTGCTCTTACCGGCGGGTCGTCCATGCAGTGCCAGCTCTTGCTGAAGAGCTCGAAGGCGGGCACGGACTGGAGGAACTTGAACACCTGCTCGTCCTCGGTGGCCTCGCAGCCGAGCAGCCGCGCGAGCTTGAGCGTGCGCTCGCGGACCACCTCACCGGGCACGGCGCCGAACTGCGCGGGGCGGCGGCGGCAGCAGAGACATCGGCGGTGAGTGACTCGCCCTGAAGGGCCCCTTCACCCTAACATCCCTCTAGATCCACCCCTACGCACCCAGGTGCTCAGGAGCGAGCCGGAGAAGAGCATGCTCCTCTGGAAGCTGCCCTTGACCTCCTCCACGAAGTGCAGGAGGTGCGCGATGTACGCGCCGATGCAGAAGCCGAAGAGGGTGACGCGCTCGGGGTCCCCGCCGAATGCGGCGATGTTCTCGCGCACCCAGCGCATGCCGAGCACCGCGTCCTTCAGGCCCATGTTGCCCGGCGCGAGCGGGGTGTTCAGGGACATGAAGCCTGTCGGGCAGGTCAAGTCGGAGACACGCAACAGGGCGTGGCTATCACTCGGAATTTAAAAGGGCAAATGTAGCGGATTCTTTGTCAATTTATTGGCTGAGCTAAATTTAAATTCAAATTCGAATTAAAATGCTCAGCCCTGTCAGCATGCGCCATGGGTCGGCCGGGGCGAGCCGTGATGTGAGATGTGAGACGTGAGATGTGGAAACATCAGTGTTGCCATCGTAACTTGGTTTGAGCAAACAACTTAGTGATAATCGACTAATCGAAATCTGTATTATTAACTGTTAACCTTAGCGCGCCGCAGGCCAAGGTAGACGCACTTTCAGCTCAGCTTTTCACGGTTTTAACGTGCGTCTACCTTGTCTACAACTTTGGTGCTTAATTGCCTTAAATCACTCTCAATTTTGACTGCCACCCCGCCCTCAAAAAAAAATTCGCAACTGCGAAGTTACCGCTTCGGGAGGGACCAGCGATGGGCTACGTAAGAGGGAAACACTTTCCGTACCGAACGCCAACAGCCTGTAGTTGATGACGACCATGATGATGTCCTTGCTGACGAACAGCTCGGGTCCAACCTCGTTCATGGACGAGTTATTGAGCGACCACATGCCGTAGTGGAAGTAGACGAGCACGGGCTTCTTGGCGTCGGCGCGGGTGCTCGCGGGCCGGTATACGTTAAGGTACAGGCAGTCCTCTGAACCGAGGACCTTCTTGAGGTAGTAGTCGATCTGCAGCGCGGGCGGCCGCTCCTCCACCGCGTCCCGGACGCCGGTCCACGGCTCCGCGGGCTGAGGAGGCATGAAGCGAAGCTCGCCGAGCGGCGGCCGCGCGTACGGCACGCCCAGGAACGCCTGGAAGCAACGGGCTGCGCTAGTCCTTGACGTTAGAGGGGGCCATGACTGGAGGCTGGCGTCTCCTTCCTTACCTCTGGCCCTCTGGTCCTCGTCCTCGCCCCTGCTATAGGCGATTCCGGCGCACGCCCTTCCTCGCTCTGTCTCTCTCGCACTGATGAGGAATGCCGTAGAGGTAGAGGAGCGAGAGAGACAGAGCGAGGAGGGCGTGCACCAGAATCGCTATGCTGATCCTCTTCTTGGTCTTCCTCTACCTTGTCTCCTCCCTGATCCTCATCATCGTCCTCGCTCTCGTCCTCGTCCTCACCCTGCAGAGCGATTCCGGTGCACGAACTCCTCTCTCTGTCTTTGTCGCTCTTAAGAAGTCGCGAGCGCTCTGGCTTTGTCGCACTCAAGGCGCATGCACCGGAATCGCTCCGCTGCTCGTCCTCGTCCTCGCCCGTGTCCTTGTCGTCCACCTCGCCCTCGACCTTCCCCCTCGCCCTGTAGACTGGTTCAGAAGAGCGCTCTCCTGACTCTCCGTCTCTCTCTCTCTCTCTCTCTCTCTCTCTCTCTCTCTCTCTCTCTCTCTCTCTCTCTCTCTCTCTCTCTCTCTCTCTCTCTCTCTCACACACACACATTCGGTGAAGCCCATCAGTGCGAGAGAGACAGTGCGAGAGGAAAGCGCTCTTCGGAACACGTCGGCTGCTCCCCATACCTGGAAGGCCGGCGACGCGTTCTGCTGCACGACCCGGCCGCGCAGCCGTCCCCCGTGAGGCAGGGTCACCTCCAGCGCCTGCTCCTGCAACCAGCACCAGGGTTTAAAAAATGTAAGAAATTTTTTTACGTAAGATAGGTAAAATATAGGTAAAATACGGTAAAATTAGGTAAAATTGGTAAAATTAAAGTTTATTGAACTATTCATGGTTATTTGTTTAGTTTTTTTTCGCATTATTCCTTCTTCCTGGTCGGGTTTTTATGTAAATCACTTCTATCGCGTCGTTATTCTCATTAGCGCCTGAAACTAACACTATATTTGATACCTAGCAAGAAGACGAGTGCATGTAAATTTTAAATTTCGCGCTTGACGAGTTCGGATCGCGTCACCGCTCTTGCAGAAGGAAGCGCCGTGACTTTCGGTTTGTTGTTGTCAGTGATAATTTGTTTCATAAGTTGCCTTGCCTTCTATCATTTCTACACCTTGTCATTGCCACATAATATTTTCAATTTTACATATGTCAGTAAAAAAAAAAATACCTTGTAATTTTATACATATTTTACTTACAATTTTACATGTAAAATTACCGGACTTAAAACCCTAACCAGCACCCCACCCATGTCTCGTGGAATGGGGATCCCCAAACAAAAGTACACTGCTAACCGTTTACCGCACACTCGCGCCCCAAAGCAAACCCCGCGATTCTTTCAACCGTTGCTGCCTTGTAAAATTCCTTTCGAAACCAACTGAAATATCAACACAGTGTTTCGGCAGCGGATTTGAAGTTCTCAACGAAGAGCCTCCGATGAGGGGTAAACATGAACAACTCTGAAATTTGATGTACACCGCTAATTCAAAATTCAACAAATTCAAACTAATTCACACTATTTCAAAGCAATCTACGCTAATTAAAACTAATTCACGCTAAATCAAACTAATGCACACACTCTTGAAAGCTTACGGTGAATTTCACTGTAAGTTACGGTGAACTTGGCATCACCGTAACTTACGGTGGATTTCACAGTCGGCTACGGTGACATTCACCGTAAGCTACGGTGAATGTCACTGTAGCTTACGGTGAATCAGGGGGAAAGACCGTACAGTCAAGTGCCCTAATTTCGGACGAATTGAGCGGTTTTTCCTTTTTTACGTGTAGGCATGATAAAATATGAAAAATCTGTTGCGACTGGAAATACTGTGGGTCGAGACACGTCGGATGATACCCATGTCGAATTTCTATCAACAGATGGGAAGCTACAGCAATCATCGGAAGAGTGTCCGAAATTAGGAACGAAAGTGCTCTAATTTCGGACACGTGCTCTAATTTCGGACACAAGCATGCATTTTGGCCTAACCGAACAGGTTTACTTTTCACTTAGGGTAGCCTAGGTCACAATTCGTTGAATAACATCCAAACCGATTTTTTGACTCAACCCTGAGAAAAATGGGATGGTTTTGTGAACGCCTTTAACTCTGGACAATTGTGCTGTAACTTCGGACAAAATTCAGAGGAGTGCTAAATTCTTCCTATCTTAGCCGTTTTTGAGGTATCTCAAATCCGGAAACGGCGTTGTAAAGGTGATAGTCAAAAGTACAATTTCACTTCTTCCTGGTGGAGAAAACATAAGTCTTTTGGCACAAACATGGAAACAAATGTAATTCTATGCCACAGAATTGGACTGTCCGAAATTGTAGCACTTTCGAAAATCGTTCCGTACCAAAAAACGGTTTGACTTAAAAATTAATAATTTACGTAGTTCTGTAGCCAAAATACCAAACATTCATTCGAGAGAGGACCACCCACAGGGCAGCTCACACCTACATGGGCCCCTGTTTTTGGGGGAGCTTATTTCAAATCAGCAATTTTGTTCTATATGCTTTTTTAACTTTAAATTCCTGTGTGCTGTAAAATTTTGAAGGTACTTCAACCGACTTGACAAAATATGGGACTCTATACTGCAAACTGTACGATGCCGTCTTCGGATTTCAAATATCTCAAAAGGTGACCGAGATAAGGTTGAAATAAGCACTTCTCTGCAAACTGTCCGAAATTAGGGCACAAGTCCGAAATTAGGGCATTTAACTGTAATTTACGGTGACATTCACTGTAGCTTACTGTGAAAATTCACCGTAAGTTACGGTGATGCCAAGGTCACCGTAGCTTACAGTGAAATTCACCGTAAGCTTTAAAGAGTGCACTAATAACTAATTCACAAAAATCCACAAAAATTAAATTAAGTTCTAACCAATTCACACCAATTCAGACCAAATCACGCTAACTCAAACAAATTTAAAACAAATTCAATCAAATTCAAACAACTAAGGAAAAATTCAATACAAATTCAAGCTAATTTAAAACTAATTCAAACAAAATCATGGCTGATTCACACTGGTTCAATCGAATTCAAAGCTGATTCACACTCTTTCAAACGAATTCAACACGCTTTCAGGCCAATTCACACTATCTCAAACAAATTCAGCTCAAATTCACGCTAATTTAAACGAATTCAGGCCAATTAAAAAAAAATCACACGAATTCGAGCAAATTCAAACAAACTCAGGCTAATTCAAATTCAATCCACGAGATCTGTTCATTAAATTGAGAGTTGTTCACCCCTCGGCCGCAAAGAATCGTGAAGTTTGTCCGGGACGACGGTACGCACCGCGGACCGCGCCATGCTGGTCATGCTGGTCATGCCGAGCACGCTGCAGAGTCTCATTCTCGGCGAGCTGCAGGGCGAGCTGCAGGGCGAGGCGCCGCGGACCTGCCTGGCGTCCTGTCCCGAGGAGGCTGACGGCAGCGGGGCGGGGCGGGGCGGGGTGGGGTGGGGCGAGGCGGGGCGGGGCGGGGCGGGGCGGGGTGGGCTGGGGCGGGGTGGGGCGGGGCGGGGCGGGGCGCGTTTGGAGCGGAGGCCGAGCGAAGCGCGTGCCGATCAGTTTGCATTGCAAAGTGCACGTGGATCGCAACGCGCGGTGTCACCGCAGGCCCGCGGTCCAAGGACCGCCCCTCGCCGCTTGCAACCCCAGGCCGGCACAAACTCTGGTGTAAATTACCGGCAGTATAGTCGACTCTTTGCGTCGAGATGCACGTGACAAGGAAGCGCGGAGACGAAAACGCTTTCCTGAAACTGGCTTCGCTCTGGCTTTGCTACACTTCACAATGGAGCAAACACTGTTAAAAGCTTACGGTGAAACCTGCACCACTGTAAGTTACGGTGCATATTCACCGTAACTTACAGTGAATATACACCGTAACTTACAGTGGTGCAGGCTATTCGCCGTAGCTTACGGTGAAAATGCACCGTAACTTACAGTGGTGCAGGCTGCTCACCGTAGCTTACGGTGCATATTCACTGTGAGTTACGGCGAATATGCACCGTAACTTACAGTGGTGCAGGTTTCACTGTAACTTACAGTCAAATTCACCGTAAGCTTTTAACAGTGAAACAGACTGAAATTAATGAAAATTCAGGAAAATTCACTTTTAAAAAAATTCAGAAAAAAAGCAGACCACGCGACCGAGACCAAAAGTTCCGAAGGGCCAGAACTTTAAAGCCATGTTAAAGCAGATGATACGTATGGTCCGAGAGGTGGCGTGGAGTTGTCGGGGTGCGTTGGCTGCGCGCACCGCGCGCGCGAAATTTCCCCCATGTGCCAGGTGGCTGATGGACCCCGGGCACTTTTTGTACTAGGCAACCCGCCCGCACCGCTCCATCCGAGACTGCATACCCATCAGGCGCCGGGGACCGGCTCCAATCGCGGACGCCCTATTTTATGAGAAATTTCGACTTTTACCTAGTGTTAGGAGTGTAGGTTGGCAGTGTATGTTAACATGCATATTCTATGAAAAAAAAAAACACACATGAAAAAAAATGCGCGTTGAAATATCACAAGGTGTCATCTGTACCTTATTTAAACATTTAAAATAGTTAGTTCAACTTTGAACGCGTCCCCACAATTTGCCAATGCGGGGATTTTAGGAGACTTTGGATATGTTGTAGAGGGGTGAATTCTGAGTCGAATCGTGAAAAAACATTTCATGAATTATTTTTTTCCAGGTATCGTGGGTATTTTGCATATAATTCCTGTACTACCGGCCGCGGCGGCTCGGGTCGGTGGTGGGGGGAGGGGCCGAGCCTCGCTACCGCATGGGGTCAGCCGAACGTGCCGGCTTGCTACCCCCTGGCCACGCCCCTGCCTCCCCTGAGCACCGAGCGCAGCCGAGTGGAAGGGACTGCCCCACCACCGCACCTGCTCTGCCGCCGCAGCGTGCTGGCGGCGGCGGAGCGCCTGCAGACCAGGGGATAGGCAACCCATTAGACTGTCCGGTAAGACGTGAAACACCCGGTACGTTGGGTTGCCTACGCGCTGGCTCCAGGCGCTCTGGGGAGCGGGGCGCGGCTCCACCACCGCTCCGCCGCTACAGAGTCGCGGTGGGAGGGAGTAGCTAAGCGGAGTGTGGCGCGTGCGCAGGCGCTGCATTTGAGCGACCCCCCGAAGTGGGACCTCGATCCGGCCAGCGAGGCCACACGCTGCGCCGGCACAGCCTAGAGTCCCAAGTCGTTACCAGCTGGATCATCGACGCGCTAGCAAATTTGATATCACGAATTCATTGCCGAGCAAAATCTAGATCTATAACAAAATAACTAGGTAAAGCCGTAGCTTGAGGCTGAGGCTCAGTTCCCACTCCTAAGGTTGCTTACAGTTGTGTCTGATAAAGAGTATTTTTATTGGTTGGGTTGTGCGTTTAAAGTGTACCTGCCGCTACCAGCCCCTTGCGGTTTTTCTTATCCTACGCGGATTTTATCGCTTATTTACAAATCCCACCTGACATTTATGTACTGCCAACAGAACAACGTTTCACGGATTAGCTTTATTCCACTCGTCAAGTGGCAAAACTTAGTATGTTCCAAGTCTTAAACATTACAAAGAATAAATTTCAGAATTAATATTATCTCAATTTACGTTGCAAGCAGAATGTGAATCTAAGTAAATGCAAGGATCCTTTCGAGTTTTTACATGTAGCAGTTGTCTACATCGCGAGTGATATTTCATTCGGGATGTTGCTCGGTGGGTGGGTGAACACTGGAGCACGACTACCAAGGCTGAGGAGTTAAAGAAGAAGATATAGATATAGTGAAAGAGCCTCAGCCAAAAATCTAGCTCAGCCCACATTTCACCGCAGGGTGGACCTCCGGGCTGAGCCAAGCGTGATGGGATTGGAATTGACCCGGCTAGCTGGCCATCATGAAAAAAAACTGGGGGGAAAAAAAGAAAAAAAAAACATTGTTATAATTACTATCTGGAACGGATCTGGAAGCGCCGCAGGCCTAGGGAGGCGCACTCTTAACTCAGACCGACACGTGCCCCACGTGCTCCTACCTAGTTCGTGCGAGTTTGCGCGAGTTTGCGTTAAATGTTGCATTGCGGTGGATACTTCAGAGTTGACTGTTCATTTGTAACCGAAGTGCGCTTGTTGCCAGTGTACAATATGCGTATACTTGGACTCTGGCAAGATGGATTTCAAGGCTTTTCGTAGTTGTTAAAAATTTTCCACTGGCCGCAGATTCATTTTTTTTTGGTATGAAGTTCAACCCTTGCATCTAATTTAAGGTGGCCTTAATACAGCGTGTTTCCCATTCATTTACGCCAAAAGTATATTGTGGTTAGAGCATGCATAGACGATTATTTTTGAAGCGAATACTAGAGGGCGCAAACGTCAAACGACTCGGGTGGCTTGCCTGGTAGATCGTGGTGCCGAGCATCAGGTTGATTCCATTCCAGTTGCAACGTAGCGCCAGCGCTCCGTTGCGACGGTTTAGACGGGGCTTCGTTCCGTTGTTCTTGCCGTCTCCGCTGTTGCCAAATTTCTCTCCCCCCTCCCACTTGCCTCCATCCCCCCCCCCTTCCCCACCCCGCTCCGAACCGAGTTCCCTGGCTGTATGGCACAAGCGCACTCTACGCCAAACATAGGCCTGCCAGGCCTGGGCAGGAGTGAAGAAGAAAAAAAAAGAAGTAAAAACCGAGCTGAGGTTAGGAGGGTGCGGTCGCTGGAACTGTCATTCTTTCGTTGTCTACGCTACGGCTAGCTTCTCTTGAATAGTGTCAACAGTTGTTAATATCCGCCGCCGCACGTGCACGCATCGTTATCGCTCTGCTCCGCCGAAGTAATCCGTTTCCATCATCCGTGTTCGTCCTTCATCCCGAATTGTTTGTGATTACTTCTTCATTCTCGGCGAGTTATCGCCCTGAAGGACTTTTCGTGATTATTTCTCCCTTCTAAAGTTCAGCCTCGTGATGGGTAAGTGTGTCGGCGTTGCGCGGGCGTTTTGCCTTCACCACATATGTTCATGCTTCTGAATTGCTGTTTTCCATAACCTGCAACCACAGCCTACGACTATTTTGGTGGGCGTGATCATGATGTAATGGCGGAGCACCGGCGCCGCGTTGCCACCCGGCTCAGTCTACGGTTTCGTCTCAGGGATGCTTCTGATCCATTGGACGTGACGGTCGAGGCATTTGTGTCCGTCTACCGCATGCCCCAGGACGTCTTCATGTTGTTGGTGCAGACCTTAGAGCCCTTCAAGCTGCAAACCACATCAGGTCGGGCTATCCCTTTCTATATGAAGGTGAGTTCTTTCGTTTCAGCATTTCATTGTTTGAGCTGTTTGCTCAATGGGCAGAGTGCTGTAATGACATGGTTTTCTGGTTTCCAGGTTCTCTGTACAGTATTCTATCTTGCATCAGGGTCCTACCAGAGGCACCTTTCCACAAGTGTGAACCATCCGTTAGGCCAGGGCACCGTCAGCAAAGCCATCAATGAAGTCATTGATTTGCTGAATCGCCCTGAAGTGCTAACAAGATATGTCAGATTCCCTACAACTCATGCAGAGCGAGTTGCTTGCATTGAAAGGTATGTGTGGGATATGCGACTCATCTGATAGTGTTGTTCCTGCCAATGCATCATATTTTATTGCAGGAATAATCACTTGGGTCTCCCAGATGTGCTGGGCATGCTCGATGGGACACTAGTGCCAATTTTCCCTCCTGATAAGCCTAACCAACCTTATTATTGTAGGAAAGGCTTCACTGCTATTAATGCTTTAATTGTAAGAATTTCGCATCCCTTGATTTTATCAGTTTACAAGCTTTTTTATTTCATCTGTTTAATTCAATCCTTTAATTTTAGGTTTGCGACGCTAGTCTGAAAATCCTGACCATCAACGCCAGATTTGCAGGTTCTTCAAATGACTCCTTTGTGTATCATGAGTCTGGTTTACCCGAAGTCATGGAAGCTGCTTACAGAGAAGACCATTGTTGGCTTCTAGGTACAATAAGTTTGAAACCTAAAATTAGCATATTATTTATGGTCACCATTTCTAATAATATTCTTTGTAGGGGACTCTGGTTATCCAAATTTGCCATGGCTGATGGTTCCATTGTTACCTGCTCCTCCACCTGGCACTCCAGGAAGTAGCTACAACAAGTTACATGCTAAGGCCAGGAACCCAGTTGAGAGATGTATAGGAGTTCTCAAATGTAGATGGAGATGTCTTCTTGTGCCAATTCACTACCACCCAGCCAAAGCTGGCAGGATCCTCAATGCATGTGCCGTTTTACATAACTTGCTGCTTGAGAACAATATGCCCCTACCAGTTGATTATGAAATTTTCATTGACCCTGTTGAGGATCCTGACGCCAATCCTGTGGATCCAAACGAGTTGCAGATGCTACCTGCTGAACTTCGTCGAGAGGCTAATGCCAACAGACAATACCTCATCGAACATGCTCACTGGTATCTTAATCGTCAGTGATAGGTATGCTATAATGATAAATTATCACATGAATGTCAACCAATTTAAATTATTTAAATAAGTTACTTAATTTTTGAATTTCTCAAATTTAGGTGCTGCAAAACGAGAGTTGGAAAATGCCAGAGGTGAACAGCCTTTTTCTCAGGAGAGTAACCATTTGTTTATCCACACCCATGTTGTGGTCTTCTGGTATCTAATTGGGTGTTTGTAATGGAAGATATCTGATTGAGTCAAGCTGCTTCTTTTGCCATCCAAGAATTATCTACTGCTCTCGAGGAAAATCACCCTTTTCACATGGTGAGGCTTGCATCACTTTTTATTTTAACTATCTATTGTACAACAAGTTTTGATCTCTCCATTCCTTGTTTCATTGCAGCAACTTCTGCTGCTATCAATGAAGTGCGACTCAATTGGTTTTGCTTGGAGAGTTGCGAGTAGCTGACTCTGGTTGGTGAATAACCTTGGGTCATTTGTGACCTGGTTCTATCAAGTCAAGTTTATTTATTATTATTTATTATTTATTGCCTCAGGTTATAGGTCCCATGAGCTACAAGCTCGTGATAAGGGACAATACAGATTGTTATTAATAGTTGTACAAGGCAGTTGGATAATTAGAAGCAAAATTAATTACATGAGTGATTATGTAGGTAGTTATTTAAGAATAGTTGCATAACATTTCCTTTAATTTTTTTTATGTATAGATTGGTTAAAAGCAGGAGGTAGATCATTATAGTTCTGAAAGGTGTGTGTTTATTGTAAAATTTAATTGTGTATTGTGTGGGAATTTCGGTGTACAAATGTTGTGAATTTTTGTGAGTTTTCTTAAGTTTTTATTGATTTTTTTTTGCAATGTTTGCTTTAATTTCTCCTAAATTTCTCTGAGTTTTGTGAATCTAAGTAAATTTCCATGAATTTCTCTGAATATTTCAGAATTTTCCTAAATTTTCCTGAACTTTTTTGAATTTTTCTGAATTACGGGGTGTACAAAAATTTCAGAGTTGTTTCCCCCTCGGTATTGTGACATTTTTAATTATCAATAAATTGTAAATATTATTCATCCATGTTATTCTATTATCCCATGTTACAAATTATCTGTTGGAACTTTAAACTGGACAATGTCTCCACAGTATTAAAAAAGTTAATAGATTTTGCTGAATCTATTGAAGAGCTAACTAGTCCCTCGTATTAAAAATTGAAAATGAGTTGGCTTGTCAGAATTAGTACACAGTTGAATCCAAAGAAAATACTTATTGCTTTCAGAAACAAAAGAGAAGCTTCTCAGTAAATGCTTTAATTTATCAAGAAAACATTCTTTTAATAGATGGTTTGTCTTAGGTCAAGCCCATGTTATTCCAGTCACTGACAGTAAAATGAGTAGCAATAAAAACTTCTGGTCCTGAGGCCATCACAATAGGACTGCAAGAGTTCTCTTCGAGGCAGTTAATGATCTGCACTTCAAGCGTATTTCCCCTTAGTGACCTTCACTCAAATGCTTATTTGTTTCCAGCCTTTGTGGTAACCACCTCTGTCAGTCTTATAGCATGAAGCCTCAGCTCTTGAGGTATATTGTTAATGTATAAACGAACATGATTGTACTGTTTTCAATAAACTAGCCATAATGGTCACTGAACTTGTGTTGTTCCTTCACAACCTGCTCATGATACACACATTCAGGAAGAATAATTGAAAGATATTCATTGCATTGTGATTTATTCCACAATTATAGAAAAAACACCAATAATTAATCAATCTTGTGACTTAACTTAATATCACATGAACTAGTCAAACCTACAAAAAGGATGAAACAAAATACAATTACGTGGGCTACACGTACAGGGCAGTCAAAAAATAAACAAAATCAGTCTTGAGACAATATCACAAATTGACTAGTCAAACATTAAAAAAAGAATTTAACAGTCATTTATCACAATTACGTGGACTAGACGTAAAATTCAAGATAATTTGGAGAGAGTCTCCACGGCCTTGACAAATTTATCGACTGCATCTTCCAGAGGCTTCGTGTCAATGGCGATGACCATCGATGATATTGTGGCAGTGAGCAGCTGTATGGCCTCAACGAGGTCCCTGCTTCCTGAAACAGACCAAAATCTAATTAGAATCCGAATGACCGATAAGCGAAGAGTAGGTTTCGATTAAATTGAGAAAAGTTCAGGGCTCAGAATGAAACATTTATTACCTATGTCTGCCTGTGCAGTGGACATTGACGTTGATTGCGCCAAGTCAGGAAGGAAACTGAACAGCGGGGCTGGGTCTAAAAATAAAAAAAATAAAATTAGCATGCAAACTAACGCACACCAAACCCACCAGTGCCTACATCCTATTACCGAACTAAGATAGAAACTAACCAGGTTCCAGAACTGCCCTTTGGACAGCACACTGTGGCTGGAAGCCTGGCTGCTGCTGCTGCTGCTGTAGTGCGCCTGGCTGCTGCTGCTGCTGCTGTAGTATGCCTGGCTGCTGTAGTACGCCTGGCTGCTGTAGTACGCCTGGCTGCTGTAGTACGCCTGGCTGCTGTAGTGCGCCTGGCTGCTGTAGTGCGCCTGGCTGCTGTAGTGCGCCTGGCTGCTGCTGCTGCTGCTGCTGTAGTACGCCTGGCTGCTGCTGATGCTGTAGTATGCCTGGCTGCTGTAGTATGCCTGGCTGCTGCTGCTGATGCTGCTGTAGTATGCCTGGCTGCTGCTGCTGTAGTATGCCTGGCTGCTGCTGCTGCACGCCTTGCTGCAACTTGAACACCAAAGGATACAATTATAATATGCCCTCAAGTTAAGCTACAAATAATGCACAACTGAGTTCTTACCTGGAGAGGTGCCACCACCCCCTGCTGGCCAATGACCTGGTGGAGTTGCACAAAATTGAGTGCCTTCTGGTAGACAGGGCAAAGCCCAAGGGCAGAGGGGGCTGGTGGACCTCCACCAGTGCCCCTCAGGTACCGGCTTCGGTCAGCATACTGCCGCTTGGCTCTGTTTTTAAGGTTGTTGAAAGCCTGCAAAACCACAACGTACACTTGAAGTGATCATGCTTTTAAGAGCCAAGGGTTTAGCAGCTTTGCAACATGGAATTCAAAACTTTTAAACCTTTGGCTCTTTCAAGACATAACAGAACAGAACCTACCTCCCGCCACTTGTCGCCGGTCTTGAAGGCCCCACCGAGGCTGTTGACGTGCGCTGCCAGGGTTTCCCATTTGGCTGTAACTCGGCCGACGGCCCCCGGCCCGAGGAACTCGCCCTGCATTTCGCGGTCCATTGCGACAGCATCCAGCAGCGCCATCCACTGCCTCTCACTTGGATCTGGAAAAGATAAAATTATTTCCATGAGATATCGCTTTAACTAACGGTTGCCCTGCTTTACGTCGGAGCAGAAAACTGTAGAGCGCGGAGGGGATACGGGAAGCAAAACGATTCATTCGTATGTCCTACAACTCGTTATTAGCGAACACCTCTGAACGGACGGACTGCATTCGCAGAAAAGACGAAAGATCGCGATTCGTTAACCTACTCGTCGACGCGCTGTCACTCGTCACACACACTACAATAGCGCCGAGATAGCGCGCTGAGCAGAAACACGCTCTTTGAATGAATGAATGGACGAGGCATGACATCTGTGTGCTGGTTAGGTTATAACCATTCAAACCCTAAGGCTAAGCACATGCGTCTCGAGACACGAAAACAAGGTGGAGAGTAAGGTTAAGACACGTGCTGTCGAATGGGACGTCCATTCAAAACATTAAAACAAAACGTATTGTCTGACCACCGAGAGATTAGCACACCAAATGACAAGGAAGGATAGGCTAGCCCATGAGTGCGAGAGAGAGAGAGAAATAAGCTATTATTCCGGTGGGACCACGATATCACGGACTAGCAAGAAAACAAATGGCACGCAACTTACCAGTCATGTCGAGCAGCCCAACAGGTTGGGATGAAGGATGAACACGGATGATGGAAACGGATGATGGAAACGGATGATGGAAACGGATTACTTCGGCGGAGCAGAGCGATAACGATGCGTGCACGTGCGGCGGCGGATATTAACAACTGGTGACACTATTCAAGAGAAGCTAGCCGTAGCGTAGACAACGAAAGAATGACAGTTCCAGCGACCGCACCCTCCTAACCTCAGCTCGGTTTTTACTTCTTTTTTTTTTCCTCTTCACTCCTGCCCAGGCCTGGCAGGCCTATGTTTGGCGTAGAGTGCGCTTGTGCCATACAGCCAGGGAACTCGGTTCGGAGCGGGGTGGGGAAGGGGGGGGGGATGGAGGCAAGTGGGAGGGGGGAGAGAAATTTGGCAACAGCGGAGACGGCAAGAACAACGGAACGAAGCCCCGTCTAAACCGTCGCAACGGAGCGCTGGCGCTACGTTGCAACTGGAATGGAATCAACCTGCCGGAGACGTCCATGAGCGCGAGGCAGCGCTTGTCCAGGTCGGGCGGGTCGAGCGCCGCCTTGGGCAGGCTGCCGGTGGTGGCGACGGCGGCCAGGGCGGCGCCGTGCAGCCCCCCGCAGCACGTCGCGCGCGTACAGAGTACAGCGGCAGCACCGGCAGCGTGCGCCGCAAGAAGGACGACAGAGCCGCGGAGCCATCCGCGCCACCTGCTGGGCCGAGCGAGGGAAAGCATTCACTGGTAAAACAAATGTTTAGTTTCTATACATCTTGGTGTATAGTTGGCAATTCTATTCATGACATGATGTATTGCAGGAACTGAACATGACAAGATGTTTAACACCTATACACTTCGCAAATGTTTAGAGGTTAAACATTTTGTGATGTATAGAAGTATACACTTGGGCGAAGCTTCACATGGAAAAGCATGGGGATACCACGCTGCGGCAAGTGTATAGCCAACTGAACACTTGCAAAGTGTTTAGAAAATAAACATCTGCTGATGTATAGTTTGAACTAAACATGATATAGTGTTTAAGTATTAAACATTAGCAGTTAAACATCATTTGATGTTTAGAACTATACATTTGTTTTACCAGTGCTTCAAGGCGCTCATTTGCAAGAAAGTGATATTCTTTTTTGGTATCCATACACTTGCAAGTGTGCACCGAGTTATTCACATACTTGCGCTAGATTTTCAATGTGCAGAGACGTGCCAAAAGGACGGATCTCAGGTGTAAACACTCGATATCACCTGCACACTTGAGTCATGCAGGAGTCTCGACAACTACCGCGAATCAGTTATCCCACCAGTCATGTTTCCTCCGAATTGAAAGACGAGTGACTCGGATAGACTTGTGGCTTGTGGGCAAGTGCGCGGCGGGCATGTCCACCCATCAAGCCTATCCGGTTGAGGTGGAGTGGTCCTTCTCCTTGTTTTGGTCTTCCTTTCTTCAACGTCTCAAGGACTTCTTATCTTCAGAGCTGTGGGAATGCAGCATTCCGGTAAAGCTAAAATTCGCTAAAATTAAATTTAAAAAAAAAAAAAAAATGAAGAGGAGGAGAAGAAGAAGAAGAAGAAGAAAAATGATGATGATTTGATTTATTGATAATTTGGCATAAGTTGGTTTGCAAGTGGCAGACAATTGGATCCTGCTAAGGTATATTACCTTGTCAGCAGGTTTCCAGGATACACAATTTTATGACATGATGACTGAACAACTTTAGGTGTTTCTATTCATAAAACAAACATTTATAGAATTTTATATGAAAGAAAGACTTATCACAGCAACATTACAATTATTAATATTTTATGTAAACATGTTGCATGATTTTTTATA
This sequence comes from Frankliniella fusca, assembly GCA_029379305.1. Taxonomy (NCBI): domain Eukaryota; kingdom Metazoa; phylum Arthropoda; class Insecta; order Thysanoptera; family Thripidae; genus Frankliniella; species Frankliniella fusca. The sequence continues at coordinate 1,609,426 of JAHWGI010001426.1, read as the reverse complement.
AGCCAGCTTCTTCAGGCCCTTGACCTTGTTCTATTATACGGTATGCTGGTAATTTCAGTTGGTATCTTGTTGAATATATATGGCACAGCCACTTCCAGAGTTCTATCACCATACTACTTGTCGTCAGATCTTGGCAAGAGTAATTGGCAAGACTAGAAGAAGAAGAAGAAGAACACACTAAATGGAAAGGGACAATTTTGTCCCAAGAAATGTTGCGTTTTTGTGCACACCAATCCCTTTTGACAAATTCGTGTAATATTTTGGGACGATTTGTAATATTTCGGATGCACATTGTCTCAATTTAGTTGGACGATTTGTCCCAAGAAAATGATGTGTACAAAAACGCAACATTTTCTGGGACAAAATTGTCCTTTTTCATTTAGAGTGAAGAAGAAGAAGATGATGATGATGATGATGATGATGATGATGATGATGATGATGATGATGATGATGATGATGATGAAGATTTTTTTTATTTATTGTTTATTAACGTTTATCAATAATATTTTCAGGGCATGGTTATTTACATAAAGAATAATTTTTAAGCAATGAAACTCCGTACGCGCAAAAAAAGAATTCGCGTTTGAGCCAAATAATTCACAGCGATACCTACAACGCAAAGACACGTAATTCTAGAGCCGTTGGCAAAACTAACGTAGTTCTCAACCCCGTTTCTAAACACACGTACTTCTGAGGCCTTCGGCAAGACTCACGTACTTCTTGGTTAAAAAGATAGGAACTACGTTAGTTTTGCCAAAGGCCTAAGAAGTACGTGTGTTTGGAAACGGGGTTAAGAACTACGTCAGTCTCGCCGACGGCTGTAGAATTACGTGTCTTTGCGTTGTAGGTATCGACAGGCGTACTCACTTTTTAGCCGTATAGGCTCAGCTAATTTTAAAGCTACCGTGCTTATTTTCTAGCTACCCTGCTACTTATTTTTCCGCTGTTTTAGGTTTTAGCCATAATTATGATTTCTCACATCTTTCGCGAAGTTTTTTCCCGTGTATGATACAATATTGCGTGATTTCAGATTACTTGTTCCCCGCATTCTTGTATCTTAAGGCAACGGAGTTTGCCTTCTAAAATCGCTGGAAAACGTGCGTGTTTTGTTTCATATGGCCCCTTACGGCAGAACAAACCGAGAACAATCGAAAACAAAACGAGAACAAACGGGAACAAACCGAGAACAAACGAGAGCAGACTTTCTTTACGCCCCTCTGTAGTTGCTTGAGATCTTGCTCTCAGAAGAGCGAGATCAGTGACCTCAAAATATCACTCTCTGGAGAGCAAGATGATTTTTCTCAATCTTTTTGATTTAAATATTTACGGTCATCAGCTACTGCGACACCGGTCAAACAAGTGTAAAAAGCTAGACAGCAATTGGTGTGGTTTTCAGAAGTGCAGATTCTGTCTGTACACTTCTTGGTGTCTGTAGAGTGCTATAAGTTCAAACACCATGAAGTGTGCTAATTAAGGGAAAGGCACACTTTAAGTGTGCGCAAAATCCACTTTTGTTTTACCAGTGGAGTAAGATTTCTCCAGATTCCTCATAACAATTGGGCCAGGCTAGAAAATTCTTACTACCTTAGAGAGAGAATTCGGTGCCTATGACTCAAATAGGGCGGGCCTAAAAGTCCTCGCTTTGATTGGGCGACGAAAAAGTGTCTCACTCTTTTTGAGCACGAAACCTCACTCAAGGCACTCAAGGATTTGCAGAGTCGTCAGTTGACCCAGATCTAGCCCAGTAAGCAGACTGCACGGGAAATCCAAGTGTACGAATGTCGTACATCTGAAGGTGTGTGAATGTCCATTCGTACACTTGGGGTGCAACTTTTTGACTGCCACTTAAAAAATAACTTCTGAGGTCAGCGAATCATCTCTGGCGTTAAGTTTCCTTTCAAACGAGCTCGCATATGATAGGGTTGCGATTTATATTGAAGTGAATGTTCATCAAATCAAATGTCTATCGATGTCTATTTAAGGGCGTGTCCATGGTAAAGTAACAATCTCAACCCTATCAAATGCGAGCTCGTTTGTAAGGAAATTTTACGCAGGAGATGATGCTGACCTCAGAAGTCATATTTTCAGTGGTAGTCAAAAAGTTGAACCCACAAGTGTACGAATGAACATTTACACACCTACAAGTGTGTGACATTCGCACTGCTGTGTCCGGGGCGAGGGTGAGAGAGACAGAAGTGGGTGTCCCAGAACAAGAGTTTATTGTACACACACAATATATACACACTACCTATGCACACACTCTACACACACACAATCACACGCAGGTCGCACAGTGAGGAGGTAGCGAGGCGGGAGGCTCACGCTAGGCAGGGGGGGTCTGGGCCGTGCACGAGATGTGACACGGTCCAGAGCGAAGTGACAGCCCGCTCGGCGGGGACCGCTGGTGCTGTGGTGGCGGTCTGCTGCGGTGCCAACGCTTGACCGGCGCCGGCGGGATGGAGTGGAGGCGCCACGCTGGGCCCTGTCGCGCCTGTACCCCGCGGCCAACGGCTCAGCGGGGTGGCTGCTGGCCAAGGTAGTACAGTAGGTAGTGTCAGTAGACACCTCGCGATCTGATTGGCTCACAGCCCAAAGAGGAGCGGTACGTGGATTCAACGTTGATTCTACGTGCATTCGTGGATATCTCGTGGAGGTCGAATATCCACGTTATTTCAACTTATTGTCCTCCTGAACTTTTCCTCTTTTTATTGCTTTTGAAAGGCTACCGATAACATATTTTACTCAGATATGAAACTAATTTTGCGTTTTGTTATATTTGTTACTTTTGAACATGATTTCGTAGATATCACGTGGATTCCACGATTTTTCCCCTACTGCGTGCAGCAAACATACCAACGCAGGCAGAGGATGCAAGGCGGTTCTTCAATGCTGTACTTAGATATACTTTGCCATTTTCGCAAAGAGATGAATTCTGTTCTGGTTTTGGGCGTCTCATTTGACGCTGTGGTGATGACGTGGCATCCACGTGGTTTCCACGTTACCGCCTAGTGAGTTAAGTGTTAAACGTTAAAAATAGAGCTAGAATTTGTGCTTCTGTTCTCGAAGAATGTCATTGACAAATTAAACTATCAAATAATCGGGTTATTTTTATTGACGTGAAACGCACAACGCACTAAAAGAGAGAAGTCTATAAGCCAACTGAATTGAGCTTTGGAATAGGATCGGTAGCTGACGTTGCTCTGTCAACTGTGTTGCGGTAGTGTAATGGGTAAGGTACTAGACTCCTATCTCCAAGGTTCCAGGTTCAATTCCACACAAGGTGCGAAAAAAATTATAGTTTTGTTGACAGAACGTTGAATCCACGCAACTTCCACGTTGAAACTTCGAGGAAAAAGGAGTCAAATCCACGTGGCTAGAATGTGGATACTCGTCGTGGACACCACGTAACAAGTCCACGTAGAATCCACGTTACATCCACTAAAATTCCTCTTTGGGTCGTGACGTCACCGTCTGCCTTGCCGCCCGATATTCAAATGATGTCTTTTCTTTCTGTCGTTATTTTATTTAATACAACTACCGCCGGATAAAAATATGCATTATATCTGATCTTTTCAACCTTGGACTTCAACAAATAGCGATAGGTTTGCTCAGATGAAGTTCTGGTCAAAAGATGCGGACGGATTACGAACAGCCGTCTCCCCGGTCCCGACCGTACAGCTGAGCGGCCGCAGGGCGGCCATCTTGGCTGAGAGGTTATGGCTATAGACTATTCCGGCGGCAGCGCGGAGCACTGCCAGAAAAAACTACGGAAAGTACTGTTAATTTTTCACAGTACTCCTCCGTACTTCAAACCACAGTGATCTCCGTCTTTTGACTACGGAAGTCTTCCGTCATTTTTTCTGATAAGCTCTCCGTATGGTGCCAACTAGTTTTCATGCTGTTTGAATAGGCAAGAATCTCGACTAAGTACAGCCCTAAATTGGTTGAGATCCTGCTCTAAATGCATCCCATTTGTCAGGCTAAATTGACGTGCAATTTTAAGAGTCAAAACAGCATGAAAACTAGCTGGCACCATACGGAGAGCTTATCAGAAAAATGACGGAAGACTTCCGTAGTCAAAAGACGGAGATCACTGTGGTTTAAAGTACGGAGGAGTACTGTGAAAAAATTAACAGTACTTTCCGTAGTTTTTTCTGGCAGTGAGAAGACAACACGGAAGAACAAGAGGGCCCGTGATTCGTTGCGAGGTCTCCCCCACTACTTTGCGAAGGTGGTGGGGGAAGCCGCTCGACGAATCACGGACCCTTTTGTTCTTCCGTGTTGTCTTCTCCGCGCTCCCACCGGAATAGTCTATTCGTAATCCGTTCGCATCTTTCGACCAGTCCAGCATCTGAGCGAATCTATCGCTATTTCTTGATGATCAAGGTTGGACAGACCAAATATAATGCATATTCTTGTCTGGCGATAGTTGTGAAAAGGAATATGACGACAGGTAGACAAGCCACCATTTGAACTTCGGGCGGCAAGACAGATGGTGACGTCACGATCTGACGACCAATCAGATCGCGAGGGGTCTACTGACACTACCTACTGTACTACCTTGGCTGCTGGCACCGGGGCGCCGTTCATCGTCCTGGCGACGATCTTGGAGCTGGCTGCGGCCGCGCCCATGCTTCGCGGCCAGAGGCTCAGCGAGCGTGTTGGCGCCGGCGCGCCGTTCTCGTTCTGGCTGGTGGGCTTGGTGGCGGCTACGGCCGCGTCCGCGCCTCGCGGCCACGGGCTCAGCGGGGGCGGTGGCACCCTTGCCTGGGCGCCGTCTGTCCGCGCTGTTGTCGCGTGCTGTGGCGCGGTGACCGCGGCCGCGGCCGGGCCGCGCGGCCTGTGGCTCAGCCTGGGCTCAGCGCGGTCGGCGTTGCGGCGTGTAGCGGCGGGGGTGGTCGCGTCGCCTTGTTGGTGCTGGAAGATATCCAGTTAGCGTGAAAGCGAGGCCGGGCGAGCGTGCGAGGCGGAACCGGGCGAGGCTGGGCGAGAGGCGCGTAGAAGCGTAGAAGCGTGGAAGCGTGAAAGCGTGGAAGCGTTAAAGCGTAGAAGCGCAATAGCGCTTCGAAACGTCTTAGCGATTAGAAACGTCTTTGCTATCAGAAATCTGCCATATTTTTCGTCCCCCGCCCCCGTTCCCCAGTGGAAGGGCAGCGCCTGTAGGGCGCGAATTTTTCACCTACTTCAAGACTCCCCGAAACTTCGCCAAAACAGCGCCTGGGCTAGAGAACGGGGGCGGGGAACGAAAAATATGGCAGATTTCTGATAGCAAAGACGTTTCTAATCGCTAAGACGTTTCGAAGCGCTATTACGCTTCTACGCTTCTACGCTTTTACGCTTTCACGCTTTCACGCTTTTACGCTTACACGCTTCTACGCCTCTACGCGCCTCTCGCCCGGCCTCGCCCGGCTCCGCCTCGCACGCTCGCCCGGCCTCGCTTTCACGCTAACTGGATATCTTCCTGCGTGGCCCGCTGGAGGGGGGCACGCCGCTGCTGTTCCCGGGCCCGCGGCGCTGGCGGCGCCCGGCGGATGACAGAGCGCGGGCGGCGGGGGCGGCTCTGGTCGTCCTCGCTGTCACTGCTGTCCTGGCCGATAATGGGGGGGTGGCATGGCGGCCACGGCGCGGTCCGGCGTTGGTGGTGGTAGCGCACGGTGTACCGGAGTGACTAGCGGCGGGGGTGTCCGTGTTGCCGCCCTGGGCACCGGCAGCACCCGGCGGCGTAGCTGTTGCTGGGATCGCTGTGTCTCCCGGTCCTGTGAAAAGACACGGACCATGAAATTTTTTGCTCCTAGCACTGCCTCCACTCTGCCCTCCGCCCAATGGGTGGATTTTGTGTTGTCGAACAGCGAGACCCAGACCGCGTCGCCGACAGCAGGTTCGACTCTCCGTCCGGTAAAGTATATCTTCATTGGTAATGTACAAACTAAAGTGTATAAACCACGTGGCAGAGGAGAGGGAGAGAGTACTCCGAGAGTGGTGTATAGGGGATCACGAAAAACATTTTTCATTTATGAATCTTAAAAATTAATTTTAAAAAAATAATTGCAATGTATAAATGTTCAGGTAGATCCTGGTCACGATATTCTCCGGACTGTCCGATGCATGTCCGTGTAAGTGGGATAGGACTGTCCGAAATCTTGCTGATTTTGTAACTTTTTAAAGTTTTCTGGAACGGTCCGATGGATAGAGTTGGAACTGTCCGACGGCTAACAGAAACAATCATCTACTTCCATAAAGGGCCATTGTCGAGGAGGAATAAAAAACTTTCTGGCGAAAGCAAAAGGCTCCCCTAACGGGGGCCTAAAAATTAAGGCAAAGAATGAAATTGTGTTCTATAGTCGCAACATTGGCCTGGGGGACCATGTTGGAGAAGCCTTCCAGGCCACCTGGCCGCCGCCGGTCTGTACGACGTTGGCCTGCAGGACCAGACCCCCGCCCGCGAACCCCTCACTCCCCCCTCCCCTCTTCCTCTTCTCCCACGTCGTCCAAAGATCCGCCAGCCCGCTATACATGCGCGCGCAATGGGTTGTCTACCTAACAGGAGACCACAATCCGCAAAGCGTTTGTAATTGTTTGCAGTTTGAAGGTCCGTCATACTGTTATTGTAATACCTCCGTAATACCGCGTAATACCCTGTAATACCGCGTAATACCGTGTAATACCGCGTAATACCGTGTAATACCGCGTAATACCTGTAATACATGAATTATGTAATACCGTGTACACCAAAATTCCGAGTGAAAACCCCCTCGCCTCTACCCTAAGCCCCTATGGCACGACTTGCAAAAATTCATCTTAGCAAGTGACAAATTTGACTCACAGGAAGAAAAAAAGGAGAAAAAGCGTTTACCGTACACTGTTTGTTGAAGTACAGCGAATCCTGTTAGAAATAAGTACAGTATATCCAGTAAAATGAACTACAGTAAAGGCTGGCATAAAAATTAACTGGATGTGCTGTAGCTTTTTTCTACAGTGTGGGTAGCCCGCCCGCCCAGGCGCTGTGTCGGGGTGGCTGCCTATCCCCAGGTTTGTAGGCGCTATACGGACGGCGCGGCGCATCCCCCCCTCCCCCATACCTCTTTCCCCGGCGCGATGCAAAAGTAATGACAACGTACAAATAATAAAGAGAAACGGAAATGCGTAAAGCGTGCTGGGTTTTGAAGTAAGAATGCAACTTCATAAGCATTTGCATAACTGGTGTGAGTTTAATTAATTAATTTCTTTATTTTACTTAATTAACAAGCCTAAAGAGCAGCTCCATGGTGGGCAGATACAATAGTTATTATTACGGTAATCGTGGCGTATTAAAGGTAGTGAATACAAGTTTAAAGAATTTTTAAAGAAGGGGATTTTTAGACAACAGACTATTTAGTTTTCTTTTGAAAGTTTTAGTTTTTTTTTCCCCCTTTTTTTTCTCTCCTGATTTCTTCTGGCAGACTATTGAAGTTTTGGATGCAATTATTTCGGACAGCTTGTAGTTTCTTCCGGGATTTCCATGTGCGTCAGTTTAAACATTGTGATGGGGCTTCCCTCCGCGGCGCGGCTGCAGTGCGGGTGCGAGCTGGGCGTGTCCGGTCAGGGTCCAGCCTCGGGCGCGGCCGCTAGGGCGCCGCCCGCCGCACAGGGTGTGCACAGTGGCTGCACAGCAGGTGCTGCACCCCCGGCAGCGCGGCCCGCACCGCCGCGAGCTGCTCCCTGCAGGCCGTGACTGTGTGGCCGTCCCTCCACCACCCCCTCCGCAGCACGAGCCTCAAGAGCGCCCGCAGCCCGCACCGCCCCAGCAGGGAGTGCAGGTCGCGGCAGTTGTGTGGCCACCGCTGCTCCCCCGGCGTGCCCACCTCCAGCTCCAGCTCCTCCAGAGTGCCGCCGTGGGCCTGCAGCAGGGACTGCAGGGTGGCGCGGGGGATGTTGTCCACGCGGAGCCACCGCAGGCCGCTGTGTCCCGGCGGCAGCGCGCCCAGCTCGGGGGGCGCAGCGCCCAGGGCGGGATCATACACCACGTGCAGCCTCTGCAGCCGCGGCATGGCGTGCACGGCGCGCAGGTGGGGCTCGCGGGGGCAGAGCAGCTCCAGCCGCTCCAGGGTGGGGGCGGCGCGCTGCAGCAGCTCCAGGCTCCAGGCGGGGTCACTGTCGCAGAACACCCTCACCAGCCGCACCACCTGCAGCAGGACACAGAGTCAAAAGATTTTTTTAGCAGATGATACGAAGGTATCAGCCTGCTTGTACTGTCATACAGCGAGCAGTCTGCAGAGAGCAGCGCAGCGAGCAGAGAGCAGCTAGTGTGGCATTATATTATATACAGGGGGGAAAATTTCGCGCGGCGGCGCGCGGCGGCGCGCGGCGGCGCGCGCCCCTCACTATACTCGAGCAAAACCAGGAGGAGCCTTGGCTTATGGGAGCTCTCTTAACTATTGCCTCCTCCGATACCGCCGCAACATTCTGACCTGCTCGGGTCCCGACCGTCTCGTCTTTCCGCAGACCCTCCCCGGACCCTCCTCTCGAGGCGTCGTCGCTGAATGCGGAAACACTATGCCGGAACCCAAACGGACTGGCCCTTTCGAATTCAATAGTAAAATTTTGACGAAATTTAGAAATCCCCTATTATTTTTACATAGCGTTAATGATATTAGAAAAAGAAGACCTTGTGTGCAAACGGCACCTCGATCCGACAATTTTAACATTTTACAAAATATTGCGACTTACAAGGGTCGATGACAGTGGGCTGTCTGCTTCATCTGCAAATCTGTCTATTTCTCTCGCTTTGTTACTTTCGCTCTATCACAATTCATTTTTCTCCGTCTGCCCTTCCCTTATTAAATTGTTAATTCACTGACAACAATTTGTGTACGTTATCCAAAAAAACTCAAACTGCTAAAAAAGTTGGATTTTTTTAAAAAAAGAATTTTTGCGGGGTGGGGGAGGGGATCGAGGGTTGGGGGTAATTATGTCAGTTAAAACTGCTCGATACAAGGTGCAAACTATTGAATGTTTAGATCACACAAAAATTTGCTAAAAAGTTAACTCTTGGAGTGTATTTAAAAGGACGCGTGCAGGCGACTCCTCCTCCTGCGCGACACCCCCACCGAGGGTCGCCTCGACCCACACCAGCAGGTAGTACGGCTACCACCGCCGCAACACGAAAGCTCCTCCTAGTTTTGTCGGAGTATACTCAGTATACTCCACGCCACCTCTCGGGACGCTCTGCTGCCGGGCCGCCGGGCCGGTGCCCCCTCCCGCCCCGCGCCCCGCGCCTCCCCCCTCCTAGCCCAGCGCGACAGCGCTCCGCTTCCCTGCAGCCTGCGACGCGTAGGGACAACTACCATACGTATCATCTGCTTTCAAGTTCCGGCGCTCCGGAACTTTTTGGTCACGGTCGCGTGGTCTGTTTTTTTTATTTAATTTTTTATTTTACAGAAAATTGCCTCTGCGCGGGGCTTAAGTTCCTTGGACCAGTTTCCACGAAAAGCTGTCTTCTCATTCACAGAGCAACTGACAAGGTTTCGACGGATGGCTGGCTTTTGTTCGCCTGTATAACTTTCGTCCGAAATTCTTCTTTACTTAGAAACATTTTCTCCATAAGTTTGTCCGAATTCGTACAGAAATGTGTTCAAAATGTTACGCAAGCTATGCATGTGCAATGACTTACATATAATGTGAAAAAATATCTTTAGAGATTTACGATATATTTTGCAAGTACTGACTTGCAAAAACTGTTGTAAATTTACGACAAACCATTCATGTTCGTAATTGAATTTCAAATCCATAGGTAGTGCTTGTAATTCGACGATTTGTAATCGTAATTTTACAACTGAACTTTTTGGAAAATTTTCCCGTCAACCTACGACTTTTTTTCACAGTGTAAGCTATGTCCAAGATAGGATATAAGAGTAATTCCATACGAAAGGGTAGGTGAGTTGACGTCATAGTCACCGATTTGAACCACAAATTGAGGGCATGTTTCTTTTCACTAAAAACGTTTTGAGCCAAAATTTTAGCCTCCTAGGTCGAACGGTTCCAGAGGGGCAAAATGGGTTTTCCGACCATTTTTTCAGGGTGTGTCATGTAAGGTGTAACTGTGTAACTTACTGCTGCAGGCTGCAGCGCGAACGCGATGCGACGCGCACCGAACGGACGCGGGCTACCGTGTACTCGCTGTAGTGTAACACCTCCGTAATAAACCACCGAGTCAACCAGCGGAGCCACCACCACTACATCTAGTATTTCCTTTCTAACAAAGGGTTGGTCCCAGAGGCTTCAAAATTTGCGCAGGCTATCTTTAGATGGTAGAGTTCAAGAAGAAAAAACACAAAATTTTAAATATTTTTACTATTTTTTGATTTGGAAACTATCTTTTAAATTAAAAATCTCAAATAGGGAACTCCGTAGCTAGGTCAGCCCGGAAGTAGAAGAAAAAAATCTTCGGGCACGGGGAGTAGAGGGGACGAGTGGGGACATACCCCTCCCCCCCTGCCTGCTAACCCCCGTGCCCGAAGATTTTTGTTCTTCTACTTCCGGGCTGGCAAAGCCCCGGAGTACCCTATAAGGTATCGAGATTTTTTCCCCCAAAATGTTTTTTTGATTGCCCTTTTTCTATATGAAAATGCATATCAAAGAACTTTTTGGGCGCTCTAATGGTTTTGGAGTACTATGTCGTGTTATTTTATTTTCTTTAAAGCCGCACTTAGAGAACCAAAATTTTATTTTCTGGTGACCATCTAGAAATGATCAGGACCTTGAAAAACGCATTTCTACATGGTCGCCAAAATAACTTATTTTGGGTTCAATACTTGTGAAATTTCGGATGAGGGAGTGTTGGACCAAAAACAAAGTGGTTTGGCGACCATGTAGAAATGCGTTTTATGAGTTTCTGATCATTTCTAGATGTTCGCCAAAACGCATTTCTAGGGGTCCAACACTCCCATATCCGAAATTTCACCACTGTTGAAGTTAGTATCGGTACCTCCGAACAACATGCGCTCAGAATCCTTCCTTCCCCACAAACCCGCTTATTTGGGTGCGCCGCCCCACACAAGCGCTCATCTCGCTGGGCGCGCCGACATAACCGCTCATCTCCGCGCGGCCGGGGCGCTGGTTAGGTTATGATGCCCCTCGTATTTTAAGTAATATTAGGCGATACCGAATGCTTTCATGTTAAATATTTGTGTCAGAAGTATTGTTGATGAGTAAGACCAACAATGGATTCCAATTTTCCTTTCGAAATAGAAACTAATAACATTAAAATGTCTTTTGAAAGTTGTGAAGCGTGCCCCCGTATTTCAGAGAGATGAGCGGTTATGTCTGGCAGCCCACGCAGATGAGCGGTTCTGTGTAGACTCGATCAAAGATGAGCGGTTCTGTGGGGCTTACATAGCGCTGAGCGCTTGTTGTTGGGAGGTACCGGTATGGTAACCATGTGGAAATGCTTTTTTTGAGGTCCTGATCATTTCTAGATGGTCGCCAAAGTAACTTTTTTCGGGTCCGCAAGTGCAGCTTTAATGAAAATAAAGTAACACGAAATAGCCTCTAACTCCCAAACCATTTGGTATGCATTTCTTAGTAGAAAACGGCGATTTAAAACCTTGGGGGAAAAACCTCGATACCATATTTGAGATTTTTAATTTAAAAGAGAAGTTTCCAAATCAAAAAATAGTAAAAGTAACATTTAAAATCTGATCTTTTTCCTTCTTGAACTCTACCCTCTAAAGATGACTTGTGCAAATTTTGAAGCCTCTAGGACCAACACTTTCTCTATTTAAAATTTACCCAAAGTCAAAATTAAGCAAATTAAAAGGTCGGAAAACCCATTTTGCCCATATCTCTGGAACCGTTCGACCTAGGAGGCTAAAAATTTGGCTGAAAACGTTTTTAGTGATAAAAACATGCCCTCAATTTGTGGTTCAGATCGGTCAACTCACCCACCCTTTCGTATGGAATTACTCATAACTAACCTGTCTCACTGCGGGAACACACGCAAAAAAAAATAAAAAAATAAAAAAAAATTATTCGGTGCTGAGAAAAAAACAAAAACAGGTGTACTTATTTTTGAGCTGTATAGGTGCAGCTATTTTTTAAGCAACCGTGCTTTTTTTTTAGCAACCGTGCTTATTTTCCAGCTACCGTGCTATTTATCTTCCGCTGTTTTAAGTTTTTAGCCGTCATGCCAATTTTTCACCCGTGACGCTGTACCACCTGTGACCCGTAGCGCTTCCGAACTGTTGCGTTTGTGACCCGAAGCGCCTACGAGCAGTAGCCGCTCCCGATATGTAGCGCTTGTGACCCGTGACCCGTCGCTAACAATAATCAGGCTTGACTTGTGAGGCATATATCACTCGAGGGGATGCCCGCTCTCACGGTAGCCCCGGCGGGCTGGTGCTGGACACTGGACACTCACCCCCAGCACCTCCTGCAGCGCGGCTGCCTTCTCCGCGCGTCCGCATCGTCCGCATTGTTCACGGCCGTCGAGGCTGGATTTATACGCATTCATTTCCCGCGGTGGCGACGCCTGGGCAGGCGGGGGGTCCAGGGCTGCAGCGGGAGGGCGCGCAGCTGCAGGTGGGGGGTCATCTTCAGCTGCAAAACCTGCTCCGCTCTGAAAATACACATTGCGCTCATGTTATCGAAACAGTGAATCTCCTCACGCTACACGTAACACAAAACTTGCGTTCACAACGTCGGTACGTATAGGTAACCCTCACAACCCTTGAGCCTTGCCTACCTGAGTGAGCGCGGCCCTACTGGCCACCGCGACCCAGAGGGCCTTGATCAGGGGGTCCTCGGTGTTGGCCAGGGTGCCGTTGAGTTGTCGGTCGCCGGCGCGCAGGGTGAGGTCCCAGGACTGCGCGGAGAGCAGCGTGAGGGCGTGCAGGACCTGCTCGCCCTGGCACTGCACGTCCGGGAGCAGCGCGGCCGCCTCCTGCAGCGCGCCCGCGGGCACCTGCTCCTTGAGCCTCCCCTCGGCGGCCCTGGCGTTGAGCACGGCGTGCTCGTCCCAGCAGCGGCGCGCGGTGGCGGCGCGGCAGTCCAAGCACCAGCCGCGGGGGATCCTGCGGGGGCAGGACGGGCTGGTGAGCGCAACAGGACGCAACAGGCCTGCAGCCCGAGGTGCAGCTGGCTAGAACTAACGCCCTACTCTAGGGCTGCAGCTAGAACTACGTTTACCTGGCGTCGCCTTGACGTCGCATCAGGCAGAAGTGGTTAGGCTGCTCGGCGGGCGACCCGGTGAACACCTGCGGGAGAAAGACGATTGTGTGAGTATGGCGCCACAGAGCACCCCGTCAGCTCGCGGGGGCGGGACACCCCATCTGCTCGCGGGTGCGGGAGAACCCCTCAGCTCGCGGCTCGCGGGTGCGGGACACCCCGCCAGCTCGCGGGTGCGCGACACCCTGTCAGCTCGCCTGTGCGGGACACCCCGTCAGCTCGCCGGTCAGCTCGTGACTCACCCTTCTGCACATGGGGCACTGCTGCAGGCGCCGCAGGCACTGCAGGCACACGGTGTGGCCGCACGGCAGCACCTTCGGCACGCGCTCCTCCTCGTTGTAGTCCTCCAGGCAGAGGCTGCAGTCCATGGTGGCGTCAGGCCCTGCTGACTCGCTGATGCCTGAGCTGAGACTGAGCGGCTGCAGCCTGCAGCTGCAGACTTGCGAGATCCCGAGTGCTCCTCGTCGCCACGAGGGCGCGTTCAGATCGCCACTCGATGCCACCTGGAGCGCTAGCATCGCCACTTTCATTGCCACCCGGAAGAGCGAGAATGTTCAAATCGCCACTTCAGCGTACAAGTTACCTCTTTCGTCGCCACCCACACCCATGAATGAAAAACAAAATGTTTTGTCCATTTTATTGGCCCAATAGTACTTCATCACTGGAAAGGTACTCGTCACATTCCCCGTAATGAGCGAAGCTTTTTTTTCATCGCTCAGTAAAAGTGACGTTCACTAAAACGAATCAAATCAAGTTTTTTCTGGTATTTTGGTCCAAGTGTCACTTGCACATGGTGGTGTTTAAATTATGCACATTTGTTTTACCAGTGTGGGTGGCAAGCATGTAGCAGGTACGCGAGTTCATGCTAGACCAAGGGTAAGGAACGGAAGAATAAAAAATACGATTTCAGGTAATCCTGTTAGGCACGAAGTTCGTTTATGTTTTTGTTTCACTAAATAATTCGGTAGATGGTTTAAGTATAGAAATTTACTTTAAAAATTCTAGCCTTATGGGTCATGTTATTGAATTTGTTTTCTTTCAGGGTCACTAGCTCAGCGGGTCACATGCCAAATTTTAGCTTTCTAGCTCAATCGATTTAGAAGTTAGTCTCTCAGTAAAAATTGTCCGATCAGCTTGATTTTTGAACTGTACGCTCGTTGTGCAATGGGCATTCGAACACCGCTTTTACATTTTTATTCTCACGTGTCTTTCCAAATTTTATTTTTTGAACTACTGTGCATGAGTTGAATCAACAAGTCCCCGGCCCCGGTCCTCCTCCCCTGCGCGCCGCGCCGAGGGGTAGAGCACTCGCAACAATGGCGACTCGGCTCGGCTCCCCTTTCCACGCTGCTTTCCCGAGACAAGTCGAGTATTACCATAGAAACGGAGATTTTAGATCGAAATTTCTCAAAATTGGTCGCTGACTTTGGGCTGGCCCTTCAGCAGTGAACTAAGGACAGGGGCGGACTGGGACCAGAAGGGCCCGGGCGGGGCGAACCCTCAGGGGCCCATTTTTTTTTTCAACACCCCCCTCCCTTTCCCGCTTTCACCATGTTTTTAACTTTTAATAAGGAAAAAGTGAATTAGTTCTGTTTTCAAAATAATAATTCTTGTTGAATGTCACATAGTTTCATTCTACGAAAGCAATAACAGGTAAATGGTAACAAAATAACACATAGATGTCCAGATCGCGGCTCAGTGTGTTCATGTGGAATGTGAAGGGTTGCCACAAATTTTAATTATTTTCTAGCTTTTGTGGAATTTCCCTGACTGTAAAGTCCTGCATATCGATCCGATGAATCAAACGCGAGCGAAGCGAGCGGATTATTTTTTTCTTCGGTAGCAAAAACAGACCATTTTTCGATAAGCTTCTGACTTTTGTCACGCAAACAGCAGTGTTTTTGATAACACTAGGCAAAATCATAGGCTCAGTCAAATCTGTATTTTTTTTTCTTGAGTCTTTATTCAAATTCTCGATAAGTTTTCTCCAGATATTTAGCCCCTTTTTTTTTGGAATTCTCCTGACTTATAAGTACTGCGTACCGATTCAATTAATGAAACGCGAGCGAAGCGAGGGGGCCTCAACTCACCCAAAATTTGTACACATGATTTCAAGATTTCACATAATTTCACATGATTACACCTCTAATAATTGAAAGAAATAACTCGTAATATAAGTACAAGCGTATTTTGAGCTTTATGAGCCCAAAACACGCACTCAAATCAAATTTTTTCGGCAATAGATCCACAATTATTAACAATGATTTCGAAGATATCAGCGATTGTGTACACATGATTTCAGGAGTTGAGGCCCCCTCGGAGCGAAGCGAGCGTAAATTTTTACTTTGCAAAGTAGAAAAAAATGACAAGTTTTCGACAAGCTTTTGACTGTCGTCTGTCACCCCAATCGCAATTTGTTTTGCTAACATCAGGCAATAATACGGGCTCCACTGAAAATCTACGAGTCATAATTTCTCGCCCCATACGAGTGAGAATTTGAGGGCAATTTTATTACTCTCTGGAGAGTAAGAATTTTTTTCCTCGCCCTTTATGAGAAAGAATTTTGAGACCTCGCCCAAATAAAGTGAGAATTCGTGCTCAAATTAAGTGACGTTAAAATATCCTTACTCAAATAGAGCGAGGCTCAAAAATATCTCGCTCGAAAAGAGTGAGGTTAAAAATTCTCACTCTAATTTAGTATAGACTTTAACGTCGTTCAGAGTTGTGGCAACCCTATGGTGTGGCTTTTGGCTCCTAGCACTTCGATACTTTACAATTGTAGGTAATCAGAGGGCCCTCCTGGCTCCTGGGGCCAGGCGTTACTCAAACAAGGGAGGCGGGCTCAGCGGCCGAGGGAGAAACGACTTAGGTAATCCAGCTGACAAGGATTGGTCACTAGGGGTGATATGGTAATCCGAGGAAATTTGGGTGAAAATTAGATTCTAGGCAGTTTTTAGATGGAAACCCCGGCAGTTATCCCAGACATGTTCCGGGTAATCCGGTTGACGCCGAAACCTTGAGTCGTTTTCCCCATGTCAGGGCCCCTTCGGACCTCTGGGCCCTGCGACTAGGCATTTTGCAAGCGGAAAGGGGCCCCAGGGGCCCTTCGGGCCTCTGGGGCCCGGGCGGGAATCCCCGCCTTCCCGCCCGGGCCAGTCCGCCCCTGTCTAAGGAGATCGAGTTCTACCTCTCTGCCAAGTCTTATGAAAATCCTATAGAAAAATCTCAGGATTTAGGTAAGGGGCCGTGCTGATAAAAAAAATCGCATCCTGACACAAAACCATAAGGCTACTTCGTGCCTAAAAAAATCCTTCCGGCGGCCGGGCTGGAGCGGTTCCGAGAACCGGCCCGGCCTCCCGGCCCGGCCCGGCCCGGCCGGCCGCCGCCAGCGCCAGATCGCCACTTTCGTCTCCCTCACGGTGTAGAGAGATACGGTGCCGGCACGAGCCTACCTGCGCTGAAGTAAGATCCGTACCGTATTCTAGTTGCTGGGCCGGCCGCAGCGCGGCGCGGCGGTCAGGTAAGAGTCAACTAATGTGCCGATCCCACCTACCTGCGGCCCGGGTCAAGCACCCCGGCCGCCGGCGGGCCCGGCTCAGCTTAGCACGAGCAGGTCAAGTACTTTCCCTCTCGAGGCACAGCGAGAGAAGGTGGGGGGCGCGCCCGGCGGGCCCGGCGGGACCATCAACTGGCCCCCTAATGCTTGACCTGCTCGTGCTAAGCTGAGCCGGGCCCGCCGGCGGCCGGGGTGCGCGCCCCGGGCCGCAGGTAGGCGGGATCGGCACGTTACCTGACTCTTACCTGACCGCCGCGCTGCGGCGGCGAGCGGGGGTACTAGAATACGGTACGGATCTTGCATCAGCCGCCAACACGGGAAAGGCCCGCTCGTGCCGGCACCGTATCTCTCTACACCGTGGTCTCCCTCCACGGCCACCGTGGTCGCGCAAGTGGTCGCAGGGTCGCAGGTAGATTTGGAGAGGATTAGGGACGTCCCGGGTGCAAAACACACTGTGAACTCGAGAAAAACCGCCGCCGGGGGAAAAGGCGGTACGTCGGACCCAGAAGGCGCCCTCCCCCGCCCCGCTCCACACTGAGAAAAATATCTTTGTAGATTTACGATTTCTTTTGTAAATAATGATTTACGAAATATGTTGTAAATTTACGACAACCCTTCTTTGCACGTAATTGAATTTCAAGTTGGTCGATACGTAGTGCGTGTAATTTTACGAGTTGTATTTGTAATTTTACAACTCCACTTCTTGGTAAACCTAGAATTTTTTCCACAGTGTTGGGGAAGAGGGAGTGGGGTTACGGAAATCCGTGGGAATGGATCAGGATGAGGCGGTGCGCTGGGCCGTGCGGGGCGGGGCGGGGCTCTATTCCTAGGGAGTTTTCGAAAAACCAAGCAGCTTCTCTTATGGAGAAAATACTCAGGGTGCTTGAGAACCAGGAAGAAGTGTTTGCAGTGCCCTTCACCCCGCGCTCTCCCCGTGTCCCTCTCTCCCTTCCCCCTCTCCTCCATCCCCCTCCTCCCTCTCTCTCGACCCCGCGCTCTCCCCGTGTCCCTCTCTCCCTTCCCCCTCTCCTCCATCCCCCTCCTCCCTCTCTCTCGCTCGCTCTGTCCTGTGGGAAATAAATCGAGCAGCTTTCTTATAGCGTTTCCAAAATAAACGCGACTCCCCCCCCCCTCCCCCTGCCCCTTCAAGGGGTCGAATCCATCATCGCGCCACAAATCAGACAAGTAAGGCCCGACCCCCTCCCCCTTTCTCTCCTAAACTTTTTTTTCTTTTTATGGGGCCAGAGACTCGGTTGTTCGAGCGTCGGTTTGATGTTGTCTCAGTCTCAGCGGCTTGCGCGTCGACTGGGAAACAACTCAGAATTTTGGTGGACAGATTTTTAGGCCCCCGTTAGGGGGGCCTATTGCTCACGCCCGTGAGTTTCTTCTTGACGATGGCCCCTTATGGACGCAGCAAATCGTGCCCAGGCGATTCGTACAAAATTACAATGAAAAATACTACAAAAAATTAGAAATTTTTTGAGACAGGTCTGATGCTAAACTACTGTCTATACGTTTTTGCATAAAATTAGTTTGCATCCTCCGTTTCTATGGTAATTGCGAGCCGAGCACCCTGTGCCGAGCCAAAATTGACACCCTCCAAAAGGCTCTGCCCAATAGAAATGTTTCGCGCGAAAATACAACCAATAAAAACGTCCGCCTGTTGCTTTGTACCTCGATATCCAAAAGTTTCACCGCACAGAGTGGTCACGTCAGAATCGTTGCAGATTCACGCCATGTAAAAGGGTTCACCACCAGGAGACTTTCAAACGTGACCACTAGCTAGCCGCCGTGCCTCCTGATTGTTGGCTGGGACTGTAATTTCGCCGTGGGCGGGGCTTGTGACATTACCGCCAACCTCAGAGTGAATCCTCAGTTCATGTTTTCACTGAAAAATACAAATAGGTCAACCCTTGTGTTCCGTGTTAATGCGTGGAGGCTTGCACCGTTGTTTACTAAAGGTTAGCAACATCATTTTACGTCGTTACTTAATCTAAAACTAGCAAAATATATTTTGTGTTGGTTTGAGTGGACACCAAGCCGGCGTTGTTTAGAGCTGGTCCGCTCGGCGCCATGTTTGTGTCTTAAATGTGAGGCGGATAAAATTCACGATTTGGGCTCTCACACAGACTTTTGACCTAATATTTTAAATTTCTATATCATTTAATGGTAAGTGTGTGGCAAATGTGAAACTAGAACCCTTTAATTCATGTCTGGTGGTTCGATTTAGTGGTTGCCAAGCGCGTTGTTGACAGCTGGCCCGCTCGACGCCATGTTTGTGTTGGAAATGTGAGACGTATAAAATTCACGATTTGCCTCTGTGTCTGCCTCTGTGTTTCTTCTGAATGTGTGCTAACTGTGTGCTAAAGGCCTGCAACATAACTTAACGTCGTCACTAAATTAAAAACTTGCCAGATACATCCTAGGTTGGTTTGAGGTGGGACGCCGTGTGGCGCCGTGTCACCGGCCCCGCGCCGGCCCTCTCCAACCATGGCCACCACGGCCGGTGGCTGAGGCTCCCACCTCGCGACTTAAAATCATTGTATAAAGTTATCAAAACGTTGACAAGTCGAACTGAATGCGTAAATATTGTTTCTGCACCAGCAGAAAATGTTTTGGTAAGTTTGAATTCAATCTGGTGAACAGAATTCTTGAAATAGTATGTACTTAAATAATTTTACGAATCCTATTTTTTACCTACTGATTGAACCTCCTTGAAACTTTGGGAAACGATTTCCGCATGTCTGAAACTGCTTACATTCATTTCGGCTGTCTAAAATATCGTTCAGCTAAAATAAACAGCCGCTGGTGCGCTAGTGGAGGTCCCAGCCTAGAACCATAAAAGCGATAGGACTGGGCACTCACACCTCAAACGCGCTCCGTTCTGTCGGAGGCGGCGGCGCCTCCCCCAGCCGACCCACCGGCACCGGCCTTTTTTTATAGAGTAGAGGTCCCAGCCTAGAACCTAGAAACGACAGGACTGGGCACTCACACCTCAAACGCGCTCCGTTCTGCCAAAGGCGGCGGCGCCTCCCCCAGCCGACCCACCGGCACCGGCCTTTTTTTATAGAGTAGAGGTCCCAGCCTAGAACCTAGAAACGACAGGACTGGGCACTCACACCTCAAACGCGCTCCGTTCTGCCAAAGGCGGCGGCGCCTCCCCCAGCCGGCTGCGGTTTGTCTAGCCTACGTTATTTGCCCTGCGGCCAGGAGTGCCGGCGAGGCAAGCCGAATTGGCATTGTCGCAGGCTCGGGTGCTCGGGCGCTCGGCCCCTCTGCGTGGCGCGCAGGGGAGGAAGGAGGACCGTGGTATATTCAGTTACGTAACCAGAAAATAAGAAAAAAATAAAATAATATAATTGCTTAATTTTTGGGACTTCTGTTTAGCGGATGAAATTCGTGATGTGATTCTCACAAATATAGTTCTAACTTAAGTTCTTTCTCATTCTGTGGCTAGTGTTAAAACCAAGGGGGCCGTTTAACGCGTTAGCGTTAGAATTTTTTAACCTAACTTAATTTGAGCACGAATTCTCACTTTATTTGGGCGAGGTCTCAAAATTCTTTCTCATTAAGGGCGATGAAAAAAATTCGTACTCTCCAGGGAGTAATAAAATTGCCCTCAAATTCTCACTCGTATGGGGGAGAGAATTATGACTCGTAGATTTTCAGGGCACAAATTGTCGAACAAAGCGTCCCCCATAGCAATTTCTCTTGCGGTATCATCTGCTTTCAATACCAATCTTGATTGATATTTTTTTCCTTTTTTGCTAAGATGTATCATCTGCTAAAAATCGATAATTTACGCAAATTTTTCTCACAGTGTTCGATTTGAACTTAAATAACTCGGGCGCGGATGTAGGCCCGACTGGAAGGGGGAGGGGGGGGGGGGGCGGCGTACTCCTGGTTGCCTACATACAGGAGGTTTGCCGCACTATTTGCCTACTTTACAGGCGGCTATCTAGTGACGGAAAGAGGGGGGCATCGCGAAACCAATGCCCCTACCCCCCACCCGCCCTTCCTCCTTAATCCGCGCCTGGCACAACTCTCACTCACCTGACTTACCCTGTCCCGGGCCCGAGGCTGTTCGCGGAGACATTGTAATCTCAACCCGCTTTGCCACCATCTCTAACTTTTACACTCAGGCTCGAAGCGGCTCGCGTGGTAGGTGACACCATGGCCTCTTCAGATCGGACCAAGTAGGGTCGTTGGGCTCTGTGCACAGTGATTGTATGTTCACTCTCAGCCCACTAATGACTTTTTCTTTCGTAGACGACTAAAAATTTTAAACTTCGGAAAATATTTAGGAATTTCTAAATATTCCTTACAAATTCGTAAGTATTTGACGAACTTTTTTTCTAAGTAATTAAATAGTTAATATTATTGGTAATTGCTAAATAAATAACTAAGAAATTGTGCTTATTACTTAGTAATTTCCCAAGTATTACTGTTGCACAAAATTTTTAGTGGTTACTTACAAAATTTACGTAAGTGGGCTGAGAGTGTTTGACGACTGAAGGGGTCTCAGACAACAGGCGACGCGTGAGCGGCACAGGGTCGAACCTCTCGCTCGCTCTACGCATTCTCCATCCATAGTCTCATCTTTCTCCCTCGGCGCCACTCCCGCGGGCCGCCGGTCTCAGACCCCTGGACAAGCAGTGCGCAGCAGTGAGGCCAACAGCCTGTACTGTCAACAGAGCCATGAAGAAATAGTACTTGGAAAATAATTCATAAGTGACTAGAAAAGGTGCGTTGCCGATTGTCTGAGCTAGGCTGTAAGATATCAAGAAGGCGTGTAGATTTCGTTGTTGCTAGCAACACGAGCGCTCTCAATCACCTACCCATAAGGTATCATCAGCTAAAAATGATCAGTAACGTAAAAGGGAACTAGTGCGTACAACTGCCGGTGCCGGTGGCTTAAATAGGGTTTTAAACAGCAGAAGGGCAGCAGAGACACGGGGGTCCAAAACACACACTAAACCCTTGTGCACTATGTTGTGCATAAGCATGCAGTAATATAAACAAACATGAGAGTCGGCACGAATTCCATGCGTAACTATGTACAATTTGTGCATAGTTATGCACAATTCGTACATAATTATGAATAAAATTTGTTTATGATTCTGCATGTTTATGCACAAATAAAATGCATAAGGGTTTAGTGTGCAGTAACAGGCCAAAAGAAAAAAAATCATTTTGATGCAAACTTTTGGACGCATGTAGAGTTGCAAAAAAAGACATAACATGGAATAGTGATTGGTGATTTATTGTTTTTCTTTTTCCAGTGTACAGCGTTATTAATAGTGTTAATTACGGCTTTATTAACTGCGTTGTTAACAGAGTTATTGACGGTGTTATTGCATTACGTATTGGAAGTGAGTGAGGTTAAATAACTCATTTTGTAATGCTGTGTACGGAGGCGGGAAGGGAATCACACGGTAGCTGTTGACTCGATGTTTTATTGTACACACCATATATATACACTAGCTACATACACACTCTACACACAGCTCTCACACACACGATCACACGCTGGGCTCAGGGAGGTAGCGAGGCGGTGCGCTCACGCTACAGCAGGGGAGGTCTGGGCCGCGTACAGGTGTAGCGGTCCAGACAAGAAGTGACAGCCCGGCCGACGGGGCGGCCGGTCTGTCACCGGATCAGGTGCGCCCTCTGGCGGCGGGTGCCCGTCCCCGGCCAAACCCTGGCCGTATGGCACGGACAGTGCACCCCTCCCCCCCGGGGCCTTATTGGCTCTGGAGGAGCTCCTCCTCTTGAAGGTCTCCCCAATCTCCGACGGGGCCGTCCAGAGGCCGTCCTCGGTGACGTCGAGAACGTCCTCGTCCTCGACGTCTAGGTTCAACCCCGGGGGGTACCCCTCTGCCGGCCGGGTCTGGCGCGTGGAGCGTCGGAGCGGTTGTGGGGGGCTGGCAGCCAGGTCGAGATCGGAGGTGCCCGAAGGCTCCCTCGTTCCTGCTTGGGGATGGACGCATGGCATGTCCTCCCCTCCCTCCTCTTCTGAGGCCGCTGCCTGCTCGTAACGACGCTCCTCGTCGTCGTCCGCGTTCTTGTCTGTGTCGACGACGGCCCGGCCCGGCTGGCACGCGCGGCGGCGCCGCGGCAGGTGCGCGAAGTACTCCGTGTCGGGGCTGGTTGGTGTGGACAACGGAGCCTTCGCGCCCTGGGTCTCCGGCGCGGCTGCTGGGCAGGTTTGAGGCGAGGCTTGTCGCGCACGCTCTTGCCAGACCTCCTGGACTCGCCGGTCGACTGGTTCCTCGTCCTGGTGACGGTCTTGGAGCCGGCTGAGGCCGCGCCCATGCTTCGCGGCCAGAGGCTCAGCGAGCGTGTTGGCGCCGGCGCGCCGTTCTCGTTCTGGCTGGTGGGCTTGGTGGCGGCTACGGCCGCGTCCGCGCCTCGCGGCCACGGGCTCAGCGGGGGCGGTGGCATACCTGACTGGGCGCCGTCTGTCCGCGCTGTTGTAGCGTGCTGTGGCGCGGTGACCGCGGCCGCGGCCGGGCCGCGCGGCCTGTGGCTCAGCGCGGTCGGCGTGGTGGCGTGTAGCGGCAGGGGTGGTTGCGCCGCCGCGGTGGTGCTGCGTGGCCCGCTGGAGGGGCGCACGCCCCAGACAAACCGGGTTGCGGACTAGACCCGGGGGGGACCCGGGGGGGACCCGGGAGGGACCCGATTAATCACCGGAGTGTCCCGGGACAGACCCGGGAGGGACCCGGGTACCTCCCGTGAAACCACGGGGTGGGCCCCGGAGGGACCCGGTAATGTTCCGGGTAGGTGCCGACGTTTTGCCGTAAGCGCGCCGCCGGCGACCGCTGGGGCCGGTCGCAAGGCTCAGCCATCGGCCGATGCCTGAGGCGGTGGCGGCGCCGTCGCTGCGGTTCGCGGCAGCAAAGCGATGCCGACATAGGCGAGGGAGAGTCCCGAGGTAGAGCCGGGACGACCTTCCCCGGGCCTACCCCGGCCTCAACCGTGGCTCCTACCGGCTCAAGAGCAAAATTTTGCCCTGATACCCCATCGGGCTGTCGGCCGGCAGGTTGATTCCATTCCGGTTGCGACGTAGCGCCCGCGCTCCGTTGCAATGGTTTAGACGAGGCTTCGTTTCGTTGTTCCTGCCGTCTCAGACCAGCTATCTCTCTCTCTCTTTATCCATTGGAAGGCAGGTGGTGCAAGAGAGACAAGAGCATCACCCCCACCACATCCCCGATCCTCGGAGACAGCAGAAACAACGAAACGAAGCCCCGTCTAAACCGTTGCAACGGAGCGCGGGCGCTACGTCGCAACCGGAATGGAATCAACCTGCAGCTCAGGGCCAGCTCGATCGGACGAGGTTCGTACCTTCCACGCGGTTTAGCCTGACTCCCTTCTGTGACCCACCCGAGCCCCCACCGAGGTTTCATCGGATGGCCTTCGGGCCAGTGCCGGGTCCCTCCCGGGTCCTTCCCGGGGTGTCTCCCGGACCCCTCCCGGGCTGTAACAAGCACGGCTAAAGCTAGGAATAATACACAAACGCTTGGCGCAGCTCCGACGCAGGGAGAGGCAGGGGACGCGCAACCAGCGCAACGTGCCACTTGGCCCGCCGTGCAGCTTAGGCAACCATTTTCGCAAGGATGTCTTGCGGGCCTGCCTACACCAAGCCACGGCAGGGGCTCGAGAGGGACTCCTGAGACTCGGTCGCCACCCCGCGCGGAGAGGCGATTGCTGTTCAAATTCAGTATTTGTAGGCTGTCAGCATGAGAGAAAGGCAGCCCGGTGACAGGGTGCAGGTGTTGAGCGGGTGGCGCGCACACCCGTCGTCCTGCCCGCATTAACACCTGAGTAGCACGCCCAGCCTAGCCCGGCCCAGCCACTGTTGGTGTAAGTGGCAGTCGTCGTAGACGCCTCAGGATGGCGATGGTCCAGCCGGGGTGGGTTGCCTTCGCAAACTAGGGCCGGCGGGGTCGGTGACGTGCAATGACGTCGACGCCCCACAGGTCCTGGTCCTGGCTGGCACAGTAGGCCTGTGCGATTATTAAAAATTCATCGGAATCGACGATTATAAAAATAATCGACAATCGAGTCGATTGCGATTATCGGTAATCGGTAATAGCCCGGGCGATTAATTGGTTAAATTGGTTAATTGGTTTAATTGATTAATCAGAAAACAACCAATTAGTTGACGAG
Source organism: Frankliniella fusca (assembly GCA_029379305.1). Lineage (NCBI taxonomy): Eukaryota > Metazoa > Arthropoda > Insecta > Thysanoptera > Thripidae > Frankliniella > Frankliniella fusca. Next base: position 1,584,501 of record JAHWGI010001426.1, on the reverse strand, counting down.
GCCAATTAATTGATAAATTTCGAGTTACCGACATTTGCGTACTAATTTATCAAATATTTATCAAAAATTATAAAAGGAGTGTTTCACATTTTAAATCAATGGGTTTACAAAAGGGCAATAAGAGGAGGTTAAAACTAAAAATGTCTTGTTTTGTTTAATGCTGAAGCACAAATTAGATACATATATGTATACATATTTATATAATATAAATAAAGAAAAAGCCAGCAAAGCAGCTGAGAAAATCAAAGTTACATTTTGGGAAACCTCCTATTCGAGAACAAAAAAATTAGTTGGCTAGAATGGATATCACTCAAGCACCATGGAGTCAGGCTAGGCCTGACTCCATGCAAGCACGACCTACTTGGGGTGACCACATTACCGCCGTCTGAAAAGAGAGTCTCTGAAGGTGTGCTGCTGGCCGTAACTGCCACGTAGCGCAGTGAGGTAAGGAACTTGATTTTAAAAAAACATATATTCGGTTTCCAATTCAGAATTGGTTAATAATTGATAATCGATCGACAATCGGTGTCTTCGGTCGATTATCGATTATTTCGATTACAATCGGGTCCTGAACAATCGACATCGATTATTAAAAAAATAATCGAATCGACTCGATTACTCGATTAATCGCACAGGCCTAGGCACAGGTGCAGGCGCGTAACTAGAAAAGTGCGGGTGAGACAGCGCCATGCTGCCTCAGGTGTCAATGCGGGCAGGACGACGGGTGTGCGGGCCACCCGCTCATCACCTGCACCCTGTCACCGGGTTGCCCTTCTCTCATGCTGACAGCCTACAAATTAGTGTTCTAAAATTACCGTTTTTTTGGACTCAAAGTAAAAAACTGGTAAAAAACCGAGTAAAATACGGTAAAATACGGTATTTTTGGTAATTTTGAGTTTTTTTGCTAAAAGTTCAAAAAAGAGAGTTTCTTGGTTTTTCTTTAATTAAAATTTGTGTTTGTGTATTTTATCACAAGAAGGGGGGGGGTGTATTGTAGTGCGGTCCTTGCGCTAATGAGTCAATCGAGAACCCTTAGTATTAGTATGCGTTGCAACCCGAGCATCTTTTGAACCGAGCCGCGAAGGACGGGTCGGGAGAGATGGGGGAAGTAGGGAGCGCGCGCCATTGGCGACACAAAGATTACTCGCCCGAACCTCGTGCCTGGTGGCCGGGCCGCGACCGCGAACTAGCCTAGGTGAGACAGTCTGGGGCGTTTCCCGTATTCACAACAAGGATGGATCATTCTTACGGCAAAGTGAATGCTCCTCCCGACCATTTGCTTCCAAAAGAAGCCACACAGTTTGTTATAAACAATACTTACAAACCGATTATTTTCCAGGCGGTAAGTCGAAAATAAAAGATAATTTATCATTTCCAGCAATTTGATAGTCCGTGGTTTATAATTAACCACGTTCTTTCGAAGGAAATAGTCTGCCGCGGGAAGATACAGAAGAAAGCGGGAGAAGGCTATGGCGTTAAGCACCTTTTTCTTCAATCAAATCGAGATTTTGCGTATTTTTGAGTAAAGAACCAAAAACCCGATGAGTAAAAAACTGTATTTTACCGAGTATTTTACCCAAAATTACGGTAATTTACTATCCCTTTAGAACACTACTACAAATACTGAATTTGAACAGCAATCGCCTCTCCGCGCGGGGTGGCGACCGAGTCTCAGGAGTCCCTCTCGAGCCCCTGCCGTGGCTTGGTGTAGGCAGGCCCGCAAGACATCCTTGCGAAAATGGTTGCCTAAGCTGCACGGCGGGCCAAGTGGCACGTTGCGCTGGTTGCGCGTCCCCTGCCTCTCCCTGCGTCGGAGCTGCGCCAAGCGTTTGTGTATTATTCCTAGCTTTAGCCGTGCTTGTTACAGCCCGGGAGGGGTCCGGGAGACACCCCGGGAAGGACCCGGGAGGGACCCGGCACTGGCCCGAAGGCCATCCGATGAAACCTCGGTGGGGGCTCGGGTGGGTCACAGAAGGGAGTCAGGCTAAACCGCGTGGAAGGTACGAACCTCGTCCGATCGAGCTGGCCCTGAGCTGGCCGACAGCCCGATGGGGTATCAGGGCAAAATTTTGCTCTTGAGCCGGTAGGAGCCACGGTTGAGGCCGGGGTAGGCCCGGGGAAGGTCGTCCCGGCTCTACCTCGGGACTCTCCCTCGCCTATGTCGGCATCGCTTTGCTGCCGCGAACCGCAGCGACGGCGCCGCCACCGCCTCAGGCATCGGCCGATGGCTGAGCCTTGCGACCGGCCCCGGCGGTCGCCGGCGGCGCGCTTACGGCAAAACGTCGGCACCTACCCGGAACATTACCGGGTCCCTCCGGGGCCCACCCCGTGGTTTCACGGGAGGTACCCGGGTCCCTCCCGGGTCTGTCCCGGGACACTCCGGTGATTAATCGGGTCCCTCCCGGGTCCCCCCCGGGTCCCCCCCGGGTCTAGTCCGCAACCCGGTTTGTCTGGGGCGCCGCTGTTCCCGGGCCCGCGGCGCTGGCGGTGCCCGGCGGATGACAGAGCGCGGGCGGCGGGGGCGGCTCTGGTCGTCCCCGCTGTCGCTGCTGTCCTGGCCGATAATGGGGGGTGGCATGGTGGCCAAGGCGCGGTCCGGCGTTGGGTCTCTGCGCCGGTCTCTATCTTGCCTGTGCCCCGCGGCCTGTGGCTCGGCGGGGCGGGTGTTGGCGCCAGGGCGCCGTTCGTCTTGTGCAGGGCGGAGCCGGCTGCGCCCCCGGCCGCGCCTCGCGTCCGGTTGGGCAGCCTCGCTGCTCCTGCCCGCTCGCCGTATGTCGCGGCTGCGGCTGCGGCTGCGGTCCTGCGCGGTGGGACGGTGCCCGCGGCCGCGTCCATTCCTCGCGGCCTGAGGCTCAGCGTGGGCGGAGCGGTGGCGTGGACGCTCCGGCTGTGAGCCGCGCCGCTGCCGCTCTGGGGCTCGCGGTGCTGGGCCGGCCTGCTGGTCTGGGCGGTGGGTCTCCGCGGTGACAGGGAGCTGTGCGTAGGCGTGGCACAGGTCTAGTTTAGTAAAAAACTTGCCTCCTGCCAGTTGGGAAAACGCCTCGTCGAGCGTAGTCACCGGCTTCGTGACTACCACGAGCGGCGTGGCCCCTTTTTCCCACGCGACAGGTGTGAATACTCCCTGCCGCTGGTACCTGTCGATCTCCGCTTCCACGTTAAACCCCAGGTCGTAGGACCAATCCCGTCCTAGGAGGATGGGACCGCGTCCCTCTCCGACGTGGATGGGCAGGCGCGCGGAGAATCCCGCGAAGCACGCAGTTACCATGATTTGGCCCAACACTGGAATGGATGTTTTGTTCCATGCCCGGCTGAAAGTCGTCGAAACGAAACCGCATCGCCATTGTTTACACTGCGTGGTCGTGGCTGTGTAGCTCAACGCCCCCGTCCGCCGTGTACGGGGCGTTTCCGCTCACCGTGTTTTGGCCTCCCGGACACAGTCTGCACGCGCTCTGTGAGTTAGGGAGCAGGTCGCCCGCGACGTGCTCCTGGATAAAACTCAGTGCGCGCGCCGTACGTAAGATAAAATCCCGGACGTGCCGAAGCACGTAATAGCGTTTGATATTAAAAACAAGGTCCGTGGCTCGACGAGCACAACGGAACAGTGACAGCGGCTAGGTTGGCGTGGCTTTTGCTCAACGCCCTCCTTGACCGTTGTTTGTTTACAATAAAATGCCGACCCGTCTCCGCGGCGCGAGCGCTCAGCGAGACGGAGTAGGCCGTACAAACGACCGGGACGTACGGGCGAACACTTACAGGGTCGATGGTAAAATTTGGTAAAAATAAAATTTTCTCACCGGTTGGCGCGTGCCCATTTGCGAGGTGCAGCTGTAATCTCTTCCGCGTCGCCACGTGCTGTGTACGGAGGCGGGAAGGGAATCACACGGTAGCTGTTGACTCGATGTTTTATTGTACACACCATATATATACACTAGCTACATACACACTCTACACACAGCTCTCACACACACGATCACACGCTGGGCTCAGGGAGGTAGCGAGGCGGTGCGCTCACGCTACAGCAGGGGAGGTCTGGGCCGCGTACAGGTGTAGCGGTCCAGACAAGAAGTGACAGCCCGGCCGACGGGGCGGCCGGTCTGTCACCGGATCAGGTGCGCCCTCTGGCGGCGGGTGCCCGTCCCCGGCCAAACCCTGGCCGTATGGCACGGACAGTGCATGTAATTAGCAATTTGATAAAATTTATTTATTGCAATTGCATTGAGAGGGTCCACGAACCCCTTCCTATAAGTTCAAGTTTTTGTTTTCATTCAATTGACAAAAGCTTCCTTGTGGTGGTGTGGTTAGAGTAATTATAGGATTGACTAAAATCGGGGCAAATGTTATTTTTCTTTGATTTCGAAGTAACATTTCTGAAAAAATGCATGTAATGATCCAGTTCCTTCCTCTTCTTGACCCTGACACAAATTCAAAAACTTTGCAAGGTTCTTGTAGGTCAGCTACAGCTCACAAACAATAATTCGCATTAAAATATAAATTAGATGTCACTCGAAAGGTAAAGCCTCATACTTTAACGCCACACCCTGAAAGTAAAAGTAAGGGAACTATGTCGTTTGTGGGCTATAGGCATGAAAACCAAAAAGTGTATCATGGTACCCCACCCTCCCTTACAACGAACAAAGGGCTATCTCTTTAAGAGAGGTGGGTCGACCGGTCGGTCGATCGATCGACTGAGCGGCGGAATAAATGGCCCTCAGACAGCAAAATTCGTATGAACGAGGGTAAAACTGTATATTTTCGGGAAAAGGAAAGATCTGGGGACATGTTAATGTCAAAATATCGGTATTCTAGACACATTCTCAAAAGCATAGGTTACAAGACATTTTTCTAAATTAAATCACAGTATCATTATTTTTGGATAATCATATTCCTTGATACTTCTCCTTTCCGAAAATGTAAAGTTTTCCCCCATTCATGCAAATTTTGCAGTCAAAGAGCTATTTAATCCGCCGCTCGGTCGATCGGTCGACCGATCCGTCGATCCGCCTGCCTTAAAGAGAGAGCCCTCAATTCTTATCGTAAAGGTAGAGAGCTCGTAGACGCAAATAACACTGGGTGTCAATAACTTTATTATGAGATCGTCCGAAACAATATTGTTTCCTTATTGACTTCAAAATACAACATTTCAACGCTTTTAAGTAATGAATTTCAACTTGTCATTAAATATTAATGAAACCAACTTAAAATGATAACGAACAACACGGACAGAGAAGGATGCACGAGTATCCTTTCACTTCCAGAGCCCGGCACAAATGTAAATGGGACTTTTGGTACTCTCTTCCTGGTTCCAATCTCTTGGAAGAACGATGCAGATTTTTTAAGGGTCCTGTTCAGAGAACCGCCCTCGTAGTCCACATGCACGAGGCCAAACTTGCGGCTGTAACACACACAAAAGGGCACTCGATTGTCAAACCTGACGAACAATCATCTCACCCAAACTCAGCATCGTATTCACACTTACTTGTAATTACTCGTCCACTCGTAAGTATCAATCAAACTCCAGACAAGGTAACCCATTACTTTCACACCGTCCTCCTTGGCAACGCGAATCAGCTGCTGCAGGTATTGCTAGAAGAACATAACTGATAATTAGAACGCCGTAAACAGACACTATCTGTCAACTGGCTTCTCGGGTTCCGGTCGTTTCTTTGGATGCGTAACAGTGCTTCGTGACTGCCTCCTCCCCAGCGCTATAAAGGCCATGGTGCCCCACGTGCAAATGGGGTAGGCACACCCGGTGACCCTGGGCAGCATTCTTCAAACACCCTGTCCTAGGCCATGAAGCTGGAGAAAGAACGCATGCACAATTCAGGCTAACCACTAATTTTTAGCTAGAGGTGTCACAGGTGACACATTCCACTGAAGCATCCTGATTGCAGCGGGTATTTCACGGCAAAAATGAGTCCTGGGTTTCCCAAGGGAATTTGTACATTCCAAGGAGGTATCATCTTTCCTAGGGAATGTCCTGGGTTTTCCAGGCAAAACTCCTGGGAAAAACTACTTTTTTCCACGACATTCACTGGGAATCCGACTTTCCTGGGAATCCCAGGACTCGTTTCTACTGTGTTCCGCGAGAGAGAGCCGAGGGGTGGCCAACTCGAAAAAAACGTGTACACAGAAATACCTGTGTATTTTGAGAAATACACTAAAAATACAAGGAAATACTCTACAATACACAGAAATACATAGAAATACTCAACAAAAATATGAGAAAAATACCGAAAAATACATTAGAAATACAAGAAATACAAGGCAAGTGTACACAGAAATACATGAGTTGGCCGCCCCTTGGAGAGAGCCTCTAAGCTGTCGACATCAGTTCCCCGAAGCGCCCGCGGAGGTGTGGGTAGGCCGTCCCGCAACACACGCGTGCATGTTACTAGACGCGATTGTCTACCCGGCAGGCGCTGACACTGTTCCGCGCTCGCCGCGCCACCGCATGCGCTACGGTGTAAGTCACTTTCCGTAACAGTGTACCCTCCGATGTATGTCACGGTTCATCCTAAACTGTTGTCGGCGGGAAGGCGCGCGCTGCAAGGATTATCCAACTTACAGCGGCATTTACCGCAGCCTACGGTGAAAGTTAAACGAAGCTTGCTGTGCACCAAGCGTCGTTGCAGCTCACGTAGGCGCTTCTCTGTTAGAGGCGTGGTCTGCGAGGGGCGCGAGCCGCGCAGGACGGTCATTAGGGAGCTCACCGCGGAAGTCTCGAACGGGGTGTCGACTCGTGACTGTTCCAGTTCCAGATACCATATAGTATAGTCCACTAAAAATATATGACTTATAATTCTCGCCCCCATACGATTGAGAATTTGAGAGCAATTTTATTACTCTCTGGAGAGTGAGAATTTTTTTTCCTCGCCCTCTATGAGAAAGAATTTTGAGACCTCGCCCTAATAAAGTGAGAATTCGAGCTCAAATTAAGTGAGGTTAAAAATTCCTTACTCAAATAGAACGATGCAAAAAAAAAAAAAAAAAAAAAAAAATAGCTCACTCGAACAGAGTGAGGTTAAAAATTCTCACTCCAATTTAGCATGGAAAAGTGTTCTCTCCCATTTTGGGTGAGAAATTGGATTCCAGGGTTTGCAGTGTCTCTATTGAGGCTAGAACTCAAACAGTCAAGTGTGAACTCGGAAGCGCACCGTTTCGAGACTATCCCGGGAAGCTCTCCGATGGCCCTCGAGGTGTCCCGAGACTCACGCTGTGGTAGCCGACGCGCGGCCAGTCGTCTAAGGGGTCGGCGCCGACCCGCTCGTCACCCCAGCCGTTCTCCGTGATGAACAGAGGCACTCCGGGGTAGTTGTCGCGGATCCAAAGCGGAGCCTCTCTCAGCACCCAGGGGTTAGCCTGCCGCAGCAAAAATGAAGAAAAAAACGCTCTGAAAAATGTCATCATAGAGTTTACAACAATTTGTAAATATTTACGCTAGACCGATTCTGCCCGTAAGCTTACTAGACGATAGCAGTGCTTCTCATTTTACAACTTTGTATCGCAGCTGCGTAACTTTAATTGGATTTTAAAAACTGCATTCTCTCTTTTGGTGCACTGTAAAAAAAATAACCTTTGGAAAACAACGCTTTCAGTGACAGCCGTGTTGTTGACACAGTGATCCTGTCCGAGAACAACATAAGTTGTCTAGGAACAGGCACGTATGTTTTCATTTCAAAACAGGAAATTTTCTGTCCCTGAACAGCTTTTGCTGTTCATGCACAACTATTTTGCGCTGTTCGTGGACAACTTTTGCTGCCTCTGCACAGCTTTTTTGCTGTTCCTCAACAACTTTTAACTTTTGCTCTGCAAACCGAAGTGTGCACTTATTACACATACATTTGTGTGTGCGTGCAAGCACACACGTATAGGTGTATACCTGCCATAGTACACACTTCTTTGCCGTATACTTGCTATAGTGCACACGTATAGGTGTGCACTAGCCATGGTACACACTCATTTGCCGTGTACGTGCCATAGTACACACATATCTTTGTAGGCTTGTAAGTGTGTACTATGGCAAGTACACGGCGAATTAGTGTGTACTATGGCAAATACAGGACAAATAAGTGTGTACTTGGCAAGTACACACCTATAGGTGTGCGCTTGCATGTACACACAAACATTTGTGTACTAAGAACACACTTCGGTTTGCAGTGAACTGTTACAGAACAGCTTACGTTGTTTATAGACAACAATACTTGTTTATTGCCTGGCAATGTTGTTGTACAACAACACTAGTCATTTAAAAACTTAACAGCAACTTTGCTGTTAATTTACAGGAATAATTTTTTCAGTGTGCCTCTTTCATACGATAAGGGCGGACACTTAAATCCAATCCTCTATGAGGTAATACGGAATCGGAACCATGAGGTGGTCATGCAGCTTCCGCCATGCGGTATTATTCCATTTTTAAAGTTGTCCCTACCCGCATGAACAAGTCCCCGAAGAAGCCCGGCTGCGTGTTGGAGCCGACCTCGATGGCGTCCCGGTCGGACTCCATAGTGCCGATGTCCGGGTGAGGCGCCCTCGTGCCGTCCGCCACGGTCGTGCCCATGTACGCGTTGAAGCAGAGGAAGTCCGCGCTTCCTGCGTCAGCCAGACAGGATACCGTGGACACCAGTCAACTTGTGGAACGGCGTCCGCCTCGCTGCGGGTCTATCTAACTCACCCTTGAGACGTAACTTCTGTTCCTCGGTGAACTTAGGGAGCCTGGACTCCGTCAGTCCCTCCTTCCTGCTGTAGTACTCGACGCGATCCTTGAGGGCGGCCGGGTAGTCGCCGTACACCACCGGGTTGTAGATGGAGCCCAGGGCGAACAGGTTTGCGCGCTCGGCTGCCTGGATGTCCTCGTAGGAGGTGCTGTTGGGCCGACACCAGAGTGTCAAAGCCGCCGCCCCGATCTTACCTAGATGGTTGTAGAATTGTGGTAAGTGGTTGTAACCAGTGCAGTCTCCAATTTCGACCGGGCACTGGAAACTCGCCAAAGTTCGTTTCTGGTAAAACTAAAGCGTACGACTAACGCTCCAACGCAACTCCCCCCATGCAGTTAGAAAGGTCAAAAAGAGCGCATGAGTTCCTGTACGCTTGAATAAGGGTTGAGAATTTTTTTTTTATCACACGCGCTGTTACCTAACCCGATTTGTCGCAATCCAATAACACACCTGCTCACTATGACAACTTTATTGTCACTTAACAACAAAATTTGTCAGGAACCGCGCCCAAAAAATTAACTGTCAAACAACAAAATTTGCTGTTGTGGAACAACTTTACTGTCGAACGACAACAGGGTTGTTGGAAAACAATAACAGCTATTTCAAAACAACAAAGTTGTGAGGACCCGACGAAACTGCAAACTGTTAATCGACAGCATTTGTTGTGGAGGAACAACTTCCCTTTCGCATGACAACGTACCTGTTTAAAAACAGTAAAAACTGTTTGAAAACAGCAAATTTGTTAGGACCTTACGTGAAAGTTAGCTGTCAATCGACAACTCTGTCTTAGAACAACTTTCTAGTCAAACGACTTGCTAAGGACCAGGGGCGTATTACGGTCCGACCGACAGGGGGGGCGGTGCCCTTCAGGTTGCCTACATACAGGGGTTTTGTAGCACAATTTGCCTACCTTTCAGGCGGCTGTCTAGAGGCCACAGCGATCGCCCCCCCCCTCCGCCCCCCCTTAATACGCGCCTGCTAAGGACTGGTGTTGTTTGTCAAACAAAATCTCGTTAGAAAACAATCATATATGGTAAAAAAAGAAAACAGCAACCAAAAAACTGTTAACCGACAACCACATGTTATTGTTTTTATTCAGATATGAAGTCTGTTCTGAAACAACCACCGTGTCTACTAACAACACCGTTATCACACGGAATTTCATCATATGACAGCAATTTTTAACAGTGTATACGCGTTAGTTTTATCAGTGCTCCTGGTTTGATGTTAATAGACAAAGCCAAGCTGGATAGGGATGGATTGGCATGGTACGCAAACACCACATTGCTCATTGCTCCTTGTTCAACTTTTCGAGATAAATGTCTAACCTTTTTGCGTTGCCTTGTATTTTTGCTCGTAGAGGCGGTAGGTCTCCATGTGTGCCAAGATGGTGTGGTGCACGCACTTGTAGTCGTCACCGGGTTGGCGCTTGTACACGCCTGGGATGTCGAACAGAGCGAAGTTCATGCAGTAGTAATTGGGCTCGTTGATGGTGGTCCATAGCTGCACCTGTGTTATCGCAAGTCACATTTTTGATAGCGAGCCCCAACGCACACATTTTACCCGCCGGTCGCAAAGCGTGTGCTGTCTCTTACTCTGTCACCGAACGTTTTAAATAGGAAGTCTGCGTATTCCGTGAACGCTTTCACGATCCTCTCGTCGGCCCAGCCTCCAGTTTTCTTCATAGTCACGAGTGGAAAGTCAAAATGGTTCATAGTAATCTGGGAAAACGGCGATGCTCACTATTAGGCCAGCAGCAGGATTGAGGCCAGGTGCTTTTGCAATAGGTGAGAATAGGGTTAGCAATCTTCGAAAGTTTTCCTAGACAAACCCTGCCTACTGGGCAACCTGCCACACAGCGTTGTCCGAACGTTGCCCAGTAGGCAGGGTTTGTCTGGGAAAAATTTCCAAGATTGCAAACCTTAGGCGAGCATTACCATTGGCTGAATGTTATGCGAAATTATTTCGTTGATGAGGTTGTTGTAGTAATCCACTCCCGCCTGGTTTATTTCGGATGTGTCACCCTTGGGCAGCACTCGAGGCCACGACACAGAAAACCTGTAGACTTGAAGCTAAAAAATGGTGGTCAGATGACATAAATAGTTTTCGAAATTACCTGCTTTGCTGTTTCCAATTAAGCTGCCGCGCCCGCTCGGTTTCGGGGTCGTTCGGGGCGTTCGGGGCAGTTAAGGTGGAGGGCGTGGGGGGTTGGGGTGCCGTTCGGGGGCCCTGCCTGGCGCGTCGCATCGGGCACGTCGGCGCCAGTGGCGGTCTTAAGTCCGTCTGAAGAGAAGCACTTCAGGTTGCCTACATACAGGAGTTTTGTCGTGCAATTTGCCTAATTTCCAGGCGGCTATCTAGGGCCGATGATATTACCCCCAGTTCCCTCCCCCTAAAACCGCCACTGGTCGGCGCGTCGCACAGCGTCGTAAGGCGTCGCGCAGCCCCCGTCCACCCCGATCTGCCCCGGTCGGCAACTCCCACCCCAACTGACCCGCTGCCCCAAACGCCCCGAACGCCTCGGAACCGAGCGGGGCCGCTTAAACAGCACATACTTTTGGATGTTTTGTAGACTACCGCTGCTGCCAGCCCAGCAGACACAGTACGGCATACCTTGAGTGCTGCTGCAGCAGCGACGTCCTCCTTGTACCGTTCGTATGAGTTGGCGGCCACATCGGGGGGTTTCATTGCGGCATACGTTCCGTTTAGGTCGAGGTGCAGAAAGTAATCCATGACGCTTTCGCTTTTTCCTATCAGTGAGAAGAGAGGTGGCTGGCTTTAAAAGTTATGATGGACTCAAATTGAAGCAGCGACAGCTTGTCAAGATGGCTAATCATCTTTATGACGTCTATTCAGACTTTGAGCTGTCGAATAAACTAAATGATTGGTGACGTGACGGATAAGGCACGCCACTGTTATTCAATTACTGTGACGTCACATTCTTTTTCATTTGAAAACTGTCACGTTCCTTTTAATATTAATGTCACATTCTTTTGAATGTGACAATAAAATTTAGCCCGCATATTCTGGCCGATTCACATTGAAAAGAATGTGACAGTACATTTCAAACAATGTGACATTTTTCACAAGAAAAAGAACGTGACGTCACAGTAATTGAATAACAGCGCGCTTACTGCTTACCGTCTGCGTTCCAGGCCCCCTCCACCTGCATGGCAGAGGTACCCGCTCCGAGCAGGAAGCCATCGGGCAGGTCAACGTACTCGTCTGCCTCAAAGTTTAGCGTCGGCTGCGTCTGGAAAAAAAGGAAGTGTGCAAATATTTTATATCCACACACTAAACCCTTATGCATTTTGTTGTGCATAAAAATGCAGGATTTTAAGCAACCATAAGTATGCACATTTTTTATGCATAACTATGCGCAAATTGTACATAGTTATGCATAAAATTGTGCATATTCTTATGGTTGCTTAAAATCCTGCATTTTTATGCACAACAAAATGCATGAGAGTTTAGTGTGCATCCATCCATTCACCCACCCACCCACCCACCCATCAGTACATCTGATTCTATGGTGAAAAGGTTCGTAATGTGCCACAAATGCTCCCAGCTAAGGTTGTACCTACCCTGCTTCTCTGATCAGATGGCTCGAGAACGAGTGAAGTAACATTTTTGAAAGGGCCCAGGACCGCGCAAATGAGTAGAATAAACCTGCCCCGGCTGAGCATGGTCACTATCGCACGCAGGAGAGGAACTGTGACAAACAGGCAGAAGTCCTACTGACAATCTTTGCTCTGGTTCGCGAAAATATACTGGCAGCCACCTCTTACACACGATACAGATAATACCCTCAGGATTTTCAACCACTCGTCTCGATGGTCGGTCGTCTCATATCTGCCCTCTCTCTGAATCTCTGTCTGTCTGTCTGTCTGTCTGTCTCTGTCTCTCTCTCTCTCTCTCTCTCTCTCTCTCTCTCTCTCTCTCTCTCTCTCTCTCTCTCTCTCTCTCTCTCTGAATCTCTGTCTGTCTGTCTGTCTGTCTCTCTCTCTCTCTCTCTCTCTCTCTCTCTCTCTCTCTCTCTCTCTCTCTCTCTCTCTCTCTCTCTCTCTGTATCCCAAACTCATAGCAGGCAAAACAGATCATCAAACTATCTCTTAGTAGTGCCGCAACATAGAACGGTAAAATTTAGCAAATCATATTTATTGTCTGTTGCAGTAAATTATTTAATCAAGTTGGAATGCACACCTTACTCCCCTTTTCATACCATGTGTTTAAAAACAAATTAAAAGCTCGATTGATGTTAATGTGATATCTATTGTTAATCTGCTGGTGTCATTAATACTTTTGTTCTTGTGATATATATACTTGCTTTTTTGTTCTTGTGATTTTTTTCACACTTCTGTTCTTATGGACTGTGGATTGTATACGTAATGGAGCTCTTTAGCTCTACTGTTCATAATCCTTAAAATAAATAAATTAAAAAAATTCTCTCTCGTATAGGTGCTCCCACAACGCGATGCGCCACGACCCATGCACCATGAATGCACCCTGCTACTGTGGGCCATGCGCCTCGTGCCGTGCGCCATGCGGCGCCATGCGGCGCCATGCGCTTTGAGGTCTGGGTCTGGCCCGGTCTGGGCTGAGAATATCACTGAAACCAACGAGGTTTCAGAGTCGTTGTGGATTTACTTCCATTCAAAATTTCAAATTATTCGACATCGATTCAGCAAAATTCGAATTGGAATCTGGCCGATTCAATTCGATGTTGAACAGTTGAGCGTTCCGGTAAGGGTCAGTGGCGCTCATCGTGTTTGAGTACGGTAGAGCAAAGGGTCTCAACTCCCACCCGAACGCAAACCACCCGTTTATTTCACTTTCCCCCCAAAAAACATAGCAAAAAATTATTTTCTTCCTTCTTTCTTTCCCTCCGAGGGGCCCACAACTCCGAAAAATTTTGTACACCTTATTTCCGGATTTCAAAGATTTCACATGATTTCAGGTGATTTCAACTGATTTCTAAGATTTCAAGTGAATTCACTGATTTCGCGAGATTTCACATGATTTCAAGTGATTTCCATTGATTTCACACGATTTCCATTGATTTCAGTTAAATGTCTACCGAATTCACATGATTTCCATTGATTTCGTGAGATTTCCAACGAATTCAAGTATTTTTGGGACGACCTCAGAAAATACACGCACAGCTGATCCAAATTATTCTCTCAATTACATGATTGAGTATCCTGCAGCCTCCAGCCAGGAGGACAGGGCAAATACAACTCGAACCCGTCGCACTGTACAGTCATCGTGGCGTCGTGGCTCAGTTGGCAAAGCGCGCAATATCGAACCGAGTGGTCCGAAGTTCGACTCCCACTCGGGAAAGTGGTTTTCGCGCTTGACGTTCCCTTTGGCCGCAGCTGGATGGCAGGTCAAATAGAAGTTAAACACGTCTCACCGCCGTTGGCTCGGTGGCTCTGGGCGTTGGGTCGCTTCCTGTTCTGGCTACGTGTCGGCACTCGGGGTTGTGGGTTCGAATCCCGCGTACCCCTCTGAGGTAAGGCCTCTGAAACTGGGATCAGGAAGTCTAACGCTCTTGACACCGCTCGTACCTCTAGGGGTAGGCCAATGGTGGTACGGGGATCAAATCTGTCGAATTGCGCGATAGGATCGCAGTCAGCAAAGCGCCGGTTCCCATGGAACACCGAAGCAGTTGGCTGCCACAGGGGGTAAAAGCCCTGTGCCTGGCGGGAACCGCAACCTCCTTCGGGAGGTTTACTGCCGCAAAAATTTTTCCATGTTTTCACGCCACCCTTTCAATTGCAGAGCAAAATTTGCTTCTGAATTTTTAAAAAAATTAATTGAAATAATTGTGATTATTTTGCGCAGTTGCAAGTTAATTTCCAATAATTTGGAAGATATCGAAAAAATTCACAATAATTTAGTAAAAATCCTATTTAATCATGTAATTGAGAGAGTAATTTGGATCAGCTGTGCGTGTATTTTCTTGGGAATCCCCGTATTTTTTGCACGATTTTGAGAATTTCACTTCAACTGTGCCGTAACAAGGAGGTATTTTAAAGAATCTTGGTCGTCTAGCACTCTCACTATGTTTTATTGCTCCAGTTAATAAATTAATATTCCCTCACAAACCAGATTTGTGGAAGTGGATTTGCGTAGGACTATTATTTATACCTCCAATGGCAAAAATGTAAACAAAAAGAAATTGTTTATACATTGAGTACTTTTATTGAAATGGCACTAGGCTTTAAGAATAAATAGGAATCTCAATCTGTTATGAAAGTATCTAAAAATCTTAAAATATCTCGAATTCGCCGAACAGCTGTTAGTGCACATCGCCCCCCTCCTCTCCCCACACCGATTTGAGTGAGTTTCCCGAGACGCTTTTTAAATGTGATTTCATGTGAATTCAATGTGATTTCATGTGAATTTGAATTTAATGTGATTTCACGTGAATTCAAAGTGATTTCAACAGATTTCAAGCGATTTCAACGGAATTCGTGTGAATTCAAGAGAATTCAAGTGATTTCAAAGATTTCACTGATTTCAATGAGATTTCAATATGATTTCCAAAGATTTCGGTGGCCATGTACACCTGAATTCCAGAGTTGTGGGCCCCTCGTTTCCCTCCTTTCTTTCCCTTTCTCTTTTCTTTCCCTTTTCCTTCCCTTTCTCTTCCTCCCTTCCTCTTACCACCCGATTATATTCCGTACCTCCCACCCGTTTATTTTTACGGTAGGGCAATAATTGCCCTACCGTGAACATATGATGAGCGCCACTGACATCTACTTCAATGTAAATCGCAACCCTATCATATGCGAGCTCGTTTGATAGGAAACTTAACGCCGGAGATGATTCGCTGACCCCAGAAGTTATTTTTTAAGTGGCAGTCAAAAAGTTGCACCCAAGTGTACGAATGGACATTCACACACCTTCAGATGTACGACATTCGTACACTTGGATTGCCCGTGCAGTCTGCTTACTGGGCTAGATCTGGGTCAACTGACGACTCTGCAAATCCTAGAGTGCCTTGAGTGAGGTTTCGTGCTCAAAAAGAGTGAGACACTTTTTCGTCGCCCAATCAAAGCGAGGACTTTTAGGCCCGCCCCATTTGAGTCATAGGCACCGAATTCTCTCTCTAAGGTAGTAAGAATTTTCTAGCCTGGCCCAATTGTTATGAGGAATCTGGAGAAATCTTACTCCACTGGTAAAACAAAAGTGGATTTTGCGCACACTTAAAGTGTGCCTTTCCCTTAATTAGCACACTTCATGGTGTTTGAACTTATAGCACTCTACAGACACCAAGAAGTGTACAGACAGAATCTGCACTTTTGAAAATCACACCAATTGCTGTCTAGCTTTTTACATTTGTTTGACCGGTGTCGCAGTAGCTGATGACAGTAAATATTTAAATCAAAAAGATTGAGAAAAATCATCTTGCTCTCAAGAGAGTGATATTTTGAGGTCACTGATCTCGCTCTTCTGAGAGCAAGATATCTGACTCAAGCAACTACAGAGGGGCGTAAAGAAAGTCTGCTCTCGTTTGTTCTCGGTTTGTTCCCGGTTTGTTCGCGTTTGTTCTCGTTTTGTTTTCGATTGTTCTTGGTTTGTTCTGCCGTAAGGGGCCATATGAAACAAAACACGCACGTTTTCCAGCGATTTTAGAGGGCAAACTCCGTTGCCTTAAGATACAAAAATGCGGGGAACAAGTAATCTGAAATCACGCAATATTGTATCATACACGGAAAAAAACTTCGCGAAAGATGTGAAAAATCATAATTATGGCTAAAACCTAAAACAGCGGAAAAATAAGTAGCGGGGAAGCTAGAAAATAAGCACGGTAGCTTTAAAATTAGCTGAGCCTATACGGCTAGAAAGTGAGTACACCTGTGAATTATTTGGCTCAAACGCGAATTCTTCTTTTGCGCGTACGGATTTTCATTGCTTAAAAATTATTATTCTTTATGTAAATAACCATGCCCTGAAAATATTATTGATAAACGTTAATAAACAATAAATAAAAAAAATCTTCTTCTTCTTCATCTTCATCATCATCATCATCATCATCATCATCATCATCATCATCATCATCTTCTTCTTCTTCTTCTTCTTCTTCTTCTTCTTCTTCTTCTTCTTCTTCTTCTTCTTCTTCTTCTTCTTCTAGTCTTGCCAATTACTCTTGCCAAGATCTGACGACAAGTAGTATGGTGATAGAACTCTGGAAATGGCTGTGCCATATATATTCAACAAGATACCAACTGAAATTACCAGCATACTGTATAATAGAGCAAGGTCAAGGGCCTGAAGAAGCTGGCTTATAAAAAATCATGCAACATGTTTACATAAAATATTAATAATTGTAATGTTGCTGTGATAAGTTTTTCTTTCATATAAAATTCTATAAATGTTTGTTTTATGAATAGAAACACCTAAACCCAGTCAGAAATTGATCATCGTTTCGACGTCGATCAGACGTCGACGTTGTCGTCAACTCATCGAGTCGAAAATCATGTCGAAAAATAAAGTGAATTTCGACTATTCAAAATACTTCTTATAAATGTTTAAACATCATTATAAACACCTTCGAGGCCACCATGTCACATTTGAAGAGTTTCAAATAAGATCTACACTCCTCATCGATTTTTTGTTTGATATCGATATCGCAGCAACATTTGGTCGACAACGAGTGGTACACGTCGTTTTGATATGACTTCAATGTCATTCGGGCAATGCCAAAAAAATTAAAATTCAGTCATTAATCAATAAAGCTGCGTGTTTTGCTTCCGTTTTGGAGTTGTAAGAGACCGGGACTGGACCTATCTTCGAATCTTCCAGTATACATATTTAAACAACCCTTAATTTACCGCATTACAACCACTACAACGGCGAATAACCTAACTGAGCGCGCTCCTAACTGGACCATCTTCTGTTTCCTGTTCCTACTTTATTTCGTTCTCGTCCTCGGCTGTGCATATACTTACTGTATCAGTGAAAGTCAAGGTGGGTGAAAGACAATCCAGCGGAAAATAATGTCGGACGACGAGAGACCAGTACGTATTTGTTTTCTTTAATTATAATTTAAAAGATACCTTTTCTGATGCCTTCATGCCTTTTTTTGTGCTTGTATAGGTAACACCGTGTTACACCGACTATCGGCTATTTGTTGGTTAGGTCGCACTATTAAAGTTAATTTTTAATTGAACAGTTTTGTCCAAGATGATAATGACATATTGTCTTATCCTTATGTAATTTGTTTTTCAGAATTTCAGAGGTAAGCAGCACAGTGAGGTGCAGACAGTTCTGTATTATTGTTTTAATTAAAAATACATCTACCCTTTTCAATCTTTTGCAGGTCGTTTGTCAAAATTGGAAAGCAAGCAGCAACAGACTCTCATTTTATGTAAGGAGATATCAGCTAAACTAGATTTAGTTCTTATGAACCAGGGTACATTAAATCGCAACCTCTTGCCCCATGGAAAAAAAATTAACAAACCCCCCAACATGCCGAGCATTCCACTAAGCTCCATTCAAGAATTCCGTGACTTCGAAGACTTTCTCTCTAATAACGAGAACTTTTCTGCAATGGTAAGATTTTATGTTATGTTTAACTGTACACCCATGCCTCTCTATTCTTAAAATTTTGATTGAGCTTGTTTCTTACTTGTTGGACACAGGTCTTCTACATATCTGGATACCTCTGCAAAGATGAGGAAAAGAGTGCCAGAAAACTCCTCGCTAAACTTTTAAGCAATGAGTTGGCAAGTCAATTCACCTACCATGGTGCTACTGGAAATCGTAGTTTTAAGGACACACACTTAGGCGAAGTTTTTGAGAGTGAGTATTCTTGAGTTTTAGTTTTATTTCTCTCTACTCTTCTTCAATCTTATATTTAACGTTATGTTTTAAGGTGCTTTGCTGACTAGCTTCAAGAATGATCTTTCTGATGCAAAAGATGCAGCAGGAAAATGGTTTCGGAATGCCCCATGGAGGAAACCCTCAGATGGGGCGAGTGAAAGCAAACGGGCCTCAAACAAGGGTTTACAGAGATAAGTCAGCTATGCTAATTGCCATACAAGTGTTGAAAAGATTTGAAGGAGTAGATTTTTGTTTTGTTACATTATTTTTAATTAAATGTAGATAACTGACACACATTTGCAAGATTTGCAAGTATTATGTAGAATTATGTTATATTTACATTGTTGTTAACTAGCTGACACAAGCAAAATGTGCTGGGATGTGTAGAATTTTGTCTTACAAATTATATTTCATTTGTTGATACTGAGAAAGGATTAGGATCTTTCTATAATATGTACTTTATTCTTCAAGTTATTACTTTGTTTTTATTGTTTCTTTATTTTTGGTCTAAATTTATATGGCCTCTTCATGTTATCTGCACCCAAGTGTTGCAAAGATTTGTACATTTTTTTTGTGTTTTTTTATTTTATTTGTTATTGCCAATTGAGTTGGTTTTGTCCCTGAGGATTAAGATTCATTGATCTCTATCATCTATCTCTGTTATGAAATAATTCTATCAAGTTGAATAAATGCATCTGAAACTATTACTCCTGTTTTTGATTTATACCTTGTTCAAGTCGAAAACCAATCCAATTCAAAACCCGAAAACCGAGTGGAATCTTATCGACGACAATTCGACGTCATGATATAGTCGAAATCGTCGGCCGAAACAGTATCGATTCAACATCGTTATCGATCTCTATTTCGATATATTTCTGCGTCGATATTTGTGACAAATTTTTATCGATTTCGATTTCACTTTTGACTTTCTGTCGACGGGCTACTGTCGACGTCACATCGACGTCGAAACGATGGTCAATTTCTGACTGGGAAGTTGTTCAGTCATCATGTCATAAAATTGTGTATCCTGGAAACCTGCTGACAAGGTAATATACCTTAGCAGGATCCAATTGTCTGCCACTTGCAAACCAACTTATGCCAAATTATCAATAAATCAAATCATCATCATTTTTCTTCTTCTTCTTCTCCTCCTCCTCTTCAATTTTTTTTTCTTTTTTTAAATTTAATTGTAGCGAATTTTAGCTTTACCGGAATGCTGTATTCCCACAGCTCTGAAGATGAGAAGTCCTTGAGACGTTGAAGAAAGGAAGACCAAAACAAGTAGAAGGACCACTCTACCTCAATCGGATAGGCTTGATGGGTGGACATGCCCGCCGCGCACTTGCCCACACGCCACAAGTCTATCCGAGTCACTCGTCTTTCAATTCGGAGGAAACATGACTGGTGGGATAACTGATTCGCGGTAGTTGTCGAGACTCCTGCATGACTCAAGTGTGCAGGTGATATCGAGTGTGTACACCTGAGATCCGTCCTTTTGGCACGTCTCTGCACATTGAAAATCTAGCGCAAGTATGTGAATAACTCGGTGCACACTTGCAAGTGTATGGATACCAAAAAAAAAATATCACTTTCCTGCAAATGAGCGCCTTGAAGCACTGGTAAAACAAATGTATAGTTCTAATCAATCTGTATCAAATGATGTTTAACTGCTAATGTTTAATACTTAAACACTATATCATGTTTAGTTCAAACTATACATCAGCAGATGTTTATTTTCTAAACACTTTGCAAGTGTTCAGTTGGCTATACACTTGCCGCAGCGTGGTATCCCCATGCTTTTCCATGTGAAGCTTCGCCCAAGTGTATACTTCTATACATCACAAAATGTTTAACCTCTAAACATTTGCGAAGTGTATAGGTGTTAAACATCTTGTCATGTTCAGTTCCTGCAATACATCATGTCATGAATAGAATTGCCAACTATACACCAAGATGTATAGAAACTAAACATTTGTTTTACCAGTGAATGCTTTCCCTCGCTCGGCCCAGCAGGTGGCGCGGATGGCTCCGCGGCGCTGTCGTCCTTCTTGCGGCGCACGCTGCCGATGCTGCCGCTGTACTCTGTACTCGTGCTGCGGGGGGCTGCACGGCGCCGCCCTGGCCGCCGTCGCCACCACCGGCAGTAGGTGCCGGAAAGTCGGGTCACGGGCCAAAATCAGACCCATGCGTTTTTAGCGCGCGGACCCGCCCGCCCAACCCAGAAATGATACTGTGAGACCTGCACGACCTGTATTAATTTGATGCGTTCTATCCAACCCAAAGTGTTACTGGGAAGGCCTGTTGGGTCAGTAGCAGGTCTACTGGCCAGGCGACAGCAGGCACGGGTCGGTTGGGCCGGCCTGGGCCGGCCCGGCCCGTCCCGGTTCGCGTTGGGTCAGCCTCGCCCAGGCCAGTCTTTCCAGCCAAAGAATGATACACCTCTCCTTGTTGCTCTCGAGAGATCTCCATTAGGTGCGAGAGAGAAGCTATGCCATTCTGTGACGAGCTTGGGTCGAGCGGACCCGATACGGGCCGCCTTGGGTCGGTTGGGTCGGGCTCGGGCCATCTGGGCCCGCTAAATCTATAACGGGCTGGGAGAGGTCTATGCTTCGAGCCGTGGGTCGCAGAAACCATCGATGGTCTGCAACACCCATTGCTTGGAGCGCGGGTCCGCTTGGGACTGGCACGGGTCGGTGGGTCAGGCGCAATAATAGATGCATGTTTCACGGTCCAAGCGGGGTCCAATACGCGCCTGCAACTTCGACCCGACTTTCCGGCACCTCTAACCGGCAGCCTGCTCAGGGCGGCGCTCGACCCGCCCGACCTGGACAAGCGCTGCCTCGCGCTCATGGACGTCGCGCTCATGCTCGGCACCATGATCTACCAGGCCGGCCACCCCACCCGAGTCGTTTGACGTTTGCGCCCACTAGAATACGCTTCAAAAATAATCGTCTATTCATGCTCTAACCACAATATACTTTTGGCCTAAATGAATGGGAAACACGCTGTATTAAGGCCACCTTAAATTAGATGCAAGGGTTGAACTTCATACAAAAAAACAAAAAAAAAGAATCTCCGGCCAGTGGAAAATTTTAAACAACTACGAAAAGCCTTGAAATCCATCTTTCCAGAGTCCAAGTATACGCATATTGTAGACTGGCAACAAGCGCACTTCGGTTACAAATGAACAGTCAACTCTGAAGTATCCACCGCAATGCAACAATTAACGCAAACTCGCGCAAACTCGCACGAACTAGGTAGGAGCACGTGGGGCACGTGTCGGTCTGAGTTAAGAGTGCGCCTCCCTAGGCCTGCGGCGCTTCCAGATCCGTTCCAGATAGTAATTATAACAATTTTTTTTTCTTTTTTTCCCTCCATTTTTTTCTCATGGTGGCCAGCTAACCGGGTCAATTCCCATCCCATCACGCTTGGCTCAGCCCGGAGGTCCACCCTGCGGTGAAATGTAGGCTGAGCTATTTAGATTTTTATTTTGATATAGATCTAGATTTTGCTCGGCAATGAATTCGTGATATCAAATTTGCTAGCGCGTCGATGATCCAGCTGTTAACGACTTGGGACTTGGGCTGTGCCGGCGCAGCGTGTGGCCTCGCTGGCCGGATCGAGGTCCCACTTCGGGGGGTCGCTCAAATGCAGCGCCTGCGCGCGCGCCACACTCCGCTTAGCTACTCCCTCCCACCGCGACTCTATAGCGGCGGAGCGGTGGTGGAGCCGCCCCGCTCCCCAGAGCGCCTGCAGCCAGCGCATAGGCAACCCAACGTAGGTACAGAGGACAGTTTATTTACCGAAGAGTTCTGGTTAAAATACAAAGGACAGTTTTAATTTCCCGAAGAGTTTTGGTTTAAGTACAGAGGACAGTCGTTATTTCCCGAAGAGTTCTGGTTTAAATACAGAGGACTGTTGTAACTTAAGGAAGAGTTCTGGCAACTTTTTTCACAACAGAGGTGCTGTGAATTTCCAACATTTTTAGGGTTCCAGCCAGGAAACTTTTCCGGAAATATTGGAAAATAATCCGCTTTTTTCGAAAAAAAAAACTGGGGGTCGGAAAAATTGGAAAAATAAAAAAACGGTAAAATTGTGTTAAAACACACTTTTTTGTTCGGATGTAAAGGTTCAGAACGATGGCAAACGCTCTTTGTGGGTGTAAAAAATGTGTAGATCATCAAAATTCACAAAAAATCTTCTGCTTGTCAAATTTCGATGTTTATTAAAATTGTGTATAGAGTCTTGAAATTTCCACACGATCCTTACCCATTTTACAGCATCTTTTATACGTGCTGAAGAATTGAAATAAGATCGGTTCGTCTCGTCTCTGTCATCACAAACGCAGATTTAATGGCATATGCAATTTTTCGAATTTTTCCAATTTTTCCAAATTTTCCAGAAAAAAACGAAAAAAATCCGCTTTTTTCCAACAATTTTATTTTTTTGGAAAAATACGAACCCTAAACATTTTTTTTTTTAACAGTGTTGACCCATGTCAGTGATATTTTCAGAACCTCGCTCTTAATGATAGGAAGCAGATATAATTCTAGTTGAGTCAAACGAAGGATATAGATCCTTGATCTAATTGGGGGCCGATTACCCAGCGATCACTCGAAAAGAGAGATGTCTGAAACTGCTGATCTTATAACCAGTGTTGCCGGAAAAGTAGGCAACAAGTAGACCAAGAACAGCGGAGGAAAGCGGACTTTATCTGTGCTTGCCTTCTAGGCAACGAACCCCTCATCCACATACGTGCAAGGGCGCCTAGTAGAGGGGGCGGATGCAGATCGCTTTTCTCCGCTTGGTTTGGGCGACTTTTTGACAACTTTTCTGGCAACACTTCTACTGACGCGAGGAAACAATCCCGATTTTTCGCCTACAGCTCTTCTTTCGTCTTATTTGTACATACATATACAACAAATTGTGAGATCTGAAGATGTGGGGGAGTAAAGGTTGCCTGGAATCAATGCTAAGGGGAGGGGAGCATAGGGAAGTCGAAAATTAATTTCTCATACATTGAGGCACAATTTCTCATACTCAGACGTCTGATTCAGAAGCGCTCTCGTGTCGCCGTCCTTGTCGCACCTACGGCGGAACCCCCGGCAGGGCAGGCAGGGCCACCAACCTGTGCGACGAGGACGGAGGCGTGAGAGAGCGATCTTCAGACGGCAGCTCTCTCACGTGAGGAAAGAGGCCAGGGTGCACTGGTAAAACAAATGTGCAATAGTGCACACTTAAAGTGTGCTTCCTGGCACTTTGCGCATTTCATGGTGTTTAAACATATTGCACACTACGTGGTGTGCAAAGTTGAGACGTTTGTCAAGTGTGCAAAGTTTGCACACTTGGTTGTGGAAAATTCTTAATCATAGGATAGCAAAAGGTATGCCAAGTCTCGAAATGTTGCACACTACGTGGTGTGCAAAGTTTAGACGTTTGACAAGTGTGCAAAGTTTGCACACTTCGTGATGTTTAGTTTTGCTCGACACCAGGAAGTGTGCAAAGTTTGCACATTTGAAAAGCACGCCAATTGGTGTGCAATATTCTACATTTGTTTTACCAGTGTGAGGGGGAGGGGCGGAAAGCCTGGCACTTAAGGGCCCCAGACAAGATTCCAGTCAGGGTCCAACCCGGGAGATACCCGGGAGACACCCGAGAGGCACCCGAGAGGTACCCGGGAGACACCCGAGTGGTACCCGGGAGACACCCGAGTGGTACCCGGGGGACACCCGAGAGACATCCGGAGACACTCGGGGGGTACCCGGGGGACACCCGGGGGCGACCGCTAGAGTACCCGAGGGTCAGTCGGCGGCGTGGGAGGAGCGGCCCGAGGGAGCATGCGAGAGAAAGCCGAGAGAATGGACACTTTTGTCGGGCCAGGGGCCCATGCTGGAAGCCATCAGCAGTCAGGCCGCCTGCAAAGGCAAAGAGACCACAAAACAGAGAAGGGTACCCCCTTTGCAAAATTAAGGCCGGCGACCCGATAGAGAGAGGGGGCTGAGCCGAGGCTGAGCCGGTAGAGCGTCTCCCGGCTCCACCTCGTGCTCCTCTCGAGTCTTCCTCGGAATCAGACTCGGCGCGGGCGGCGCAGCACGGCTGCTAGTATGGGCAACGACCTACGGGTGATACGCCGTCGGAGCCTCAGCGCCAAGGCAAATGTAAGGCTGCCTGGCGTATGGCAAGTGGTCGGGGGGGGGGGGGGTCTTGGACATCCGAGGGTCAACCGAGATTGACCCGTCGGATGCCCGGGGGACACGCGGGGGACTCCAAAACCCAAGCCCCAAGGCCCTGATGGGACCGGTGCGGATGAGTTGCGGATGTCTGTTCGAATAAAATGCGGACGTGATCCGGAGGGAGCGGATATCCGCAACGCATCCAATTTGCAACAAAGGCGGATTTTGCGGATATCCGCTCCCTCCGGATCACATCCGCAGTTCATCCGAACAGACACCATTCATCCGCAGTGAATCCGCCACATCCGCAGTACATTCACCACGTTCGCAGTGCATCCGGTGTATGCGTCCGCAATACATCCGCAGTATATCCACAATACATCCGCCGCATCCGCGGTGCATCCACAGTGCATCCGCCACAACCGCAATACATCCGCGACATCCTCAGTCCATCCGCGACATCCGCAATTCATCCGCCACATCCGTAGTACATCCGCGACAGCCGCAGTCCATCCGCAATTCATCCGCAGTACATCCGCCACATCCGCAGTCCATCCGCGACATCCGCAGTCCATCCGCAATTCATCCACCTCATCCGACACATCCACAGTACATCCGCAAAATCCGCAGTACATCCCCGCCACATCTACGACTCGTCCACAGTGACCGGCAGAGAGTCGCGGATGTACTGCGGATGTGGCGGATGTATTGCGGATGGACTGTGGATGTGGCGGATGAATTGCGGACGGACTGCGGATGTCGCGGATGTATTGCGGATGGACTGCGGATGTCGCGGATGCACTGTGGATGGGGCGTATGATATGCGGATGTGCCAGATATACAGCGGATGGATTGCGGAGGTGGCCTTGCATGACTTCAATAATACTGCGCGGATACGGCGGACGCCACCGGATGCCTCGGGATCGAGGGGTAAACAACTCTGAATTCGGTGTACAAATTGCGTGAATTTGAATTGAATTTGTCTAAATTGGATTGAATTCGTTTTGAATTAGCTTTGAATTTTTTGAATTTATTGCAAAGTGAAATTATTGTGATCTTTTTGTGAATTTACTTGAATTCGTTTTAAATTCGGGGATGCCCCAGAAAATACACGCACATCTGATCCAAATTATTCTCTCAATTACATGATTAAATAGGATTTGTAGTAAATTATTGTGAATGATATCTATTTATTCCAAATTATTGGAAATTAACTTGCAACTGCGCAAAATAATCACAATTATTTCAATTATTTTTAAAAACTTTTCAGAAACAAATTTTGCTCTGCAATTGAAAGGGTGGCGTGAAAACATGGAAAATTTTTGCGGCAGTAAACCTCCCGAAGGAGGTTGCGGTTCCCGCCAGGCACAGGGCTTTTACCCCCTGTGGCAGCCAACTGCTTCGGTGTTCCATGGGAACCGGCGCTTTGCTGACTGCGATCCTATCGCGCAATTCGACAGATTTGATCCCCGTACCACCATTGGCCTACCCCTAGAGGTACGAGCGGTGTCAAGAGCGTTAGACTTCCTGATCCCAGTTTCAGAGGCCTTACCTCAGAGGGGTACGCGGGATTCGAACCCACAACCCCGAGTGCCGACACGTAGCCAGAACAGGAAGCGACCCAACGCCCAGAGCCACCGAGCCAACGGCGGTGAGACGAGTTTAACTTCTACTTGACCTGCCCTGTAGCAGCTGCCAAAGGAAATGCCAAGCGCGAAAAACACTTTCCCGAGTGGGAGTCGAACTTCGGACCACTCTGTTCGGTGTCGCGCGCTCTACCAACTGAGCCACGACGCCACGATGACTGTACAGTGCGACGGGTTCGAGTTGTATTTGCCCTGTCCTCCTGGCTGGAGGCTGCAGGATACGCGGCAAAGACGGCTCGAACCCGTAGGACTGTACAGTCATCGTGGCGTCGTGGCTCAGTTGGTAGAGCGCGCAACACCGAACAGAGTGGTCCGAAGTTCGACTCCCACTCGGGAAAGTGTTTTTCGCGCTTGGCATTTCCTTTGGCAGCTGCTACAGGGCAGGTCAAGTAGAAGTTAAACTCGTCTCACCGCCGTTGGCTCGGTGGCTCTGGGCGTTGGGTCGCTTCCTGTTCTGGCTACGTGTCGGCACTCGGGGTTGTGGGTTCGAATCCCGCGTACCCCTCTGAGGTAAGGCCTCTGAAACTGGGATCAGGAAGTCTAACGCTCTTGACACCGCTCGTACCTCTAGGGGTAGGCCAATGGTGGTACGGGGATCAAATCTGTCGAATTGCGCGATAGGATCGCAGTCAGCAAAGCGCCGGTTCCCATGGAACACCGAAGCAGTTGGCTGCCACAGGGGGTAAAAGCCCTGTGCCTGGCGGGAACCGCAACCTCCTTCGGGAGGTTTACTGCCGCAAAAATTTTCCATGTTTTCACGCCACCCTTTCAATTGCAGAGCAAAATTTGTTTCTGAAAAGTTTTTAAAAATAATTGAAATAATTGTGATTATTTTGCGCAGTTGCAAGTTAATTTCCAATAATTTGGAATAAATAGATATCATTCACAATAATTTACTACAAATCCTATTTAATCATGTAATTGAGAGAATAATTTGGATCAGATGTGCGTGTATTTTCTGAGGTCATTCCTTAAATTCGCTTGAATTTGTTCTGAATTCGTTTTGAATTCGCGTGAATTAGTTTTGAATTCGCGTGAATTAGTTTGAATTAGTGTGAATTTTGAATTAGTGGTGTACATCAAAATTCGGAGTTATTTACCCCTCGCTCGGGATAAATGCCTGGCATCCTCAATGCATCCGATTTGCAACAAATGCGGATGCGGCATCCGCCGGAAGTGGCGCGGATGCGATGCGGATATCCGAATTCCATCCGCTGTCCCATCAGGGGGGGTCGTTCATGGAGGAAAGTATGTCTGTTTTTCTCATGTTAACGGGGGCTCACGGCTCACAGTTCCTGCGAGACACGGGGTAGGTCACCCACCCGTAAGCAGCGCGTGACGCGTGACTCCAAGCATTGCACCGAGGCCGGGCGCGCCGTGCAACAATTGGGACCATCCCTAAATCAGGGCCATGATTAGCTTGTAGTGCAACTGTCAAATTGAAGCCTTGTCAGATCTCCCGGCGCCTGGTAGGTACGCACCAACTTGGATGAAGTTCATGTATGTACTGCGGGCTGGCCTAGCCCGAGTCTCGCAGGAACTGTTAGCCGTGAGCCCCCATTAACATGAGAAAACAGATGTACTTTCCTCCATGAACGACCCCTTCGGGCTTGGGTTTTGGAGTCCCCCGCGTGTCCCCCGGGCATCCGACGGGTCAATCTCGGTTGACCCTCGGATGTCCAAGACCCCCCCGACCACTTGCCATACGCCAGGCAGCCTTACATTTGCCTTGGCGCTGAGGCTCCGACGGCGTATCACCCGTAGGTCGTTGCCCATACTAGCAGCCGTGCTGCGCCGCCCGCGCCGAGTCTGATTCCGAGGAAGACTCGAGAGGAGCACGAGGTGGAGCCGGGAGACGCTCTACCGGCTCAGCCTCGGCTCAGCCCCCTCTCTCTATCGGGTCGCCGGCCTTAATTTTGCAAAGGGGGTACCCTTCTCTGTTTTGTGGTCTCTTTGCCTTTGCAGGCGGCCTGACTGCTGATGGCTTCCAGCATGGGCCCCTGGCCCGACAAAAGTGTCCATTCTCTCGGCTTTCTCTCGCATGCTCCCTCGGGCCGCTCCTACCACGCCGCCGACTGACCCTCGGGTACTCTAGCGGTCGCCCCCGGGTGTCCCCCGGGCACCCCCCGAGTGTCTCCGGATGTCTCTCGGGTGTCTCCCGGGTACCACTCGGGTGCCTCCCGGGTGCCTCTCGGGTGTCTCCCGGGTGCCTCTCGGGTGACTCCCGGGTGTCTCCCGGGTTGGACCCTGACTGGAATCTTGTCTGGGGGGGGGGGGGTGGTGCGAGTAGGCAGGTATACTTTCGAATATCATCTGCTAAAAATAATCACAGTTTTTTTTTATTATTTATTACAAATAACGTATACTGGCTGTTTAGAGCAGAGGAGGGGTATTCGGAACACGCCCAGTCGGGTGGAGTGCGGGCGTTCTAGTCCGGGATGTTGTTGGAGAGGCCAGAGTAGCGGCGGGGGTGCGCCCGGCCGCCCACCATGGTGACCCTGCCCTCCATGCCCTGCGCCAGGTCCCAGTGCTCGCCCAGGAACGCGGCCAGCACCTCGTGGTCCGGCGGCCCTGCCACCAAAAACTCGTATTTAGCGGGACCACTCACACACTTGAATATGGGACGAGTGCACGAGTGGAAATTTGCACCCCCCAACAAGTGAGCAACACTTTCCGGGGGGTGAAATTTTGTACACCGGATTACCAAAGAACAAAGATTACCAAGGTTTACCAAAGATTACCGGGGATTAGCAAGGATTACGAGGGATTACCGCTATTACCAAGGTTGCAAAGATTATCAATGATTACCTAAGATTACCGGAGATTGCCAATGATTACCATGGATTACCAAAGATTGCCGAAAATTACCATCGATTACCAGTCAGTAACAAAGGTAAGACAAGAAACTACCGAGAAATTTTTATATCCGACAGTTTAAGATTACCAGGAATTACCTACTAATTACCAGGTATTACTAGAGATTACTAAGGATTACCAAGGGGTTACTGAGTATTACTTGTGATTACCAACGATTACCAACAATTAATTACGGGTGAAAACCGAAGATTACCAAAGATTATCAGGGATTACCAAAGATTACCAGGGATTACCAAAGAGTACCTGGGATTACCATTGATTGCCAACCGTGGACACCGGATTACTCAGTTGGGCACCCCTTGCAATTTCCCCGCGTGTTCGTTTACCTCTTATCCTGTCCCGGTGGGTGCTCTTGAGCTTGGGGTTGGAGTAGCCGCCCCCGAGCGCCACCGACTGCGTCGTCACCACATACTCTGCAGCGGGGTCCAGGGCCGGGTACTGGTCGAGGGACTGGAGAGACAAATGCAGAAAAAATGCACAACACTCTGGAAGAGTTTCGGGATAATATTCCAGTCAAGGTCCAAGACAATTATCTCACCAAATACCCTTTTTTTTTCTTTTTTTCAAAAATTAGAAAGAAGAAAAAAAGAAGAAGAAAAATACAGAACAATTCAAGAAAAAATTCAAAAAAAAAAAAAAATAGGAAATTTTGGAAAGTTTTTGAAAAGTTCCAAAAGACTTCCAGAAGAAAAACCAGTCCAAAAACTCCCAGGAGAATACTCCAACAAAAAAATCTTGAAAATTCGAGTAAAAATTACAGAAAAGAAGAGGTTCATGGATTTCCTGGAAAATTTTGCAAAGTTTGAGGCAAACAAAAAAACACCGGGAGAATTTATTCAGTAACCCAGGAAATTCCAGGAAAATTCATTTTAAACAAATGTGGCGCTTGTCGGTGTTACCTGGGCGAGGTCGGTGCGCACCCTTGCACCCAGCACCCTCTGGCCGGGCGGGCGTGACAGGTCCAGCACGACGGTCAGCCCAGACCACTGGAACAGCCCCTCCCCGGCCGCCGAGGACTCCAGCACCCCCAGCAGGTCCGCGCCGCGCACCCGGAACAGGTCGACCGTGTACTCGTAGGGCAGCACGTTGAACACGTCCTCGAAGGTCACGTCTGCGGGAAGACAGGGCGGGTCCTTATTGAGAGGACGGGGCAGTGTTCTTTCGGGCCCCCCCGTATAGGATAATGTAGCCTTTTTCTTTTCTTTTTCTTTTTCTTTTCGGTACTCCAGTCCGTTCTTACCGCCTTTCTCAAGGTTGGCGACCATGGACCAGCCGACGACGGCCCCCACGGTGACGGGCGGTGCCCCGGGCTGCTTGCGCCAGTGCTGAGGCAAATATATTAAATTCAGATTACAATGGGGATAGATAGGAAGTTCTCCTCCCCTCCGTGCAAGTCCGCTGGGCGGGAGCGGACACTGTGAAAAATATCCTCGTAAATTTCCGACATTTTTTGTAATTTTGATTTACAAAATATGCCGCAAATTTACGACTGCCCATTCTTGCTTGTCGGTCAATTCCAAGTCGATAGGGAGTGCTTGTAAATTTACAATTTCAAATTGTAATTTTACGACTTTTATCACGGAAAATTTTCCCGTAACCCTTACGAGTATTTTTCACAGTGGAGGCTCACGTACGTCGACGAAGGCGTCGGCCACGGCGTTGCCGATGTTGCACTCGCCCGTCAGGCACTCGAAGTCATCCTGGGAGAGGCGTTCCCCCAGGTGGCCGACCAGGCGCTGTCCGCGCAGAGCCACGGCGGGCCGCCAGGCTCGCAGCATCATCTGGGTGCGGGCGTCTGCGGGCGGGGCGCACTTCGTTTAGTTATCATTATTTTTACTCTTAAAGAGGATTCAGAGCAGAGGAAGCTAGGAATTTCAAAGACAATTTAATGGAAATAAAATAAAAGATTTTTTTTCCGAACAGTTAATTTTTTATTGTTGTTGATAAAAAGAAAACTTTTTTTAAGAGAAAAACTTACTTTTCCATGACTTTTATTTTTTTATATATTTTTTTTAAACATTTAGTCGTCGATAAATAAAAAGAAAGCGCAGTAATTTTTGCATTGCATTGGTAAAACAAATGTTTAGTTTCTATACATCCTGGTGTTAAGTTTGCACCTCTAAGCACAGTATGCTCAGTAGGAACTGTACATGACAACATGCCTAACATCTGTGCATTTCGTAATTGTTTTGACGTTAAACATTGCGTGATGTATAAGGGTACGCATTTGGATGAGGCTTCGTCAAAGCAAAGGGATACGATGCTAATCCAACTGTATAGTCGGCTATAAACTTGCAAAATGTCTAAAAATCTTGACATCAGCTAATCTTTAGTTCGAACTATGCGTGACATAGTATTATACATTAGGAGCTATGCATGAGGTGATGCGTAGAGCTGCACATTTGTTTTGTGTTCTCACCCTGGGGCACCGACTGGTCGAGGAGCAGCGGCCGGCCCTCCCAGCCGACCACCTCGCCGTCGGCGTCGAACGTGACCAGGATGTGGCCGAGGTACTTGGAGGCGGCCATGGCCTGGACGACGAGCACCTGGCGGCCGCGCTCGGGCTGCTGCACCGCCACCACCGGGTAGTCGCCGAACACGCGGTCGTCCGTGGGCGGCGTGCCTGGCAATGTCCGCCAGCTTCATCTACGAGTTACGCAACCATTTTCCAGCTCCAAGATGTATACTCGTACTCTCCCCACCCGACACCCGACCCGACATACTGTACCTCACCCGACATGACCCGCACAACTTATCCCCGCGCTCAACTTACTTCAACACACCCCACCCAACATACCCCACCCAACATACCCCACCCAACACATCCGCACTCAACACACCCCACCCAGCACACCCCACCCACCAGACTCGACCCAACAGACCCCTCCCAATCCTCCCAACAGGCCTCACCCAACAGATCCCACCCAACATACCACATCCAACAGATCCTACCCAACATACCCCATCCAACATACCACAGCCAACACACCCCACCCAACACCCACCCAACACCCACCCAACACACCCCACCCAACACCCACCCGACACACCCCACCCAACATACCCCACCCTACATACCCCACCCAATACGTCCCGCCCGCACCACATGCCAGCCTCGGCCAGCCTCCGCCGCCCATACCTACCCGAGTAGAGCAGCGTGTGCGAGTGGCCGCCCACGATGAGGTCGACGTGCTTGCTGTGCCTGGCGACGTGCAGGTCGCCGGCGAGGCCGTCGTGCGAGACGCACACGATGATGTGGACGCCGCTGTCCTTGAGGCGCGCCGCCTCCCGGTCCACGGCCTCCAGCTCCCCGCTCCAGCGCGTGCCGCCCGTGTTGGAGATGTCGTGGGTGTTGTTGAGCATGTAGCCGATGACCCCTATGCGGCGACCACCGCGCGTCACCTTATTTCAAACGGTTTATGTAATTATATTTTTTTCTTTCCATAGAAATGAAGTCATTTATATATACACATATTCACTGGTAAAACAAAGGCAGGATATCCAACCTTCAAAAGGCACTTAATAAGGTCCAAAAGGCATTACTGCTTATACTCTGGAAACTCATCAGGTGTGAGACAGTCTCACACCGAATGGTGTGAGGCAAAATACCTCACACCAAACGGTGTGAGGCAAACATACCTCACACCAAAAATGGTGTGAGACCCTCTGTGCCTCACACCATTTGGTATAGGGAAGTATCACTCCATTTGGTGTGAGGCACAGAGGGTCTCACACCATTTGGTGTGAGGCACAACGAGTCTCACACCATTTGGTGTGAGACTGTCTCACACCTGAGTTTCCAGAGTATGTTGTTGTTTTTTCGTTTTTATTTTTTTCTATTTTCGAAATATTCTCTTCCTATGTTATAAATTTTCAGACTTATCTTTGCAATCTGCGCAAAATTTCGCTTCAAACGAGCCTCCATGTGATGGGGGTTCTGTTCAAAACTGGTATAAATTAATTGCATTTTTTGTACTTTTTTACTAGCTTTTCATTTGCTGACCAGAACCCTCACATGTAGGGTCGTATGACGCGGAATTTTGCGAGGAATGCGACTATGTATCCTAAAATGTCATTCGATTGCTCATAAAGAAAAGGTTTTTAAAAAAACTGAAAATGTACACTTTAGCACGCTTCAAACGGGATTAACTCCCCTGGAAATAAGGTCGGACGTAGCACCTCTGTTTTTCCAGTGTTGTGAACTAGCGTGCACAGTACAGGCACGGGGGACTCAAGTGCGTGACTGTCACACACTTGTTGGAGTGTGGCGCCGCTCACGCACCACGATGGACGGCTTGACGAGCTCCGCTAGCTGCGGGTCGGCGGAGGCGTTCATGTTGGCGGCCAGCGCGGGGAAGGACAGGCGCCGCAGGAACGCCTTCACGTTCTCCACGCCCTGGTCGAACTCGTGGTTGCCCAGCGCCTGCGCATCCAAGAGTCCTGGTCACTGTTCACCAGCTTTATTTACATTCTGCCCTAAAGCAAAAAACGTGTTTTTAAAATATAAAAAAATACATCATTTTTTTGTTAAAGCCGAATGTGTGCGAGTTTGGGTACTGTAATCACTAATAAAAGCTTACGTTGAATTTCACTGTAAGATACGGTGAACCCTGCAACACTGTAGCTTGCAGTAAATCTTCACCGTAGCTTGCTTTTAAGAGTGATGATTGCTTGATTGCTTGATTGCTTGATTGCTTGATTGATTGATTGATTGATTGATTGATTGATTGATTGATTGATTGATTGACAGACTGATTTGACTAATTGATTGATTGATTGACTGATTGATTGATTGATCGATTGATCGATTGATCGATTGATCGATTGATCGATTGATCGATTGATCGATTGATCGATGGATAGATAGATAGATAGATTGATTGATTGATTGATTGATTGATTGATTGATTGATTGATTGATTGATTGATTGACCGATTGATTGACGGACTGATTGATGGATTGGTTAGTTGATTGATTGTAATTCAAAATCCAAATATTTTCTCCGTGGTGATATGGCGCTGCCAGACAGATCCCGGTCGGGTACTCACCATGGCGTCGAAGCGGAGTCTGTTGAGGAAGAAGGACATGATGGCGTGCCGGTGGACGTAGTAGTACAGCGAGCCCTGTACCGAAATCATCGAAATGTTTCGGTATTTCGCTAATTACCGAAGTTTGGTATTTCGATAATTACTTGCCGTACCGAAACGACCAATATCTTGGTTCGAAACTTCAGTGAAAATTACTATCGAAAATTTTCGATAATATCGACTATCGTAAATCACCCTAGATTAGGGCTCATATTTGTATCCGGGTACCCGGGTAACCCGGGCGGGTACCCGCCCGGGTAGGAACCAGGTTGACGGGTTTTCCCGGGTACCCGGGTTACCTGGGTAAACGCGGCGGACTCGCGCCTGTAGGTAGGCAAATTGACTTGCCTGTATGCCATTTTGCCTATACTTGCAGGCGCGGTTCCACCGGGTTTACCCGGGTGCACCGGGTACCCGGGTAAACCCGTCGACCCGGTTCCTACCCGGGTTACCCGGGTACCCGTGGGTCGGGTTTTTAAGAGCCCTACCCTAGATGCGAGCCTTCCTTACCTGGAAGTTGTCTCCTGCGTTGAGCACGAGCGAGTCGGGGTGCTGGCGGCGCAGTCGCTCCATGGCGGCGGCCACCCGGGCGATGCCGCCCACGCAGTTCTTGGCGTCCCGCCGGCACGGGTACGGCACGCACGTGTTCACCTGCGGGCGGGGCCGGCCGGGGCCGCGGAGCACGTGGTGAGCGGCGGCGGGGCCAGAGTCTCCTCCCCGCCGCCCCCACCAAAGGGCCTATCGATCCACCGGGGGCGTTCTCTCTCTCTCTCTCTCTCTCTCTCTCTCTCTCTCTCTCTCTCTCTCTCTCTCTCTCTCTCTCTCTCTCTCTCTCTGTCGTTGACCTCCTCAAGCTCCGGCGCGCCTGGTCGCTCGCGGGCCCTGCGCGCGCTATAGCGAGCCGCGCACTGTACACGCGGGGGGGAGGCACGCGGCGCCGGGCCGCGGGGGTGGTGCGGGCGGGGGCGGCGCGGGGGCGGGGCGGGGGCGGCGCGGGGGGCGGGGCCGGTGTTGCCGTCCTTCCGCTTCCGCTGGCCTCCCGCCCGCCAGGTCCTCCGGGCTCTACTCCGGCGCGGCCACCTCCCGCCCCGCCTGCGCCCCCGCTCCAAATTTAGGCTCAACATACTACATGACATCACTCAAAACCCTGACAGGTCTCGACGGGGCCGGGGCCGGGGCCGGGGCCGGGGCCGGGGCCGGGGCCGGTGCCGGGGCCGGGGCTGGGTGGGGTGGGGCGGGGCGGGGCGGGGCGGGGCGGGGCGGGGCGGGGCGGGGCGGGGCGGGGCGGGGCGGGGCGGGGTGGGGCGGGGCGGGGCGGGGCGGGGCGGGGCGGGGAGGGGTGGGGTGAGACTCCCTGACCGCGAAACTCAAACCGGTGAAAAGTAACAAGTCGGTAACAAGGCTATGGGCTTTAAAGACACGCGCGGCGCGTCTCCGCTTTTGAAACAAAAATTACCGGAATGGTATTTATTGAAAAGCCACGACCGCCACGGCGACACACCATAGCGAAACAGCAGGCACGTGGGGGAGATACCCGCGACCCGCGGGACAATCGGGAACGAGTTTCAAGTCCCGTTTCCTAAAACACGGCAGGGCCTATGCACATGCACGTGTCACGTGAGAATGCCTGCTGCATTAGCGCCATGCGACGTCGAGAACTTTTTCTTTCTAGGATTTGCCAAAAGCCACAGCGGAGAAAATCTGTACTTTACAGCAAGTGAGCTGCAATTTGTTTCTGAGATGATAAAACGTATCACTGGTAAAACAAATGCATAGAGTTTTACACCAACTGGTGTTGAGTTCCAAATGAGTAAACAATGAACACTTCGTGGCGTCGAACTCGACGTCTTCCACTGATTAAAGACTGCCGCGCCGCCTGTGTCCGTGTGTGCAAAAGTATTACATTTGTGACCATTTGCGAATCAACTATACATTATGCAATGCCTACTTGAACTCGACTGCATAAACAGAACACGTAAGTGTGCAAAAATTGTACAGTTGTTTTACTGGTGAACTGAGCAGGTTACTAGTTTTCGAGATTACTACTCTCCCGAGCCTGTCATGATTCCCAGAGCTGATCCCCAGGGTCCACGTGGGCGCCTAACAGCGACGGGATAGGCAGCAGCGATAGCGCCCCTGTGCAGCGGGTCTGCCTATCCCTCCTCCTTCAGGGGCTCGAGAGCTCACGGATCGGCCGGTCGGCGGAGCGGGGGGAGTTGGAGGGGGTTGCAAGCACAGCATTCGGGAGCGGGAATACGACAAGGCGTCCATCACTAGCAATTCAAGCAGGCACAGATTTTTCTGATTTTTCTATAATAATTTTTTTTCGTGCTTTTTTCTGATTTTTACAGATTTTTTCTAATTTTTTCTGACTTTTTCTTTATTTTTTTCTTGTATTTTTTCTGATTTTTTACTGATTTTGTTTGAGGGTGTACCAAGATTAGTTTTTTTGGAGTAAAGGACCCCTCGGAATACGAAACTGGACACCCAAGTGTGTGAGTGTCGCATCGCACGCTTGAAGGTGGGTGAATCTCCTTGAGGACACTTATTGAACGTTTTGCGAAAACCATCGTACGAATTCTCTTAGGAATTTCACCGCACACTGTGCATCAAGTACACTGATTATGCAAATTGTCATTCCTACAAGTGAGCGTAATCCGCTCACATGGGTTTGCCCGTGTACGCGTGCGCAGGGTAGCAGTCACTGTGAGAAATTCTTGTACCGGTATGGGAAAATTTTCCATGAGAGGTCTTGTACAGTTACAATTCATATCGTAAATATTTATAATATCAACTCACAAATCGATTGGTGAGCAACAAAGTCGATAAGCGTAAAGTCGTACATGTACGAGACATGTTGTACCGGGTGTTTCATTGAATGCGTAACAGTGTTGCGGGATTGCATACTCACCAGCACTACAGGGGCCATGGCGCCTTACGGGCGAATGGGATAGGCAAACCCGCAACACTCGTACGCATTCAAAGAAACACCCGGTACAAAGTTAATTACAAAATGGATTGTACATCAACGGAAATATTTTCCACAGTGGTGGAGCGTGGTTCCCCACAACACTCTCATCCCGTTACTGATTTTTTGCTGCCCTTTGTCAGTACTTATGATAGGTTTTTAAGCACCAGGAATACTGACTTTAGTTTTCCATCAGTAGTACGCAGTAATTTCTTTTTCCATTAATGACAATTTTATTTTTCATTAGTATATATGGAACGAAACTGTACGGAATAATTGACAAATTGATCATTAATTTCTGCTGTAGAGAATTCTAACGTTTTAACTGACGAAAAAAATCAGTATAGGTCTGAGAGTGAATAATAGACCTCCCCTTCCACATTCTCCATTTTGTCCAAGCAAAAAAAAAGAGCAGCCAATTGACACAAGTGTGGCATGTCGCAATCGCGGTCAGCGGAAGGCTGGGGCTGGGGCGTCGGGCACTCTTTTGGGGGGCGGCCCGGGGTGGGACGGGGTACTGCTATCCGTGTAATTACACCTTACTACTTCCCGTTATCGGTGCGTCTGAGTGCATGCGGGAGTACTCATAGCGTTGCCGGCCCTGGTCACATACACTCACCCAGGGCCGGGCCGCCACTGTTAAAAATTTTGTTGTGAATTAACAGGACAATTATTGTTAAGTTTGTTAGCAGAAAATCGAGAAAATCCTGTTTTAAAACAGGAAAAACTGTAAATTTCAAACAGTGGGAAAGAAATTTTTCTTTCGTCGATATGTGGTGACTTTTTTCTTCACTTACATCCCTTTTCTGAAGTACTACGAAATTGTTGTTTTCTAACAGTATGGGCTGCTAACAAAATTAACAATGCTCTTCCTGTAAAACGCCAGCATGCAGATTGAAACTCATTCACTGTTCTTTGAGAGCGCTGGTTAATTAATCCGTATTGAGTAAGTTTCCAACTAATGTAACAGTACAGCTGTTCAGAAACAGGATTCCCGTGAACCAGATGGCAACAACTACTTTTAACAGTGCGGTAAGGGCGATTACACTGTTATTTTATGAAGGTGTTCTCTGAGAGTACGCCAAAGGCTCGTTTGCCACACGAAAGCGAGCGCCTTACACTATAAAAAACAATATCGTAGTACGGAACCAACTACGGTGTCCCGTATCTTCGTTTTAGAAACTGACTACGGAGCGCAGAGTACAGCGCCACCGTACGTCATTTTCGGTGGGCAGAGGTCATGAGTACGGGTCTTCCGTACCCCATTTTTTGAGAACGGTGATGCCGTACTTGGCAGTCCGTAACGGGGATTCGAAAATTTCGAGTACGGTGCGCGCCGTCGTAGGGAGGCTACCATTCTACGGTGGACACCATTAAAGGAATTAACGGTGATTTCCGTAGTTTTCACCGTCATTTTTTTTTTACAGTGTATGGCGTCCTGTGACAGCACGCCAGGGCGTATCGTGGGAGTACACCTTAGGCTTAGGCGCATCCACCCCACACACCTTATTCACCGGCACTTGTCGCAGGGTCTAGCAGGTTGTAGAGAGGAAGGGAGGAAGGTGCCTCGTGTGCATACACTGTAAAAAAAATTGTTGTAAATTAACAACAAATTTCTTGCTAAGTTTTGTGATGGAGCATCATGTTTTAAAACAAGCTCTTTTGTTTATGTATCAAAATTATTGTAAAATTACAACTCTATCTGTTTCGGAACAACTATAACTTTGTAAATATACAAAAATGTTGTTCCGTAATAAATTTTGTAGTAAAATAACATCACATATTTGTTGTAGACAAAAATGACTTTGTTTGTTTTTAAACAACAAAATCATCAGTGAAAAGTTTGTACTTCGACAATATTTTTTTACAGTGTACACCTTACAAAGGGTGCAAGAGCATGAGCGGAGGTAGCAGCGAGCCCAATCCTTATGCCAGTGGAAGGTGCTCGGACGGTAAACACCTTCTCTGTTGAAAGAACTCTAGGCTTACAGGTCAAGGTGCCTAAGGTGTACTCCCACGATACGCCTAAGGCGTACTCCGAGGGGGTATGCACTCGCGTAATAGTCGGGTCACTCTATCCGTAATAAAGGCGTAATAGTATGCGTAATAGAAGCGTACTAGGAGCGTAATAGCGAAAATTCTCCTTATTTTCCTCATTTTTGTATCGTTTTGGGCTGTTTTGCCTGTTTTTGGCTCAATCTGTACAATTTCGGAGCGTTATACGCCCGTAATAGTCGGGTCACAGATTTTGTGAGTGAATACCCCCTCGGTGTACTCCCACGATACGCCCGGGTGTGCTCACTTTCCTGTGGCATACGCCTTTGCGGCGTACTCTCTGAGTACACCTTCAAATGACAGCAACGCGCGGGTAACATTGGGAGCTCGCCTGCTCCTGCTCATCCGCCCCGCCCGCGAGGGGACCTCTCAACTCACCCAACATTTGTTCACATGGTTTCAAGCTTTCGCGTGATTTCACCTCTTACAATTGAAAGAAATAATTTGTAAAGTAAATACAAGCGTATTTTGAGCTTTGTGAGCCCAAAATACGCACTCAAATAATTTTTTTTGGCAAAAGATCCACATTTTTCGACACTGATTTCGAAGATATCAGCGATTGTGTACACATGATTTCTTGAGTTGAGACCCCTCGGCCCCGCGTGGAAACGGAAGTAAATGGGAGTTTGAAAAAAGAAAAAAAAAAAAAGGCCGTTGTAACTTTTTTTCTTTATCATATTGTCATTCCTTTGGCAAACTTTTAGTGTGTCGTTTCGCCGCCACGCCGTCTGCCTGACGCGAGGCAACTCGTCGTCTATCTCCCGAGCCACAAAGCATGTCGAACGCTCTGCGACAAGCGACAAGACGACAGGTAGCAGCTACCTGCGCGCCATAAGTCGTGCAAAACGACGGGCCGCCCTTGAGTCCTCTTCAAAACATCATTGTACGACCCCAAAAAATCATTTACAAAAGAAGAATAAAATCAAGAAGAAAAATGCCGAAAAATCAAGAAAAAATGAACAAAATACTGAAATCAAATTGAAAAAGTCAGAAATGGGGTTAATGATCAAAATTTATCACACAGTGACGGAAATTTTTTGTGAAACATCAAAAGAAAAATCAAAACAAGTAAGACTACTTCGTGCCTAAAAATCGATAAAATAAAAATAAAAAGTCACAAAAATTATTGTAAACATTTTGTATGAGTGACCCCACCACCACCACCACCACCACCTCCCCCACGTTACTATCGATGGGTCCTATGAACGTAGTCCGATCTCCGCGCGACGAGTGAACGTAGTCCGATCTCTGCGCGACGAGTGAACGTAGTCCGATCTCCGCGCGACGAGTGAACGTAGTCTGATCTCACAGTTACGCGTGAACGGAGTCCGATGTCCGTCCGGGCTCGTTCCGAGAAAAGCCGTTTGGAAAGTTTAACAGTGAATGACAAATCGCGCTTCGGACTTTTGGTAAATTTTATGTACTGAAAAAAATCTTTAGGTCTTTCCGCACACGTACATACCAAGAACATGTAGTTCCGGCTCGGATTTGACGAGTAAATTTTAATTCGCGACGGCAATTTTATGTTCTTGCACTGATCCTTTGGTGCGAGGTGCTTGTTCACCTGTTGTTCGCCGTTAATTTTATGCAGCATGACCGTTCAAAAGTAACGTATGTTTAAGGCGAGGTATAAGGCCCGTTTAACATCTGCCGTTCCTCCTAAACAGTTTGTGGTATCGAGTAGTTCAAAAGATCATTCAATAGCCTTAAGTGTGCCCTATCGTCGTCTCGCTACGGGCCTCGCCGACAATTCTCTTTTAACTCAAAACTAACGGTATTGCACATTGACGATGAATGAGTTACCAAACACATAGCAAGAGTACAAATGAAATTACCAAAGCAAATCTAGGGAACATAAACGCTTCGACAGCCAAAATCAACACTTTAAAATGTAAATACCTAGTTTCGTTACCTTCAAAATAAATCCTTACACCTCATTTATTTCGTCAGCAAATAACAGATTTGAGGGATTGATTCCCCTCCTAGATCTCAGACGATGCAATGGTGTGGCGTTCGGAGTAGATCGTTCTAGACACGAGAGAGGGAGACAGAGAGGGAGACAGAGAGAGAGAGAGAGAGAGAGAGAGAGAGAGAGAGAGAGAGAGAGAGAGAGAGAGAGATAGATGGGTAGAGAGAGAGAGTGAGAGAGAGAGATGGCAGGGCGAGTGCAGCGCGGCGGCAGCGGCGGAGGCGCGGCGCGGCCGGCGCGGCTCGGAGATCGGACAGTGTTCTTTGGAGCGGCGGCTCCAAACGGACTTAGGACAGTGTGGTTTTTGATGAATAGCAGCCTTTCGGTTCATTTTTGTAAAAAAACCTCTTAACAAAAAAGATTCGTAATTTTTTTATCTACAAGAATCAATTTTTAACTCATTTCACCCCAGAAAGTGACATCGGACTCCGTTCACGCGTAACTGTGAGATCAGACTACGTTCACTCGTCGCGCGGAGATCGGACTACGTTCACTCGTCGCGCGGAGATATGACTTCGTTCACTCGTCGCGCGGAGATCGGACTACGTTCATAGGACCCATCGCTATGCAATCGGTCGGCAACCCTCTCGAACCCCGTGGTGCGGAGCGGGGTGGAACAAGGCGAGGCGGGGCGGGGCGGTGGCATCGGCATCTCCTGTAGTTGCGCCTCCTGCCTTCATCTCGTGGCTGATGACTGAGGGGAGCGCTGTCCTTGTCCTTCTCTATCGCACTCACGGGGTGCGCCATGTTGGTACGAGAAAGACAGTCGGACGGAGCACGCTCTTCAATGAATCAGTCCAAAGGGGACCACCCTCGGGACCTCCCCACTCCACCCCCGCCCGCACCGCGCTGCGAAAGCACACCGGTAGGCTCCAGGCGCGCACCCATGGAGTGCAAAAGTTCACAACTCATTCTTTTTGTTCTTAATCTTTTTTTGTATAGGCAACGCACTTGCATAAAACTCAAGGAAATAAAAGAAAAAAAATTGAGAAAATTCTAGGAAAATATAAACTAAAATCAAAATTTCTGAGAACATTCTTCCAGAAAAATCTGTAAACAAAAATATTTCAGCAAATCCAGAAAAATCCCAGAAAAAGAATTGACATCATTTAATAAAATTTTGCTTAACATGTTGACGAAATCCAGAACTGTCCGCTCTAGAAAAAAAAATTGCCCATGCAGCTAAAACAATAGCTCTGTGTGCACAGCTAACATTTTTAGCTTTACAGCTAACAAGTTATAGCTGTACCCTGTACCACAAAACATTTAGCTAATAAGCTAAGTTTTTAGCAAAGTTTTTAGAAAAGTTTTAGCTACATAACTCCAAATGTGAGTGGTGCACATACAGCTCTTTTTTCTTAGGGCGCCTTCGCTCGCTGTACGCACCAGGCTGGGGTCACACGAGGTGAACTCGGGGGAGACGGGCTCGAAGCGCGCGTGGAAGTCATTGAGGTGCACGACGGACATGGTCCAGTTGCTGGCCGGCGGCGCTGCCGGCGGGTCGTCGAGGACCTGGTCTCGGTGCGGGTGATGAGGCGGGCGGGCCTCGTCGTCGTCGACGGCGGGCAGCCCCAGGGCGACGGCGGCCGCGAGCGTCAGGACGAGCAGGGCCTCCAGGGCGAGGGCGGGGCGGCCGGCCATGGCGCCGGAGGAGCTCCCAGACCGCATGGCGCTGGACTAAGGGATCGCGGCGGCTCCGCCCGGCGAGCTAACCTCGCCTCCGTCACGCCGGCGCTGGCGGGGACCGCGGGGGCCTTCCCCGCACCAGGGCTCCCGCCCCGCCCCGCCCCGCCCCGCCCCGCCCCGCCCCGCCCCGCCCCGCCCCGCCCCGCCGGCAACCGGCTCCGTATCTGTCCAGCCAGCCCCCGCTTCGGACACACGGCCTGAACTAACTGGCGTTATCATAATGCCAGTAACAAGCGTGGCGCGGA
The DNA here is from genome assembly GCA_029379305.1 of Frankliniella fusca. Taxonomy (NCBI): domain Eukaryota; kingdom Metazoa; phylum Arthropoda; class Insecta; order Thysanoptera; family Thripidae; genus Frankliniella; species Frankliniella fusca. Next base: position 1,541,246 of record JAHWGI010001426.1, on the reverse strand, counting down.
GGGGCGGGGCGGGGCGGGGTGGGGCGGGGCGGGGCGGGGCGGGGCGGGGCGGGGCGGGCGGGGCGGGTGAGCCAGGCCTGGGCGCGGGCACTACAGTCGCGAGCACGAGCCGCGACAAGCTAGCTGGACTGCATTGAATGCGGGTCGGGTCTCAAAAGCACGGAGGGAGAGACCGGACGTTCATGCGCCCCATCTGTGATCCCCTCCCGTCACTCAAGTCATTGGCGCTAATGTGGGTCAATTGTGACATCCCCGAAATTGATTGATCTTCATATGCAACTAATTGTGTCAAGTTGATGTCGCTTAAACTTGTGTGTTTTACCTTTCCTCCCGAGTGTGGTGCCAAGCTGGCATCGAAATAGACTGGACTTTGACTTTTTAATTTGAAATAATATTATAGGGTTGACATTGTTTATACAGTGTATCCTGAAGTTTGGGAAAGGAGTGCAAAATTCATAGCAATAGGTTGGCTTTAATATATCTTTATTCTTTCTCATCCCACATAACTCAGGTCTCTTTTTAGCCAAGACTAGCAAGACAAACATCAAAATGTTTCTAAACAATCACAACTATTACAGCTCCATACCACCTTTTCAAAAATTCAACACTTCACAAGGGGCATCAAAACTTTATCCTGTTGAGAAATCCAGCTTCATTCAGAGATTTTCTCGTTTCCCTGCTCTGCACTCATATTACGTTGTTCTTTTATTTTATAACTTTAAGGTGCACCAATCAATGTAATTAAGATAAAATGAGATGTCAACTTTTTACATCTTGGGTACAAGACTTCAGTTGTCCTCATTAGGTGAGGTATGAGACAACCGATTTGGACAAGAGTAAAAAATATTATTTTTGAAGCAATTGAGATTGGGTGAGTTCTGAAAATTAAGATTATAATTGACTATTATTAAGTAGAACAGCCATGAGAGGAGCAATTGGAGGTGGATTCACATCTACTGGCTGTTACTTCAGAAAAACTGGATTTAGAGGGTGAATGACACCTTGCATTTAATGAGAAGCCAGAACAGAGAACTAAAGAAAATGAACCAACCTTAGCCATGTCTATTATTTTTATATTAAAAAAAAGAAAAAGAAAGAAAGAAAGACACACGACATGTCTAATAATATATCAACACAGATTTGCACTAATATAAATATTTTTTTTTTTTTGTTGCATTTACTACTAGTTTTGATCTATGGGCTTTGAAATGTGACATTTTTATAAGTACTTATACACGGCTCATTAGAGGGCTTGGTTTGACAAGCAGTGACTAACAACATCTAGAACACACAAGTAAAGATCTAATGCCTTGCTCTCATAACTGCATACCAGCTCCTCTTCCCCTCTGGCAATGCATATTTTTCTGATGAGCTGCAAGATACCAAACTACACCCTCACTTCAAAAATTTCCACTGATATTTATAGGTTTCCACCGACTCATGACACCACAATCCAAAGCGACAGACAATAAAGGGGGGAAAAAAACATCAAAGATCAGATTCATAAGCAAGTCTTCAAATGTGAACCAACACTAAATCTATGATTTATAGTTTCTAAGTGATGTTAAACAAATTACAATAATAAGCTTACAATTCAACAGTCCACATCAGTGTGTCCCAAATGTTAATCTTCTTAAAATACAACACATGCCATCTCAAATGAGGACAGTAATACTGTTTTGAGAGAACTTTTAAGCCCAAACAGTTTGACAACATTTAGCCACCTAATTTTAGAGTTTCAAGTTTAGGAAACCTGTAACAATTAAGATTACCATTTGGGGCACCAGTCTCTGGCTGTGATAAAATCTCTCTTACAGAACATATTAAAATATAGATAGACTGTACTTTAACGAGTAACAGATAAAAGATTCTCTAATAACCAGACACAAATTTCTGCCGTGTTTGATTACTTCACATAGCATTATACCATTAACCTGCTCCATCCCCATTTTACTTTCCATGAAAGAAAAATATGGAAGTCTATAAGATCTACAGTCAACAGGTGATTTGAGCTAATATGTAAATAAGGCGCTATTTTTTAAAATTATTTGTTAATAAAATGTCTGCCTATCCCAGTGCCCGCATGGGTTAGGTTTCATTTACTGAATGTCTCTTATGTAGCTACTAAAGCGATTGCAGTCTTTATATTTTGACAATCACATTAAGGTACACATACTTGCAGAGACAATTGATTTGGAGACATTTCATTAGCATTTTGAAAAATAAAGCAAGAAGCAAATCCAACTTACATCTAATACCATTTTTTTTTTAAATGTAATTTTTAAGACAGAACATAACAGAAAAGAAACTGTTGTGTTTGATCCAAATTTTGAAGTTTATTAGTACTTAACATCCCATTTTTCTTCACCTTTTTTTTGTCTTTTGTTCTTACGCTGGGTCAAAAAGATGTACATAGGAAGTATGATGAATTTGACATATTTTGAGTTGATTGATGCATGAATGTACTTAAATATTTAGTACAAATGTGCAAAAGAGACATTATAACAAACATGCTTCATACTTTCAAGAAGAACAGTCCAGAGATGAATGAAAGTTTAATAAATTGACAACACAGTTGAAACATTCTGGACCCAACCCGTAGCGTTGTTTTAAGTTTTGAGGTGGTATAACCAATAGATGCTGCCCTAAATCCTTGTCCTAAACTTATCTTAGCCGATACCAAAAAAACTAGTAACTGTCAAGACTTGACTAATGGGTTAGCACAGCTAGTTATCACTTCATGATTTCAGCAACCTCTTTATCACCCGATACATTTCATATTTCCACCAACAAGAACAATAATCTAAGTAGAGAAAAGAGCCCTTAAGAGTACATACAAAATATGAAGCAAAGATTCTATTCACATAAGAGGCAAATTTTTTCAGGACAATCCCCAGCTTCTAAAATTAGACGCTCATGACATACCTACTGTGTCATGGATATTTTTCATTATTTTCGTGAATGTCAGATAACTCCAGAATGAGTCTAGCCATACAGAACCCAGAGGGATAACATTTGTTCCATAAAAATCAAAATTCATAGACAACACACAATTTCTAAAACAGTAGGAAAACAAAACCAAACTTCCACAATCATACATATGGTCACGCATTCGAATACATTTTATCACACTAACATAAGGTAATAATAGTAGTAAAGAAACAAAAATAAGATCACACGGGGTTGAGTGAAGATTCTAAGCAGCACACCAGAGACTAACCAGAAAGTCCCTCACAGAAACTAAAAGTACAGCTTGGACGATTTCATTCCATGGCTGAGCACAAAGATAATCACAGCAGTAGACAATTAATTCATCACAATCACTTAGTCTTAAGATGACAGGGGAGGAAATAAATGAATCTGCAGTATAAAGCCCTGATATTCTCCAGTTCTAACATTTCATTCATTACAAAACACTAACAAAAAATGAAAAAAAGAACAGGTAGGTAATAATAATAATTTTACAAACTGAAATTGATGATGAAAATGAAGGACTAAACTGAAGCTTGATTAGCAAGGCAGATGAGCCTTGCTAGAAAAGCTTACATTTCGAAATCAACCAAGATGTACGGTACAAATAACAAAATATTGCATTAATCTAAAACAGTGAAAAGTAAGATTGACATAGAAACAAAATAGGAAATAAAAAATCCAACATGGACATGACATAGAAGCATGAATTGCTATCAAAGTTCCTTTTATAAAATAAAAGAAAAAATACTGCATTTCACAAAGTTTGCACACAACCATTCACTTTTATACGTAGCTCCACTTATAATAGTGAAGCAAAAGTCACTCTAGTTCCGTACGGTTGGACTCAAATGTGTAATTATAATAATTTATGCATCTGGCTGGTTATCAACAAGTTCTGAGATTCTGGGACTCCTGTCTGCGCACTGAACTCCAGGGTACCATGACATGCCAGGAATGAACTCTTTAGCCATTGGGTTGAACTTGAACTGAACAAAAAAAAAGAAAAATGACAGAAGATTTTATTAACTGCAACTCAATACAGGGGATTAAAAAGAACTTTTCAAATTGATTGAATTAAGTGAAGAATTACCTCTGATTTAGGCTGGGTTTTGTGGTCCTCCGTACCATTGCCCATCTCATTGACTTGCAGTCCCCTCATGGCCATGACAAGTTCAGAGCCAGGTAGATTCCTAAAAGAAAAATAATTGTACAATCATTAAAACAGGAAATCAAGATGTAGGAGAGGGGGTATTCCAAAACAAGGACATGAAATTATAAAAGAAGAGGTTAACACACTTACTGGACTTCAGGCATGTACGGAGGTGGCGAATTTTGCTGCCAAGATGCTGGGCTGTTCATGGGTGAGGTGTCCTCAATCATGGCCTGCATGCACTGCTCCATTAGGGCCTCCTCCTCCAATTCCTTCAATACCTGCAGAAATTAATCAAATTCATATTACGAGAGTGCTGTTAGATTAAAGCATAGCACAGAGAGGACAACCAAGGAGAGGGTTTACCTGCTGGTCGAATTCTTCTTCATTCTCCATCCAGAAGTATTCCGAGAAATCTCCGTTTGCTACGGGGTCAGGGCTTGGAGGGGCGAGGATCAACATTACATTATTCTGGCCATAATAGCCATTCCCAGATCCAGCGTTGCTGGCGGGAGCAGAACTCTCAGTTGGCAGCTTCATGTTGATGGTCACCTGCAAAGAGACAAACGATACCTTTAACCACCTCAGTGATGTCTCGTCACATACGAACCACAACGTAAAACCTAATGCATGAATGTCAGGGGATTGTACATGAAATCGGTGAAAGGATCACAACAGTCTAGCTTGACAAATGAAAGGTCGCAGGATAGTTTTGCCAGTCATGCATCTCTACAGCTGGCAAGGTCTGCCTCCCCTGGTCATTACCCCCCCCTCCCCCACCCTGCTGGGGGACAAAGGACGGCTCTCTGCGGACCTCAGGCCGAACCACAACGCTAACCACGAACCATAGTCGTCATCACACCTCACGGCCGGACAGACAAAGTCACCCGCGCCACACGGACCGTTTAGCGCCGATAGTAACGAAAACGTCACGCTCCCCACAGTTCGTTCAGCCTACGCGGCCTCCATTTTGGAACCGTCGTTCGAGGCCAGCAGCCCCGATGCGAGGACGCGACCTGCAGCAGCCCGCGGGCCTCGTCAAGAATCTCCCCCAAATACTTACGGGAACGCGATTGCGACCTTGGGTTCCAAATTGATTTCTCTCTCCGCTTCCGCAAACTTCACCGGACCCCCGAACTTGGCGCTTTGCAATCACCGAAATACTGCGTCGTCAATAATGAATGAGCAGCCTGCCAGCAGCGAAATCGGCAATCAGCTGTTCAGTTGTTTTCTACGGTGGCGCCACGCAGCGGCGGGAGGACGAACCACACGCTCCAAGTCAAAACACAATCAAATATCAAGTGTTTTCCGTATCGTCGGGCCGATTGTGAAATTGCGAACGGCCAGCGCGGCGACGGTTCTTATCGATAAATCCCCGATACAGACGATTCCCGTGCTTTCCGACGCGTCAACGCCCCGTCGGGAAATGTGACGTCTGTCGCAGCAGACGCCGCCCTGACTGACGTAGCCTTGTTTTTGTTTGGCTCTCGCTTTGTTGTTGTGCTCGCCGTGGCCGTCCCGACTCCGCCTTGCTCCGCCTCTCGCGACTTCGGCTGCTATTCGAGAGCAGAGCCCCCGAGCTTCGGGCGCTTCGGGTCGCGTTCGGCGGTCTCGTGCGGGTCTCGTGCCGTCCTCGGGTCTCCGGACGGCCGAGCCGAAGCGGGGCCGAACGCGAACGAGCCGAGTCGGGTGGTGTCAGAGCGAATCCTGCAGGCAGAGACCGAGCCTCGGACCTGTGACGTCACGTGTTGACATTTTTACCAAAACAAGGCCCCGCAGCACCAAAGCCGCCGCTCCGCGCTGTGTGTGAAACCGTCTGCGCATCGGCACCGCGTCAACGCCGTCAGGCGAGGCTCTGTGTGTTGTGTTGGGCCCACGGCCGCCCCGCCGCCGTGCTGTGTACTATCGGACTAGACGCGTAAGTGCCGAATCCCGCGGGGGCCGCTAGTTTGACGTGTGAGCCTGTTGCGAGCGCACGGGACGGGACGAGCAGACGCGCTGCGCAGCGGACGCGGGAGCCATGATTTCCAGCTGCGAGGAAGCCCTGGGCGGTGAGTATCTTATGGCCGTATGGTCTTTGTTCTCGCGCGCGCCGCACCGCGCCCCTGCCCCGGACGGGCTGCATGTTTCATTGAATGAGGTCGCGGTCGTGGTCCGCGCCCCGAGGGGCTACGTGTCTGCTACGTACCGTCAGACGACGCGTCGTTGTGTCGCCGTACGGCGCAGTTTGGGGGGGGCCCCGCGCGGGGCAGCGGCCGAAGGAGGAGGAGGGGGGGGGGAGGGGGGCTATCAGGCCTGCTGCAAGCCTTTCCCTCTCGTATTGTTGCTGCTGACTGATTCAGAAGATCGCTCTCATCCCTTCGTCCTCGTTGCACCTACAGCGGTGCCCTATGCTGGCCATGGCAGTGCTCCATGAGTGCGACGAGGACAGACGTATGAAAGCGATCTTCGGAATCGCTCGGCTGGGGAGGGATGAAGCGGTGCGCGGGTGTTTCTTTGTTGTTGTGCCCATGGCGGCGCAGGAGCGCGATGCAGCTGTCGAATTCCGTGTTTCGTCTCTCTCTGTCTTAGTCGCACTCATGGGCGAATGCATAAGGAGCGAGAGAGAGGACACCACTACGAACTATCGGCTTTCCGGAAGCAGACGGCTGCGCGGTGTCTGCTATCGCGCCCTTCCCCTTTGTTTGCGCGGCGCCGCGCCGCTGCCGCTACTAAGTAGTCCGCCGTGAGGATCATGTTTTACTGCGTTGTTGATGTGACACGGGGACGGGACGTGTGGTGGGCGCGCCCTGGCCGCCCTGGCCCCGCCGCCAGGAGGAGGAGGAGGCTCTTTGTGTGTACGGAAGTGTGGTGCGCCCCGTCTGGTCAGGTCTGATCCCACCTCGCCACGCGCCAGCCGATTTATTCCGAAGTGCGCCCTGCCGTCTCTCTCGCACTCACGGGCTTCACCGCGTAGGTGCCAGAGAGAGAGAGAGAGAGCGCTGTTCGGAAGAAGTCGGCCGGCAGCCAGAGCCAGCCGCTGCGTCAGGCTAGGCAGGGGCCTACGTGCCGAGGCGAGCTGAGCGCAGCACCCCTCCCCTTCGCGTGGGGTGGGAGGGAGACGGAAGAGAAGGGGCGCTGCTGTGCCCCCCCCCCTCTCGCTCTCCCTCTCACACCCCTGCCGCCCCATCTCTCTCTTTCTATCTCTCCTCCGGTCTGTTGCGCCCGCCCGCTCTCCTCCCTCTGCACAGGGAGGCTAAAGCCCTATCGCGCCGCGCCGGGGGGGTGTTGTCCGGGTCGTCGCACTCTGTCCCTCTGTCGCACCGCGCCGCCCTGGTCTGGTGGCCGCCTCTCTTTGTCCCTCCAATGTCTTTCTCGAATAGCAGCGCGCCGCCGCGGAGATTGCCGTTGCCGTGTGGCCGTCTGATTCCGAAGATCGCGCGCTCTCCCCCCTTGTCGCACTCATGGGGCCCCAGCCATCCCCATCGGTGGCCACCGCCATAGGTGCGACGAGGATGGAGGTACGAGAGCGGACCTCGGAATCGGTCGTCGGCATGGCAGTCCGCCGGGCCGGGCCGGGGCCGGGCGCGGCGCGGGCCTTCCCCGTAAACACCCCAAGGTGATTCACACTTGGTCTTGTACAGCCTCCGCCTCGCCCCGCCCCGCGCCGCCAGAGGCAATGGCAATGCCAGGAGGCCGCGGAACCTCTCGACTTTGTCTGTCGGGTTCGTTGCCCTATCGCTCTCTCTCTCTCTCTCTCTCTCTCTCTCTCTCTCTCTCTCTCTCTCTCCTCTCTCTCTCTCTCTCTCTCTCTCTGTCCTCTCTCTCTGTCCTCTCTCTCTCTCTCTCTCTCTCTCTCCTCTCTCTCTCCCCCCCCCTCTCTCTCTCTCTCTCTCTCTCTCTCTCTCTCTCTCTCTCTCTCTCTCTCTCTCTCTCTCTCTCTCTCTCTCTCTCTCTCTCTCTCTCTCTCTCTCTCTCTCTCGGGATAGGCCCGACCCGCGATGCGCTGCGCACAAAGGACCGGACCGTCTGACTGACTGACCTAACCGCCGAGCCATGTACGCGACGGACGAACGCTCTCTGAACTCCAAATGGAAGCCGTTTGACGGGGTGGGGTAGGGTTGGAGGCGCTTTGACCCGTCATTCCCTTCCCCGTCGCGGTGCCGCGGGGGTCAGCCGTCAGACTCAGAAGAGCGCTTTCACGATATCCGTCCTTGTTACACGCATGGGTCTCGGCCTCTATGAGTAAGTGAGAGGGCTGTACAAAACGATTTTCGGAATCGGGGCTGGAGGAGGGTAGCTGCCATGAGCGCTGTCGTGACGGGGCGGAGCTGGGCGGAGCAGGCGGCCGAGTGGTGCCTCGCGATAACGCTGATTGGGTAGGGTACTGCCCATGGCGGCTGCGGCTGCGCGGGGGCCGGGGCCGGGGCCGGGGCCGGGGCCGGGGCCGGGGCCGGGGCCGGGGCCGGGGCCGGGGCCGGGGCCGGGGCCGGGGCCGGGGCCGGGGCCGGGGCCGGGGCCGGGGCCGGGGCCGGGGCCCGAGGGTGGTGGTACTGCAGGCTCATTCCGAACAGCGTTCAGTAGAGTCCCCTCTCTCTTGCTCCTTATGGCCATGGACCATGTGTGTGATAAGGAGAGAGAGAGAGAGAGAGAGATGCGGAATCACCCTCTGCTGCCTGCTGCCGGTCTCTGGCGGCGGGTCCCCGGTGGTCCCCGCGGAGCCTGCCTGAGCTTGTGGTGTGGTAGTGGTGCGGTGGTGAGCCGAGCCGAGCCGGGCCAGGCCAGGCCAGGCCGAGCCGAGCCGAGCCGAGCCGAGCCGAGCCGAGGCCGCGCACTCCTGTATGCACACGGAGCAAGGACACCCGCCGTCACTTGGCAGTCGCCCTGCACCTCACCTCACCACCAGGCGCACGGTGCCAGTGCCACCGCCCTCCTCAAGATGTACTCGTACACGGGGCTGCTTGCCCCTGCCCCTGCCCCTGCAGCTCGGCATTCCCCGGACCGGTTCCCGGACACGCCCTGCGACTCGCTTGAGAGTGAAGGTGCGCCTCGTTGTGATGGGAACGAGTTTTTAGGCAGTCGATTAGACGGCCTTTATTTTAATTTCTTTTTCTTTAGTGATGACGGCTTAGAGTGAAGCAGGGGGGTGCTTGCACTGTAATAAAGTTAGACGTGTCTTGAGTTGAGTGTGGTGTGTAGCAGGTGTAGTGTTTAAAGTTCAAGCAGTTTGTTGCTAAGCATTTTAAGTGAAAACGTTCTTATTTATATTTTTTGAATGCATTGCAGTGAATGAAAAGGATTTCATTGTAAATTTGATTTTGAAAATTGTTTCTTGCTTGCAGAATCTTGGGTGGAGCTTGGGACTAGTGGATGTTCAAGCCCCAGTCCAGAGAGGACCCAGCCCCTTCAGCTGCAACTCCCTCTGTGTGGTTCTGCCTCTGCCGATGAGTATTTGCGTCTGCTGAGAGAAGCACAAAGGGAGAGCAACCAGAGCTCTGCTCGAGTATCTCCTCGCAGCAGGTAAATTGCATGCATGAAACCACTTTTAAATTACAGCATAATTCTCTACATTGATTAACTTGAAATATCAATTTCAGTCCTAAATCGCCTCCAAACAGCCCCAATACAGAGCTGTCTTCCGAGGACGACTTACGCGGAGTGTACATTAATATCAAGGTAGGAAGGCTTCCTGTCGTTTTCACTACTGTTGTATTTGTGTTGTTGAAAATTATTCCGCATCTTAATGTCACTTACAGGATTCAGATCTTAGTGTTGAACGATCTGTTACTTCTGATTGGATTTGGGATTGGAGCAGTCGCCCGGACCAAATTCCGCCTAAGTATGAACATGAGATGCTGATTATCATGACTCAGTGTTTGTTTTTGATGTTAATGTTGTCTTATTATTATTATTATTAGGGACTGGAAGTTTAAACATCCTCAAAAGAAAACATTCAGTATCCGTCAGGCGAAGATTGGGAACAACTCACTCTTCTCGAAAGAGGTTTTGTACACACTGTTCATAACAAACGTGATGACTTTGCTCCTGGGCACTGGTGTTGGGTATGTATACTGTATTTCAAGTGCTGTCAGATACCAAAACAGTTGCAACTAAATAGTGTTAATTGACCTATGTCTGATTTGCTTTTATTCTAGACTCTGGTTGAGCCGAAGAGGATTCTTTATTCCGCGAGTGAATTTGGAATGAGAATGTGATAAGGCTGGCAATGATTTGATGTGATTGCAGCTTCTGTGATACGACTCGTCTGGAGTGATGTACTGTACTTCTTGCACATTTTTTTTTAAAATGTTATTTGAAGCTGTCTAGTTCATTATTTACAATAAGGCACTTCTTTTTTCATTTAATATGTTCAACACACCATTTCTGTGTTGTTTTTATCTGACTGGAAAGTATGTTGGGGAAGACATGAACATGTTCCTGCATTGAATCACCTTCAGAGCAGAATCCATGTGACTTATTGTTCTTTATTTAATTTTATTGACTTATTTTGGAGGAATTGCTATGAAGGTGAAATAGTGAAATTGAGTTGTTTGTTTTCATTGACGTTTGTTCTACAATTAATTTTTTTGGTAACTTCAATTTGAAGCTGGAGGCAGAGTCCATTCATTATTGAACCTAGTCATAGATCATTGAGTTATCATCAGCCTTCAGATACATCACATCTATCTTTATTGAAAGAATACTGAAGATCAAACTGAATTCATTTACTTGCACTCCTTTGTGATACCTCACAAATGCATCAAATTGAAACTTTAAAAGCCAAAGCTTACTAACAAGTCTGATTGTAGTTGTCTGGCAGAAGATTGGTTCTGGTGTAGCAGTGTTCAGTTTTAAGTCAGATTTACCTTCACTCAGATGCTATCTTACTCATAATGCTTAGCATGCTGCCTGTAGCATACTTAAATAAATACCCCTTTCTCTTATTTAAAAATTACATAAAAATAATAAATAATTCTTACTATTAAGTGTAAAAGAAGAAAAACTTTCTCTGTCGAAGTTATTTACACATTCCTATTAAACTTAAAGGTATGAAAATTGTAGCTGAACTGGATGAGAATGTGGTGAAATATGCTTAAGATGGTTACCTATGTTGCTTTGCAGACCAATCTGTGCATTAGGATTTAACTTGTGAACAATCTCCCTGTATTTGATGTGCTTAGTTTGATGCGTTGAATATCTTCCCATATGTGTTATGCTTTTAACTTCCCAAAGACTGTGACTTCCAATGGTTTTCTAAACCTTGTCTTTATCATTCTTTAGCCATTTTGTCTGTAATATTTAGCTTTGTAAATTTTGATCTTAAAATTTTATACAATTTACAAAAACTACCAATTACTTATTGAAACTAACATAATCATACAAATATCATCTCCATTTGAAAAAAGAAAAAAAAATACATTTTTGTGTTAACCACAATTTAAAGGGAGACAATAACATTTCTCCTTTTAGTTTTTGGTATGGTTGTATGGTGTGGTATTCACATATTACTTACATGACTTAACTTTTTCTTTCTTTCCTTTATTTCTTCTTTTTTTTTTTTTTCAAGCTTACCCTAGCAAGGTTTTTAATTTGCTTGTAACCTTGTGCTGAATTGGGATTATTAAATTAAATCCACTTGTGTTTTGGGTATGGGTTTGGAGTACATGGTATAATATGATTCCTTCCATTAATAATCTTGAAGTGCAATTTTGTGTCTGCGGGCAAATGGTGAAGCGTCCAGTATGTTTGTTGTTTCTGTAGTTTCTTTGTATTGAGGGCAAGAAATCACTACTGTAGATAAATTTTCTTAATTTGTAAGTCAAATAAATGTTTCAATCCTAAAGTTAAGCTGAATTTCATTTTTCCTTTTGTGTTTGTGAAACAGAATAATTTTGTTTGTGAGTAAAGTGAAAAATAGAAAATATTCACAGTATTTTGAAATTCAGAAGTTGTTGTGGACTACTGAATATTTCCCATGAGATGCTGTTTTGTGGAAATTGCCTTGTACTGAAATGCTGCAAGCATTTCAGAAGAAGAATGTTCTTCCTTTTGAGTGCAGTATTATGTTTGATTCACTTGATTTGGGCCACCTTATTTTGGAAATAATGGGAAGCCACATTACATTTGGTCAGGTTTAGAAAAATACTCTAGCACAATTAGTATCCGACCAAGTCTTAGTAAACAGGAAACCCTATGGAGGCAAAGAAAGGCTTGATTTAATTACTGAGGGGTTGTATCATTTTAATTTGTCAAAACTCTCACTACAAAAGCAGTTAGAAACATCACAGATAACAAATAAAAGTATAAATAATAATATTTATCACTAAGACACTAGGACAAATCAGGGACCAAAGACTTAAAATGCCATAATTTGACACTAGTTTCCCAATGTAAAATTAGATCCGTCTGTTCACCAGTGGACTAGAAGGAAAAGATACATGCAGGGGGCTGGTTTTGTTTATTGAGTTTAGAAACAAAACACTACATATAAAACATTTCGTTTTTGTGTTTTTGCCGTAGACATCAATTCATTTCTATTTCCTATGCAAATTGAATCTGTTAAAAAGTATAATACTGAGATCATAAACCTACACAAATGACGATGAGTAAAGAGAGCACTGATGATGACCAACAAGCTCAGGGCAACTTCGATTAACATTGAACAAGACATTAAAAGCAAGACAAAATTTGCTGAAGCAAAAAGTGAAAGCTAAACTATAACCTAATATGTTTGGTCATCCAAATGAGAATTCACAATCAAACAGGGAAAAAACAACATTTGTCTCCATAAAGTGATATGTTTGGCCATCAATAGATTAATAATTTGCGTCTTGGCACTTTTAAGGGAGTAAACAGAAAACTCGTATAAGCAATTTCAAAGAATTAAAACAGAAAGTATATTAAAATAATGAAATAATGGTTGGTGGCTGGTCTGCTTATCTGCAGCAACAAACCTCATACTTCAGTGCTCACTGGAGGACACATTCACACAAACACAACCATACAGAACGTTCATACGTAAATGCACACACAAACACTTTTACACACAAGCAAATTCAATAATTGTGAATTACAACATGACCTTTATACAGGAGTACTTAGTTATAAGATATGAGGGAAATTGTCTGAAACCTGCTAAGCCAAGATATTTCAAGCAGTTACTGAATATTCAGAAGTACAATCACAGTTATGATGAGACAAGACATTTATTTAGAATAATATTGTATTTAGTTTTGATATCAAAAAAGGGGAGTTAACTGATTTTTGTTGAGAAAAGCAAATTGACCATTAATGTTGCCTTCCTGAAACAACAAACCTCTACAGTGGAGAGGAGCTTTAGATTAGGATAAAACTTACTTTAAAAAAGAAATCTGATTAAAAATTTCATTCTTTTGGTAAATGATAGTGTAGTGCAAATTGACTGCCTTTTACTTTAGATTTAAAAAGAAACTGGAAACAGCATTGTACATACAAGCTTTGTCAGTAGGGGTGAACTATTTGATAGTAAAGTTAACTTTTACACATCAGCACAGAATTGAGTCAACAAACGCTTAGGAGAGACTTATGGGCATGAAACATGAGTGACTTCTTTATATGAAAATCCTAAGTTGTATAGTGCATCATGGCACGGAGAGCATACATTAGTTCCGCCTGCATTCTGGCTTCAAGAATCATCAAATTTACATGGATCTAAAAGAAATACAAAGAAAATAAATATTATTTCAGTGGAAATACATACAAAAATCTCCAAGAAAAAGTATTCAAGACAAGAAAGATACCTACCTTCTCAGAGTGTAGAAACTCCCTCATTACTCTGTCACAATCTTTTTTTGACAGCCTCTCTGGAAAACAGCACGCTGTTTTGATGAATGCTTTCAGGGATCGTTCCACAAGTTGATTCACTTCTCCATAATCATAGTCATCATGCCTGTGATAAAATTCATTATCAGGTGAATCGAATTTTAAATATGTTCATATACAACACTTACTGACTTAATCTGTAAATTTACCTTATTCCGTACATGCACTGACAGTAGTTCCATATGGCTCTACGGAATACAGTGGTATCAACATCTCGTCTACCTCCCATTGTGTTGTATGTTAAATTAGCAGTTGTCTTGAATTTTTCATCCAGAAGATTTCCAACTTCATTGTAGAGCCCATTAACAAGGGAGTACCCATGGTCGTCCCAGGAATAATCCTATTTGAAAATAGACAGATATAACAAAATTCTTGTAGCCTTGATGACAACATACGACTGATAAATAACATGTGAGAACTGTGTATGATACCTGAACTCTAAAAGTTGGAACTCCTCGATGAGCGAAATCCACATAGGCAAATTTAGGATCTTCAACAAAATGACTCAAATCTGGTTTGATTGGTGGAGTACTTTGGCTAATAGATGCAGACAGTTCAACACTCTGAGACTCAACATGTTCAAATCGCTTTTTGTATTCCTCAGCAGAAACTTCTTCTGAACGCTCTGACAATGACTTCATTCGTTCCATTAAAGTGTCAACTCCAACTTCAGGCTCAGTTGGCGACATGGCAAGAGGAATTTCAACTTTAAAACCTGCTATAAAGAAATTCACCATGATATAACTAGGTAATTAAAGTTCAATCAAAGAGATTGATGGTGCTGGGTCTTTTACCTTTGTTGTCAAGTTTTTGAGTCTGTGGCTGGTTTTTGGAGCTCCGAGGAGGAGGATTCAGAGACAAAACTGGCTCTGCAGGAGCTAAGCTTGGATTGTATCTTGGCTCTTCGTTGATTCCAGAGCCAAAGACAAAGCTCGCCAACGAATGAAAATGAGCCAATAGTACCAGAGCTTGAATAACCTCGGCCAGGGACCAGCTATCCTGAGCTTTTGTGAGTTTCTGCAAATAATAGAGATAAATGTCTGAATTATGATACTGGTTAAAGAAAAAAAGAAAACATCCAAACAAACTGATTTTTTTTTTTTGGGTTTTTACCTCTATGTGAGTTTTGTTCAGCATCCATGGGCGGTGTGCAAGAATTTTATTTATCTCATATAGATCACGTAACTTCTGTGGTATGTAATCCAGACCTTTGAGCCACATTTGATTACCGCCTTGCATCAAGAACTCTTGTTTCTGCATGTTGATAAGATAGCTGCATTGGTGACGCCCAGCAGCCTGCAGAAAAAAATTACAATGACATAACAATTAAAATATTATCAATATCAAACTACATGTAGGTCAAATATTTTAAAATAAGGATAACAGACAGAGAGCTTCTTGAATTTTTGGCCTTCTCCAAAGGTCAGCTATAAGACTAACAATACTCACCATAATCGCAATGTAATGGCGGTAATCACAGGGTAATGGGCCATCTCCGCGGAGAATGAAATTTTGAGTTGTTCGATAGATCTCCAGGTATCTTGGATGGTATGACATCAAGTTGGTGACTGCATCAACACAATTGCTTGGCAGACACTCATCAATGAACAGAGATTCGATCTGGAAAAAAAAGAAGAAAAACAAATAAAGTTCCGCACAAGTGATTAGCACAACAGCTGACAACACTGTCACAGAGAAAATATTCTTGTCCAATTTAGCCTAGCACGGCATTCCTCAAGTAAATAATCCACGCCCTTAAAATCTTGTCACATTTTTTCTAACTGACCGGGCCCGCGTCTAGACCTGCCCTGTCGCAGTGCTCTCTGTCTTGTCTTGCCTCTGCATTTTGCGTCATAATTGTGTTGATGAGATGGGGCCAGACGGGCCAGACCATGCGACCAGCAGACAGCAGACAGCAGGCAGCAGACCGTCTCTGTCTGTCAGCTGTCCTGTCAGCTCCAGTCAGCTGAGAGCCGCCGCTCTGTCAGCAGCGCCACGCCGTCCGCGCGAGAGCAGGCTCAGCGCGCCAGCCAGCAAGGTGATTCCGGACACCCTCTCTTTTGCTCCCTATGGCCATGCCCCGTGAGAGCGACAAGGAAAGAGCGATAATAATAGTGTGCGGATGCGGGATCACCCAACAGCAGTCGAGTACCGGTGGAGCGGAGACGGAGAGCAGCGAGGGGGGCGTGCGAGCAGAGGTAGGGTGTCAACTTAAGATTTTGCAGCAAGCCTGCTCACTTCGGGGATCAGGGGTGTCTCTCTCTCTCTCTTTTCTATCTCTGTCTCTCTTTTCCCATTCCCAGGGCGGGAGAGAGACAGAGCATCCCGATCTCGAAGTGAGCAGGCCCTTTTTACTCGTACTCCAGCGCTCGGTCAGACCGGATGTAGAAGAACAAAAATCTTCTAGCATGTGCCCCCACCCATCCCCGCTCCTCCCCGTGCCCAAAGATATAAGATTTTCGTTGTTGTTCTTCTTCCGGCCAGGCGGAGCTGCGGAGTACCCTATAGGGTACTCCGCTAGAGCGCTCAGCGGAAGTGCGAAGAACAAAAACGGATACAGAGAGCCGTGGTGGGGGCGGGCGAGCGGAGGAGCGGCGGGTGGTGGGGGAGCCTCCCCGCCTCTCCACCGCTCCTCCGCTCGCCCGCCCCCCCACGGCTCTCTGTATCCGTTTTTGTTCTTCGCACTTCCGCTGAGCGCTCTAGCGGAGTACCCTATTCCGCAAAGCGGTTAGTTAGTAGTGTCCTCTCTCTTGCTCCTTATTGCCTCGCCCCCATGAGTGCGACAAGGCCAGAGAGACGAAACCGCCGCTTCTCAACGCACCCTCACCCCGCCCGGCGCGCTGGCGCGCTCCACCTACCCCGCCCTCGCCCCGCCCTTCCCCTCACGATGCCCACGAAGCCCCCAAGGACAAATTATTTGGTTACCCGCATTTTCCACTGGCTCCCGCCCGCAGGGAAAGGATGCGTGGGGCGGGGTGGGGTGCGGGGTTCCGGACCGACACAGGGTATGCTGTGTCAGGCTGTCTGCCGTCTGTCTCGCAAGCCTGCAGGGCCAGCCGTCTGATTCCGATGGTCGCTCTCGCGCCTCCGTCCTTGTCGCGCTCATGGAACCCTGCCATTCCCGACTGAGGGCACCGCCATAGGTGCGACAAGGACAGCCGTACGAGAGCGATCTTGTGAATGAGACGGCAGGCCGCGACCGCGGGGGGCGGGCAACCCGCGACAGTGTGGGGCTGGAGTGGAGACAGTGTCCACTCCGGGCTGGGCGGACAGCGACCCCCGCCCCGCCCCACCCCGCCCCGCCCCGCCCCGCAGCCTGCGCGTGTCCTTCCCCTTCCTCGGTTGTCCTTGACGCGCAGCGGAGCGGAGAGGTCGTGTTGCTATGCTCGTCAGCGTCTGACCGCCCCGCCCCACCCCACCCCGCCCCACCTCACCCCGCCCCACCCCGCCCCACTCCGCCCCACCCCCTCGATAGTTGTCACGAAGCGGGGCGCCGGAAGGAAAGGCCCGCTCGGTCATATGGCGGGCCCTGTCCAGCCTAGCCGCCTGTTGACTGATTCTGCGTGGGACTTTTGTACCTCCCGTCCCTGTCGTACTCATGAGGCACTGCCATTGGGGAGAGAGAGAAAGAGAGAGAGAGAGAGAGAGAGAGAGAGAGAGAGAGAGAGAGAGAGAGAGAGAGAGAGAGAGAGAGAGACAGGACCACGTCTACCTCGCGTCTACCTCCTCTTGACCGATGTGCGGAATCAGCCTTAAGCGCCCCGGCGGCTGCAGGCGGATTCAGGGTATCGTTCAGCAGTGTCTTCTCTCTCACTCCTTTATGGGTAAGCCCTGTAAGTGCAACAAGGACAGAGAGACGAAGTCGGCGCGCGGAATCGCCCTGCTGGCGGTGCCGCGGCGGGAGAGGGTGGAAGGGGGAGGGGGGGGGGTTAGGGGCCGATCGGATGAAAGTGGTGCGAGAGAGACCGGGGAAGACCACTGCCGCACCGGCCGCCGCGTACTGAGCGCCAGAACAACGAATACTGTTCTCATCAACGAAAAGCAAACTGTTTTAAAGAGAGAAAAAAGAAAAAGTCGAGGGGGAGGTCACTTCGAGAAATCATTGTGCTGCCTAGAAATAATAATTAAAATATCAAAAAATCAAAATAAAATCAAGAAGAAAAATACACAAAATTTCAAAATAATCAGGAAAAAATTAACAGAAAAAGTAATAAAATTGAAAAAACTTAGAGATGGGGATCGGATAAAAGATCAAAATTTATCAAAAAAAGACAGAAATGTTCTTTGAAAAATCAAAGCAATAAGTCGAAAAAATATTTTGTTTACATTTTGCTCCCTCGGAAAAAGTTTATGTCGAAACGGTGTTGTTTCGACGACCATTGCGTCCAGCAGACTGATCCGCTGTCTCTCTCACACCTATGCGGCGCACCCAACGAGTGCGAGAAAGACAGGGCAGGGCGAGGAGCGCGCTCTTCTGAATCAGTCGACAGGCGTGAGCTTAGACGCGACGTTACTAGAGAGACTCATAGAGGGAGTCTCTCTAGACGTTACTGTCGGAGGGCGTGGAGCGCGTGGCCTACACTACTCTACCGCGAAGGGGGAGCACGACTTGGTCCCTGCTTGAAACTACTTTTGCGGCGGCTGGCGCAAGTGATTTCAATTCAGGTCTTGCTGGCCCAGAACTATAAAATGCGAACGAAAGGGGATTTCAAAAAATACCGGGTGTATTATATAAGTTGTAAGTGAGTTGGGGTGGGCTTTCACTAGTGCCCCCGCCTCACCCCGCCCCGCCCCGCTCACGAACTATGAGGATTTGCGCAGAGTGGCAGAGCGTAGTGGGAACCAAAACAAAGTAGAAAGCGCTGTGTAAATGATTCACATTCCGGGCGTAAAACATTATTTAAAGTGATCCTTATGAATGTGCAGCCCTAACAGACACATGTTTTTGACCAAAGCAACGCAAGAATTTAATCTAAACCAAGATTTAAAGCAGTTCTATGCGTAGGTTGTGGTGCTTTGTTTTGGTTCCCACTACTCTGCAAATCTAAGTGTGTAGTAGTTTGACACTTAAAACTGCAAAACTAAAGTTCTGCAGTTATAAGTCAGAACTTTTTGTTCTGCAGTTATAAGTGCAGAACTCTTTAGTTCTGCACTTGCAAGTGTAGAACTCTCTAGTTCTACACTAACACTGAAAATGAAGGAGTCGCCTTTTTCGATCTTTGGAGAGCGACTTTTCTGTACCAAATTTGGATTCTCCTGGGAGAGTGACATGGATGAACATCACTATATTAGAGTCACTTTGATGACTCTTTTTGAGTGAAATCATCAAATGTCACTCTTTTGGAGCGATTTAAAAAATTCCAGAAAAGACTCGATTTGAGTCGTTTTAGCGAAAGTCACTTTTACTGAGCGATGAAAAAATACTCCGCTCATTACGGGCGAGAAATGTGACTAGTACATTTCCAGTGAAAAACTGGATAGAGAGTTCTGCACTTGCAAGTGCATAACTAAAGAGTTCTGCAGTTATAAATGCAGAACTAAAGAGTTCTGCACTTAAGCTGTAGAACAAAAAAGTTCTGCACTTATAAATGCAGAACTTTAGTTTTGCAGTTTAAAGTGGCAAACTACTACACACTTAGATTTGCGGAGTACGCTCCGCCACTCTGCGCAAGTTCCTCATAAGCGGGCTGCTGAGTGGGCAGCCCGCCCCGCCATAAGGCAGGTTAAGGGCTTGCGGCTTTCATCAGAAAACTCAGCGGCAAGGTAGAGCTCCGTGTGGTTTCTCAATAAGCCTTTGTGAACTAAGCCCCCCCCCCCCCTCTTCCCTACCCCTCCGCTCGATCCGACGGGTGGGTAGTGCGGCTGCGGCTTTGTCAAAGGCTAAGAGAAAATGAGAAATGCTGCAAAGTTACAATATCAAATTGTGAAATTACAACATTGAAATAACACTTGCCACTGAGCTTTCATTCTGAAACGAACGCAAACTTGGTTTCGTGCGTTTACGACATACCGATCGTAAATTCGGTTATCTGTGAATCGCAAATTCCATTTTTTTTTGGTAAATTTACCATGATGTATTGTGTGTGTGTGTGTGCGTGCGCGTGTGTGTGTGTGTTTTGTGTGTGCGTGCGTGTGTGTGTGTGTGTGTGTGTGTGTGTGTGTTTGTGTGTGCGTGTGCGCGCACTGTAAACTGGTTGGCGTCGAAAGACGCCAAATTTCTGGCGTTCACGAATAACGCCAAATACTGGCGTCGTTTGACGCCAAATATTGGCGGTTTTCGGCTGAAACCGCCAAAATTTGGCGTCGAACGACGCCAGGATTTGGCGTTTTTCATGAACGCCACAAATTTGGCGTCTTTCGACGCCAACCAGTTTACAGTGCGTGTGTGTGTGTGTGTGTGGTGGGGTCACGTGCTATGGTATACACGCTGTGTGCCCTGAGGTGCTTACAGCTTACAGCGCACCGAACACCGAGCGCGGTCACCGGACACCTGTGCTCATGTCTCGTCCCTTTTATAACGCCCCGCCCCGCCCCGCCCCGCCCCACCCCGCCGGAGAGGAAGATTCAGTGCGGACCGGGTCAGGGTGGGTTTTGGTTACTTTGAAACGGGAAGGGTGCGAATTGAAATTCACACAGCTACATGTGTGCGATATTCACGCACTTGGACTTGGATCCGTATTAGGGTGGTCCAGGAGCGCAAAGTGTTCGGTAATATTGACGCTTGTTGTGGAAAAGTTTCGTTTCTACTTAAAAATGATACTTGAATTTTTTGGAATTTTTTGGACAAAATTTAGGGGTCGCGCGAGGGCCTTGAAGTTAACCCAGCATTCTTATGGGCATTTATGCCTAAAACTAAAAACTGGCTGTGGACCCTGAAGTTTGTGCCGGTGAGCAAAAGTAAGTCCACAGCCGTAGTCCACGTAAAAACACGAGTCAGGGGATGTGCCGCAAGCCTTGCTAAGCCCTCTCATTCAAAAATAAAATTTGTAAAATTTGGCTAAATTAGTAAATTTTGACAATTTTTTAAACAATTATGACAGGGCTTAGGAAGGCGTGCGGCACATCCCCTGACTCGTGTTTTTACGTGGACTACGGCTGTGGACTTACTTTTGCTCACCGGCACAAACTTCAGGGTCCACAGCCAGTTTTTAGTTTTAGGCATAAATGCCCATAAGAATGCTGGGTTAACTTCAAGGCCCTCGCGCGACCCCTAAATTTTGTCCCAAAAATTCCAAAAAATTCAAGTATCATTTTTAAGTAGAAACGAAACTTTTCCACAACAAGCGTCAATATTACCGAACACTTTGCGCTCCTGGACCACCCTAATCCGTATTTCAGGCAGAGCAGCAGAGTCCACAGCGCCACTGATGACGTCTCGTCACTGGAAAAACTAATGTGACATGAGTCACATCAATTGATGTGACCAGTTTATGTCACATTTCAAAACGTTACCAAATTCTCGGTCACGTTTGGTAATGTTACATCTGGTGCCACGTGTTATGTCTGCCTATAGTAATAACATGGAGGATGTCACATTACAAACGTTACCGAAAATATGGAAACATTACGTAATGTTACCTTAACTGGTCACATGTGCACATGTGACATGTGTCACATTAGTTTTTCCAGTGACGTCTCATAACTGAAAAAGCAATATGGTAAGGACATCGCAAAGGCTCCACACCTGGCGAATTCGGTTCTTGATTTTATACTGCTCTTGCACATTTATTCAAGAATAATGTGCCTGTCCGGAGAAATGTATACTTTTACGAGTGCGCAATGTCCTCAAAACAAGAATAGTAATATTCTTATTGAGTTGTGCAGGCTCGGTGTCCCACCTTTGTTCACTTGTGATATGAACGCCTCGGGGTCCGCACGGGGCGGGGCGTGGCGGGGCAGAGCGGGGCGGGGCAGGGCAGGGCAGGACGGGGCAGGGCAGGGACTTCCCTGTGGGTGGCCTTCATCTCTCTTTGAGCCCCGATAAGGGAGGATCGGGCCGGCTCAGCAGCATCCAGCTCCACCCAGCTCAGGCTTACCCCGCCCAGGCGAACCCCGCCCAGGCTTACCCCACCCGACCCCAGACCATATGCACTGTAAAAATTACTCTTAATAAGGTTTACACTGGAAAAACAAAGGTACTAACTAGCACCTCTGCAGGTATGCTAAAGAAATTTTGAGTTAGTGGGTTTGAAAAGTCACTAAAAAGGGCGTAAAGGTGGTAAAAAGTAGCGCCTTTCTGGCAAATTTAGTGCCTTGTAGAGGCACTGATCCTTTAGCGTCTTTGTTTTCTGTTTTCTGTTTTATTTTGTGGTTTACGGGAAAATTTTCCATGATAAATGTCATAAAGTTACAAATTCCAATTATATTGTTACGATCATTTTTTTTTTTAGGCAACGGAGTTGCCTTCTAAAATCGCTGGAAAACGTGCGTGTTTTGTTTCATATGGCCCCTTACGACAGAAAAAAGTATGCTGAAGGGAATTCGATAATATTAAGCATACATTTAGAATGTAATCTAGTACATTCGATTCTGAAGTCTAGTTGAAATCTGTATTGCAGAAATTTTGTAAATTTGAATTGAAATTCGAGTTTCTATGGTAATGCCCGACTCGTCAGGCAAAATGAACAGGGGAAGGGGATATTTTTTCGTGGAGGGGGTAGGCCGAGGCGAGCCAACACGGAGCGAAAGAGAAACCTCTAAAGTCTGCGTTCAAACAAAGCCAGCCTTTAGTTTCGAGCGCAAGAATGAGATAACACCACTGAAATTCGCACGTGACCACCGTACTGCCTTCTTTAAAACTACTTCAGTTTTACTGAAACTTGCCCCGGTTCTGCCAACTAAATGTGTGCCTCAAAGAATGAGTTCCAATCGTAACGTTATGAGAGCAGTGATTTTTTTCATTTTATTTGGTCGGCATGTCGTGTCAACAACGCGAAAGCATGCCAAGCATGTCCGCCATTGCCGGCGGCTGATGTGCCCACCTCGCGACTTTAAATCATTTTTTAAAGTTATCGAAACGTTGACAAGGCGAACTGAATGCGTAAATAGTAGTTTTATACCTGCGGAAAACGGTTTGGTAAGTTTGACTTCGATCTGGTGAGCAGAATTCTTGAAAACGTCGCGGCCGGGGCGCGCTTGCCCGCGATGTCCTGGGCGTACCAGACCAGCGGTATTAGTTAGGGCGTTAGGGCCCCGGTTCGCCCCTTCCGTGCGCCCGGTGGGGGGAACGTTATTGTTGACGTTCCCCTTCGGCCGTGACCTCGCCGCCCATTTTTTACCGTTAGAAGGAGAGCTCTCTTCTCTCCTGCTCCTGTCGATTAAATGTCGGCCGAACTGTCGGAGAATATTCATTACTTGAAACCCGCCTTATCAATTCGAACTTAGAGTTATCTAGCCACTATCTTGACTATCGTAAACTAAACAAAACCAGTCAGTTTTCTTACAGTCTTATTACACACTCACAATATTTTATTTTAGTTATAGAAACTCCGTTGTCTACCAGGATTTCGTGAAATCGTATTTTTACTCCAGGTGTCGACTTAGTTTTCTTTGACGAGTGGGAATTTGCTGTCGTAAATTTACGACTGCGCTCGTAAAGTTTACAACACTCTGTGCAAATTTACAAATATTTTTTTCACAGTGAGTACCTCACCACGCCCTGCCCCCAGGGCTCTACCCCGCCCTCTACCCCGCCCGGCGCCCGTCCTTGGCCCGCCCACGCCGCGGCCTGGTCAAGGGCTCAACTTCTGAGTCCCGAACCAAAATCGCCACACACACACACACACACACACACACACACACACACACACACACACACGCACGCAGACACAAACTCACACGCACGCACGCACAAGCACACACACACCTCTCTCGCTGGAGTGCCGAAAAACCCACGGCGGAGTCGCGGGTCTCAGGGTGGGGCAGGGTGGAGGTGTGGTGGGGTGGCTTGCCTTATAGTCTCAAACTACTCTGTATGATTGGGGGATCAGAGCAGCAGGGGAGAGCCAGAAACTAGGGTACGGAGGGGGGGGGGGGGCGGTGGGTTGGGGCGGGTCGGGTCGTGGGGTCCGCCCTCCGTCTCCTTACGGCGTAGTTTGTCTCTAGCGGGTACAGCCTCACATCTAAATATTCTCATTTGAGGGTGACTTTGGTGCGGGGCGGGGCGGGGCAGGGCGGCGCGGAACGGCTTAGCATTTCTGAGGTGTCTCTCTCCTCATTTAGCCGTGACAGGAGGCGGGGCCGGGCGGGGCGGGGCCGGGCGGTCGTTTGGTCGAAAACACTTCTGCGAGCTTCGCCCCCGCGCCGCTACGCCGCGCCACAGCGCTGCTGGTGGCGGCGGTCGTAGTGCACCGAATGCATGAAAGCGTGAGAGGGAGCAGTGTTGCCAGAAAGTAAGGCAAAAATCCGCGCAATACACCTGTGCGTAACGGGACTGTATCTCCGCCTGCCTACTAGGCAACGTCTGGGCACGAGTGCAGGGGAGTCGCCTACTAGGTAGGCGGAGATACAGTCCCGTTACGCTCAGGCGTATTGTGCGGTTTTTTGCCTAACTTCTGGCAACACTGAGAGGGAGTCGGAGGGAGTGAGCGAGCGTGAGCGACAGCGGGGCGAGAGGCAGCCGCCTCGTTCTGAAAATCCGAGGGGGAAACAACTCAGAATTATGGTGTACAAATTTTGTGTTTTTTTTTGTGCAATTTTGGGAATAATTGTGAATTTTTGAGAATTTTTATTGGAATTTTTCAGAATTTTTGCTTAAATTTTACTTAAGTTTTTATGAATTTGCCTGAGTTTTCCTGAAATTTATCTGCATTACGAGGTGTACAAAAATATGTCAAGAGATGTTTTCCCATCGCGAAAATCGCTCTCGCACCTCCTTCACCGCGTCCTTCTCGCACGCACACGGCCCTGTAGGGCACCGCCATGGGCGCGACGAGGACGGACGATGTGCGAGAGCGGCTGGGCAGGACGGCAACCCGCCCGCACCGCTGTCTGCCGTGCAACCTACCTTGACTACGGAAGGAGTCGGTCCGTTAGCCAAAGCCGAGGGGGAAAACAACAACAACTCGGAATACATTTTTACGACACGCCGTTTAAACGTGCGATAACATCCCGAAAAACCTAATGAGAAAACGTCAAAGGAATTTCAGAAAAAATATTTTTAAAAAATGGGAAATTTGTCTTTTTAAAGGTGTATTAGGGAAATTAAAGAAATTTCAAGGCCCCCTGATCGGAAGAAAAAAAAAACACGACATAAGTAAACGAAAATGCAGAGTTCGAGCTCGGCTTGGACTGGTCCGTAGAGCGTGGTGGGTATAGGCAGACCCGCCACACTCCATGCAGTGCGAAAGCGAGGCCGCTCTCGACCCGGAATTTTCACGGATGGCCCGCCCCACCCCGCCCCACCCCCACCCTGCGCTGTCCCCTGGCCGGACTGGGCCCAGCTAGCCTCCGCGCCGGGTGCCTTAGCGTTGGCAGAGCCACTTGCGATTATGAATATTTGATGTTCTCGGCTCGTTGGTGTCGCGGGTCGAGGCGGCCCGGCACGAGGCTGGGCGAGGCTAGCCGGCCAGCCAGCGAGCAGCGAGCTCCCCCGCCGCCGCTAGACCTCTCGCAGCAAGGAGAGAGCGGGCCGAGCGGGCAGTGGGCGGCCGGCCAACTGCTGAGCGCCCCCCCCCCTCCCCCTCGCTCTGTCTCTCTTGCACTCGCGTGGTGCGCCGCTTAGGAGCGAGAGAGATAGAGCGAGGAGCGAGCGCTCTTCTGAATCAGTCTGCTGAGCGCCGCGGAGAGAAGGAGGAGGAGGAGGAGGAGAAGCAGGAGAAGAGAGACAGAGAGACAGAGAGAGAGAGAGAGAGAGAGAGAGAGAGAGAGAGAGAGAGAGAGGAGCGGCGGGCGAACAAGAAGGAAGGAGAGAGGCAAACAAACAAACCCAAGGTGAGTGAGGGAAGTCGCCTCTCCTCTCCGCGGCCCCACTGCGCCCCGCCCCGCCCCGCCCCGCCCCGCCCCGCCCCGCCTCGCCCCGCCCCGCCCCGCCCCGCCGCACCGCGCCTCCGTGAACGAGACGGCCGAGGGGACGGCTCTGTTCGGCAATAGCTCGCGACTAGGCGTGCGGGGCGGGGCAGCGGGGTGGGCAACAACAAACAAAGAGCACACACACACGCACACACACACACACACGGACGCACACGCACACGCGCACACACAGGCGCGCTGCGCTGAGTCGTCCCTCCGAGTCCAGCAGTCCGGTCCGGACGACGAGCGCAGAGGCGAGGGCCGAACGAACTCACTGCGATGGGAAATGTTTCAATAAGCTTCGTTACGGAAATAAAAATGTCTCTCTCTCCGCGACAGACGTAGTAGGGTACTCCGGGGCTCGGCCGGCCAGCCCGGAAGTAGAAGAACAAAAATCTTTTTAGGTACAGCCAGCCACAGGGGACTTGTCTAAAAAAGAAACAGAATAGGGTATTCCGCTGGAACGAAACCGGAACCTAGAGAAGAAAAGCACGACCGTCGGCTCTGTTTCCTCTTTCGCGCTCATTGGCTGATCTCTACAGTGACGTCACTGTTGACCAATCAGGGCCCAGGAGAAAACAGATCTGTCGGTCGTGCTTTTCTTATTTAGGTTCCGGTTTCGATCCAGCGGAATACCCTATTGTATATTATTATTATTTTAGCTGAATCGGCGCAGCTAATTTTTAAGCTACGAAGATTATTTTCTAGCTACCTGATATTATCCACTGTTTTAAGTGTTTAGGCGAGGTGCTAATTTTCTCACATATATGTATAATTTCAGCTGCGCGCCTTTCATTCGAGTAGATTTGCAATATCGCTATTAATTAACAATATTTTGTACATCACAGATTACGAAAACTGTTGTAAATCTACGATGAATGCATTTGGCAAACGCTTAGCTGGAATTAGATGTGAAAAATTAGCACTACGGCTCAGAACTTAATATAGCGGAAAAATAAATATTAGGGTAGCTAGAAAATAGGCAATGTAGCTTAAAAAAAATCAGCTGCGCCTATTCAGCTAAAAAAAAATTAGTACACCATTTTGCTTAGACGCGAATTATCTTTTTGCGTGGATGGGGAGGGACGGGGTTTGTCACTCCTCCCACCCCCTCACCCCTCCCTCCCTCACGCCCTCCCGTCCTCCCTCCCTCCCTCTCTCCCTCCCTCCCTCCCGCCCTTGACAGACCGCTGGGCACAGCATATATAGCAAGCCAGCCCGGCCGGGCCGGGCCCGCCCCACCCAACGCGCATCTCTGTTGTAATCGCCTTCCTGGTGCTGGTGTGCTTTTGTCTATCTCATATCAGTGGAAAGGTCTGACTGGCAGAGGGTTGTGGTGTGGGCTGGGCTGGGCCTGGCGATAGCTGCTCTGCTCGGCCCTGCCCTTCCCTTTATTCCCTTTCAGCGCATATAGCTCCGCACAGCACGCGGTGTGTGTGGTCGCTCCCGAGTAATAGTGCGCGCACGTCGATTGTTTCTCCAGTGGACAGGGGTGGTTTTAAGTCCGGATGACGGGAGGGGCGCAGTAGTGCTGTGTGTTGCCTACATACAGGGGGTTTCGCCGGGTTTTGCACCTACTATTGCCCCTATACATGTCAGGCTGCCTCTGGGACGCGACCGGGGGGGGGGGGGGGGGGGGGGGGGAATTGCCCCCACTGCCCCCCACTAAAACCGCCCCCTGCCAGTGGGCTGATGACAATCGTGACAATGATGCTGCACAACAAAAGACGCGAGCGACCTATAGTATCGGTGGAGAGGAGCCGAGAGGAGCAGGGAGGCGGCAGCGGCGCCGGGCAGGCAGGGCGCATAACAGTGGTAGTGAACCCTGATGCTGCAGTGCCCTGCCTGCCCTGTGTCGAAGGGGTGGGCCCCCCGCCGGGGCGGGGCGGGGCGGGGCGGGTCGGGGCGTGCCGAGACGCTCTGACAGTGTCAATCACGGCCGCCTTTGTTCCAAGAGCAGCGCTGCCACCGCGCCGCCGCCGCTCGCTGCTCACTGCCCCCTCTAACAGAGCTGGAGTCTTGCAGTATTCACTCTTGTGACTCATCTCTCCCCGTCCCTCTCTTTCTCTCTCTCTCCCCGTCCCTCTCTTTCTCTCTCTCTCCCCGTCCCTCTTTCTCTCTCTCTCCCCGTCACTCTCTCTCTCTCTCTCTCTCTCTCTCTCTCTCTCTCTCTCTCTCTCTCTCTCTCTCTCTCTCTCTCTCTCTCTCTCTCTCTCTCTCTCTCTCTCTCTTACCCTCTCCCTCCCTCCCGCCCTCCCCCCCTCCCTCCCCCCCCCTCTCTCTCTCTCTCTCTTTCTCTCTGGTGCGGCGCATGCAGTGCGCGTCTCGCTTGCTCTTGCTGCAGCGACCGGTATCATCAGGCTTCCGATTGGTCGTGACGGATGGCGCGCTCCGAACCGAAGGTCGTCTCTCTCTGTCCCTCCCCCCCCCCTCTCCCTACTTCTCTCTTTCTCTCTCTCTCTCTCTCTCACACTCACACACTCACACACTCACACTCACTCACTCAACACCTGGTCGCGTGCGCTGGATCACAGCTGGACGGTCGCTTCCGCGCCTTGCGCAAGTCTCTCGGAGCGGCTGTCGTTTGGGGATGCTTCATTATTTGGAGAGCAATAAGTAAGTGACGGTGGAAAAGTTTTGTCCCCGCGCGGCGTGCGTCACTGCTCACGCCACGCAGAGTCAGAGTATGAGAGAGAGAGAGAGAGAGAGAGAGAGAGAGAGAGAGAGAGAGAGAGAGAGAGAGAGAGAGAGAGAGAGAGAGAGAGACTGACTGACTGACTGACTGACTGACTGACTGACTGACTGACTGATGGACAGAAAGAGCGAGATTTTAGCAAGGGCCGGCCAGCTCCAAAAAATCGCACTACAAACCCGACAGTCAACTTAGTACACTGTTCCTGATGTGTACTTCAAAGCATGCATTAGGAAATGCATGCACGCCAAGGTATGCACTAGGAAGAGCATGCCTGCCATGGTATGCAGTTGGAAGTGTGTATTTACCATAGCATTATACCGTAGCAGGCATGCACTTCCTCATGCGTGCTTTAAAGTACACATTAGGAACCGATTAGGAACAGTGTACTAACTAAGTTGACTGTTGGTTTTTGCAGTGCGTGTGCACAGAAATACACGTGTATTTTTTAAAAAAAAGTACAAGAAAAAAAGGAGAAATTCAAGACGTGAGAATACTGTGTCATTTATCAAAATACTTATCACACGGTAAAAAAAATGTCAAATCTTTTGAGGAAGAAGGGAAAATTTTGAGGGACACACCCTCATTTTGAGGAGAAACTCCTCAGATTGAGAGTAAGTTCCGTCGAAAAATGAGGCGATTCGCCGTATATTTCGAGGAGACTTCCTCAAAATCTGAGGAGTTCTGAGGGACTTCCTCAAAATTTTCCCTTTTCCCTCACAAAATCAGACATTGTTTTTACCGTGCAAAAAATACAAGAAAAATACCGAAAAATACATGGGAATTACAAGAAATACAAAGTAAGCTAGTGCAAAAATGAGTTGGCCGCCCCTCAAGTCAAAGTGTTTTCTTTTTTTTTTTAAATCTTTTATTTTATTTAAGACCGTCTCAGTGAGGGCTGGCGGGGCGTGCCGGGGCGCCGCCGTAGGGCCTAACGCCACGCCGCAGCCGACCTGCAGGGCGTTGCAGCATGATACCCTATCGACCGGGGCCGGGCCACAATAGTCGTAAATTAGACAGGAAGTAATCTCGACGTACGCTGATGGACAGATGAAACAGCGGGATGATTTGCCCCGCCCCGCCCCGCCCCGCCCCGCCCCGCCCCGCCCCGCTCCGCCCCGGATCGCTGTGTCCAGTCAGCGACTGCAGGGGCGGCGGCCGTATGCAATAGGGCGTACGGTACGCGTGTGTTATATATATATATATATATATATATATATATATATATATATATATATATATATATATATATATATATATATATATATATATAATATATATATATATATATATATATATATATGTGTGTGTGTGTGTGTGTGTGTGTGTGTGTGTGTGTGTGTGTGTGTGTGTGTGTGTGTGTGAGTGAGTGAGTGAGTGAGTGAGTGAGTGAGTGAGTGAGTGAGTGAGTGAGAGAGAGAGAGAGAGAGAGAGAAAGAGATTGGCGGTGCGGTAGTGTGGTGTGGTGGCCAGGGATAGGATTGTCGTCATGGGGTGGGGTCGGGTGGGTTGGACGATAGTTTCCGCTGCTCTACGTGATGCGCGGCCGGGTTTTTCGCTTGCAGTGCCCCGCCCCACCCCGCCCCACCCCGCCCCACCCCGCCCCACCCCGCCCCGCGCCTTGCTAACGAGACCGCGATGGCTATGCGGCCGCCGTGCTCCGCTCCGATACGGACACGGAGCACCTCCACAACATGCCTCTCAAGGAGGCAGATTCCGCACGTCGGCCTATGGGAGCACTGGAAAAACAAAGGTGTGACTTAACACCTTTACAGGGGTGTTAAAGGTTCAATGCCTTTGCAAAGGCATTAAAACCGCCCAAAAGCATTAATTTTAATGCATTTACGAAATTTTAATGCCTTTCCAGAGGCATTAATTTTTAACACTTCTGTAAAGGTGTTAAGTCACACCTTTGTTTTTCCAGTGAGGTGGACGCTTTCCTCTCTCTCCCAGCCGACACCCAGTGCCTGATGCGAGTGCGACAAGGACGGAGGTACGAAAGTCCCATGTGGAATCAGTCTACACAGCCCCCGCAGACCCCACGCTTCGCCACACCCTGCTCCGCCACGCATAATCGCCTCCGTTTCCCCCCTCGACACGTATTGGTTATTTTCAATCAATCCAATTACTGCTCTTCCCTCCTCGGTGAGGTTCCAGCCGCTGCAGCGCGCTGCTCGCTCGACGGCCGGATCAGATGTCGAGTGCGCCTGCCCCGCCCTTATTCACCCCCCTCCTCCTGCTGCAGGCTGATTCAGAGGAGCGTTCAGCGAGGGGGAAACAACTAACTCTGAATTTTGGTGTACAAATTTTGTTTTATTTTATATTTTGCCAATTTTCGTGATTTTTAGGCACGAAGTAGCCTTATTTTGGTTGAATTTTCTGATTGAATTTTACCTTTACTCTAAATGCGAGGGGACAATTTCGTTCCCCCCATAAAAACGTTTTTGTGCGCATCCAGAGTGGATGCAAATTTGTCTGTAAAACTAGACATACTGTGTCAAATTTGGAACAATATGTCTAGTTTTAGAAACAAATTTGCATCCACTCTGGATGCGCGCAAAAACGATTCTATGGGGGGAACAAAATTGTCCCTTCGCATTTAGAGTGTATTTTTGTGACTAATTGTGAATTTTCCTTCATTCTCGAAATTTTTCAGGATCTTTCTTAATCAGGAGGTGTACAAAAATTTCAGAGTCATTCCCCCTCGGCTTTTAGTAGTGAGTAGAGACCTCTCTCTCGCTCCTTATGGACGTGCCCTATGAGAGAGACAATGACAAGGGAGTCGAAACCACTGTGCGGAATCACCATACAGGTCCGCGCGGCGAGCCCGAACCACAGGTGCGCATGGTATATGTATGTATGTATGGGCGGTTCGAGTACGAGGTGAATCAGTCGCCCCATACGTTTCCATACGTTTGCAAACGTTTCCATACGTTCTCACACGTCGTTCCCATATGTTCTGACACATTTTTTTCTCATACTCTGCAAACTTAAGTGTGAGACAGTATCACACTTTTTACTGCAGTACCACTGTGTCTTACACTTTCAAAAACTATTTTCGGTCGTTGAATAGCAATCACGTTTTGGAGAACATCATCAGCTTTGGTTCAAAATTCCAGTTAAAACTAGCTACCATGTGATAGGGTTCTGATCACAAACAATAACGTTCCTATAAATTTTCGAAACCATTAATTTACGATTATTTAGTGTATTGTTGTTCCAAACCCCATCACATGGTAGCTCGTTTTAACCGGGATTTTCAACAAAAGCTGATGCTGTTCTCTAAAACGTGATTGCTATTCAACGACAGAAAATAGTTTTTGAAAGTGAGAGACACTGTGGTTCTGCAGTAAAAAGTGTGATACTATCTCACACTTAAGTTTGCAGAGTAGATGGCAGTATAGGGCTTCTCTTTAGTGTGGAGCGAAGTGTGGAGCAGGGTACCGCGCCCGGCCTCCTCGCCTATTGTATCATTTCATGTGTAAGGTATCGGAAGAGGCAGAGGCGGGGCGGGGCGCGGCGGGGTGTAATCCTGACACAGCAGCGCCCGCCGCCTCCAATAACCCGGCCCTGCGGCTGAAGGGGAAACAACCCTGAATTTTGGTGAACAAATTTTGTGAATTTTCGAGAATTTTGGTGGAGTTTTTTTTTTTTAATTTTTGCTTGAATTTTAAGCTACTTAAATTTTTGACTTTTTTTTCTGAATTTTTCTGAATTTTTCTGAAGTTCCCTGAATTTTTCTGAAGTTCTCTGAATTTTTCTGAAGTTCTCTGAACTTTTCTGAAGTTACTCCGAACTTTCCAGAATCTCACTGATTTTTTCTTAATGACGAGGTGTACGGAAAATGTCAAAGCTGTTTTCTCTCAGCACCACCACTACGACCCCGGGGCGCGTTCCTCGCGGTGCTTGAATTAAGGTGCGCTCGCTTTGCGCACGGCGCGCGCGCCGCCAGCGAATACACACAGACGCTAAGCTCCCGGGGGATATTTGGAAGGGTACGAGGGTGGTGGCGGGGTGGGGTGGGGCGGGGTGGGGCGGGGCGGGGCGGGGCGGGGCGGGGCGGTGCGGGGCGGGGCGGGGTGGGGCGGGATGTGATAGCGGCCCAGACAGTTATCAGCAAGCTCTAGGGGTCGAGCCTGCAGAGAGCGCGCGTCTGCTAGCGAACACAAACACAGTCACCCGCCGGCGGGGGAAATTACTAACCCCGACCCGCCCAACCAACCCCGTCTCACCTCGCCCGCCCCTTCACCCCGGCAGTCGCGGCCCGAGGGCAAGGCGGGGCGGGGCGGGGCGGGGCGGGGCGGGGCGGGGCGCGGCGGGGCGGGGCTGAGACTAGTCACTAGTCTGCTGAGTGGCCCCACGGGAGTCGAGATGGTGGAGGCGGGGCGGGGCTCAGGGGGTTGGGGTTTAGGTGCGTGGAGGGGTCGCGCTGCCGGCTGATTCAGAAGATCGCTCCCGTGCCTCCGTCCTTGTCGCACCTATGGCGATGTTTGAATTATTTCAGAGTTGTTTCCTCCTCGCTGCGGCGGTAGAAAGGTCCAAGTCACCGGGCTGTGGTGGATGGTCCGCCAGCCGCGCCGAGTCCTTGAGGAGACGACTTCTTCCGAAGAGCGCTTTCCTCGCCCTGTCTCTCTCGCACTCATGGGCTTCGCCGTAGAGGTGCAAGAGAGACAGAGCGAGGAGAGCGCTCTTCGGAATAAGGTGGCAGTAGATAAGGCGATGTGTGCGGGGTGGGACGCTCCCTGTGGGACCCGACATATTGATATATACAGTACCTACTACGGCTTCCTCCTCGAGGCGTTCTGCTTCTCTCAGTATAAGGGAGTCGTGGGGGTCGAGGGGTGAGGAGACAATACGAGGGAGGATGGAGGAAGGGAGGGATTGGAGAGAGAGAGAGAGAGAGAGAGAGAGAGAGAGAGAGAGAGAGAGAGAGAGGAGAGAGAGAGAGAGAGGGAGAGAGAGAGAGAGAGAGGGAGGGAGGGAGAGGGAGAGAGAGAGAGAGAGAGAGGCAGGGTGACATGGAGCACTGTGTGCTGAATGCCACCCGCTGACGCGGCCGCTCGGCGGGTTGCCTACGTGTGTATGACAGGCGTTTAGCGTTGGCATGGCGGCAGAAGGAGGGAGGGAGGTATGGACCCTGCACCGCTGTGCCCCGCACACCGGCTACCTATCGTGTCGTGCAGTGGAATCATATCACTGTGAAAATTATCTTTGTAGATTCACGATTTATTTTGAAAATCACAATCTACCGAGACCTTTCAGATTTTTTTTGACGCACTTCAAATAATATCATAAATTTGTGAGAAATAAATGATGAAACGTCTGCGTGGGAAAGTCCTTTTCCTCATATTTTAAAAATATGAAGAAAAAGACTGTGACCATTCAATTTTTTAAAATTAATATCTACAGACACTACAAGCCTGTTGGTTATAGAGCATCGGGTCGATTTTTTGAAAATCACTAAGAAATTGCTCGGAACCAAGATGGCATCCGCCACCGCAACTTCTGCATCAGACCTATTAAAAAAGACCACGGGCTTTTTCACCATCAGCCGCAAGGATATTCAACTCTGTGTCCACTCCAGCACTTGCAAATAAATAAATTTATCATCGGCACACTTCATAGTGACGTGTAAGATCTCTACGCTTGCTCAGACGAATTTACGAACAGACAGACAGACAGACAGACAGACAGACAGACAGACAGACAGACAGACCACGCGCGCGCTGGGGGCAACACAGCGTCTGCTCGGCGCTATCGGCTTCGGATACTGGTACCCGCGCGCTCGCGGCTCGCAGCGCCGCGCCCGTCAGGCCAGACCAAGCCAATCCTGCCCTCCCCCCCCTCCCCCCCGCCTTCCCTCTGTACCAAAACAAATTGTACAAATTGGAGCAGACCATCCCATCAGCTGATGGCTCGCTGTGTATCAGGCGTGGACCGGGCAGGACGGGGCGAGGCGGGGCGGGGCGGGGCGGGGTGGGGCGGGGTGGGGCCGAGCTCACTTGTTGGGCCCGGGCCGGGCGGGGCCGGGCGGGGCGGGGCCGTGCGGCTGACGCAACCTGCCCGGCGCGGCGCCGCGGAGGCTCATGCTCATCCCGCCCCACCCCACCACTGCCGTCTGATTCAGAACATGGCTCTCGCGCCTCCGTCCTTGTCGCACTCGTGGGGTCCTGCCGCCCCCAGCATGGGGCACCGCCATTGGTGCGACAAGGACGGAGGTGCGAGATTGATGTTCTGAATCAGTCGGCTGCTCTAACCCCTCCCCCGCTACTCTCCCCCTCCTTACCTCCCATCTCCTCCTCCTCCTCCTCCTCCTCCTCCTCCTCCTCCTCCTCCTCCTCCTCCTCCTCCTCCTCCTCCTCCTCCTCCTCCTCCTCCTCCTCCTCCTCCTCCTCCTCCTCCTCCTCCTCCTCCTCCTCCTCCTCCTCCTCCTCCCTCCTCCTCCTCCTCCTCCTCCTCCTCCTCCTCCTCCTCCTCCTCCTCCTCCTCCTCCTCCTCCTCCTCCTCCTCCTCCTCCTCCTCCTCCTCCTCCTCCTCCTCCCTCCTCCTCCTCCTCCTCCTCCTCCTCCTCCTCCTCCTCCTCCTCCTCCTCCTCCTCCTCCTCCTCCTCCTCCTCCTCCTCCTCCTCCTCCTCCTCCTCCTCCTCCCTCCTCCTCCTCCTCCTCCTCCTCCTCCTCCTCCTCCTCCTCCTCCTCCTCCTCCTCCTCCTCCTCCTCCTCCTCCTCCTCCTCCTCCTCCTCCTCCTCCTCCTCCTCCTCCTCCTCCTCCTCCTCCTCCTCCTCCTCCTCCTCCTCCTCCTCCTCCTCCTCCTCCTCCTCCTCCTCCTCCTCCTCCTCCTCCTCCTCCTCCTCCTCCTCCTCCTCCTCCTCCTCCTCCTCCTCCTCCTCCTCCTCCTCCTCCTCCTCCTCCTCCTCCTCCTCCTCCCTCCTCCTCCTCCTCCTCCTCCTCCCTCCTCCTCCTCCTCCTCCTCCTCCTCCTCCTCCTCCTCCTCCTCCTCCTCCTCCTCCTCCTCCTCCTCCTCCTCCTCCTCCTCCTCCTCCTCCTCCTCCTCCTCCTCCTCCTCCTCCTCCTCCTCCTCCTCCTCCTCCTCCTCCTCCTCCTCCTCCTCCTCCTCCTCCTCCTCCTCCTCCTCCTCCTCCTCCTCCTCCTCCTCCTCCTCCTCCTCCTCCTCCTCCTCCTCCTCCTCCTCCTCCTCCTCCTCCTCCTCCTCCTCCTCCTCCTCCTCCTCCTCCTCCTCCTCCTCCTCCTCCTCCTCCCCCCCCTCCCCCCGCGAGCGTGTTTTCGGGAGGTTCCACTCGCCCAGCACCTGTTCAGCACCTCCTCACGGCGTGTCCTGCAGAGCGATTCCGGTGCGCGCACTCCGCGCTCTGTCTCTCTCGCTCTCAAGGACTCCGCCGAGAGTGCGAGAGCGCTCGGTCTCTCTCGCACTCAAGGAGTTGGCCTACGAGTCTGCTAGGGCCTGGGGCGCCTATGGGGCCCGGCCCGGCCGGCTCGACCGGGCGAGGCTGCGCGCTGCGCGCCTGTCAGTCCCCCGCCCTGGCAGACCCCGGCCCTTGCCCAGGACTGTGCTGTCAGCACCGAGGGGGCCTCAACTTCTGAAATCATGTGTAACCGCTGATATTTTCGAAATCATTGTCAAAATACGCTTGTATTTACTTTAAGAATTATTTCTTTCAATTATAAAAGATGTAATCATGTGAAATCATGTGAAATCTTGAAATCATGTGTACAAATTTTGGGTGAGTTGAGGCCCCCTCGGTCAGCACGCTCTGCCTCGCGGCTGACAGTGTCAGTCGAGGGAGGAGTCACTTCAAAAAATCATAGTTCCGCCCCCCCAAAATCATGTAAAAAATCAAAATAAAAGCACGAAGAAAGATACAGATAAATCATAACAAATGAAGAAAATACTGAGAAAATAAAGTAAAATAAAAGTCAGAAATAGCGGGAAAAGATCAAAATTTATCAGAAAGTGTAAGAAATTTTCATTGAAAAATCAAAAGAGGATAATTAATAAGAATAAAAATTAAAAGTATAAGAGAAAAATCACTGTATATGCACATTTTGCATGAGTGATCTGTCCCCTAGCTGTCAGCAGTATTATGTCAGCTGCCGCGCTGCGCTCAGCACGCTCCTGCAGTGTTGCCTGCAAATACACCTGTTCGTAACGGGACTGTATCTCCGCCTGCCTACTGGGCAACATCTGTGAACGAGTGCAGGGGCAGGGAAGTTGCGTGGAAGTCAGACGGAGATACCGTCACCTGATTGGTGTATTGTTTTTTTTGCCTTTCTTTTCGGGCAATACTTCTATTTTTTGTAATCTTTAAAATTAATTTTTTTTATTTTTTCTTAAAAATTATGTCACTTTTCGATCAGTTTTGATCTTTTACCCTAACTCTTGAATTTTCTCCAATTCTATTACAAGTTTTACTATTTTTCTCGATTTTTCGGATTTTTCAGCATCTTTCCTCTTGATTTATTTTGAGTTTTCTGATATTTCTTATTCAAGTTTTTACATGATTGCTTTTGGGGCCGTGTACCATGAGTTTTCGAAGTGATCTTTCCCCCTCGTCGGGGACATCGGACGCCTGACGGCGCGGAGGGTGTGCATGGGCAGATGCAGAGCAGCGCTGCGTGGCGGGTCTGCCTACCCGGGCCGGCCGCAAGGCGCCGTGGGGAAGCAGCCTAGGGGTGCATCACCTCGAATAGTCAGTGTACAGGCCGAAAAAAAGTCACATTTTTGTCACTTTTAGTCAGTTTAGTGACCTCTAGTCACTTCAGTCATTCAGTCAAGAAGTCACAAAAAGCCTTAAAATATTGAGCATTTTACGTCCATTGTGTGACGTGTTCTCATACTTCCGCTGCACAAATGCTCATTAGTCAACAATAAAGGTATCAGTCACACCCAGTTTTTAAAAAAGTCGCTTCTAGTCAAAATGTAGTCGCTTTCAATCTTGATTAGTCAGCTCCAATCTTATAGTCGATCGCACCGGCGACAAAGCAGCCCAAATTCCGTTGTTTTTAGTCACTTCTTTTGGAAGGAAAAGTCAAAATTTAGTCAAAATTTCGTCAGTTTTCGTCAGTTTTAGTCAGCAAATCAATTCTAGTCAATTGACTTTTTACACCTAACCCACTATCGAGGTGAGGTACCCCTCGGGAGCAGCTCAGCTCAGCCACCCTTGCCGCGGCCCCGCGGTCTGGTCCATCGCAACGCGGGCGGGGCCGCCGGCAGGGGGCTGCCCTGTCGACTGATTCAGAAGATCGCTCTCATCCCTCCGTCCTTGTTGCACCTACAGCGGTGCCCTATGATGGCCCTGGTAGTGCTCCATGAGTGCGACGAGGACAGAGGCATGAGAGCGATCTTCGGAATCGCTCGGCTGGCCCAGCCCTGCCATCCCGTTCCGAAGATCGCCCTCGCGCCGGCGTCCTTGCCGCACGCAAGGGGCCCTGTCATCCCCAACACGGGGCACCGCCATGGGCGCGACAAGGACGGAGGCTTACGAGGGCGATCCTCGGAACTAGGCGGCTATAGAGGGCGCCGCCGTCCAGCGCCGTCCAGCAGCGACCAGCCGAGGCACATCCCTTATTCATCCGACATTCCCGAGGGCATGCTTGACCGCGAGCTCGGCGGGGGTGGGGGCGGGGGCGGCTCGGACCTCCGGCCGACCCCCCTGCTGCCCCTGCTGAGAGCAGCCGGCAGGCTTGTTCCGAAGAGCGCCCTCCTCGCGCAGTCTCTCTCGCACCTGTACGGCGAAGCCCGCACGTGTGCGAGAGAGACAGGGTGGGGGAAGCGCTCTCTCTTCGGAATAAGTCGGCTGCCCGTGCCGGGCTGGGCTAGAAGAGGCCCCGTGCCATGCCCGGGCCGGCCGGCCGACCGGCCTGCCTAGGCTGTGTACACTCTGTACAGTGCTCAGAGCCGCCCGTGTTGCTCGCCCGCCCCGCCCCGCGCGTCGCCCCACCACGCTCCGCCCTGCCCCAAACCACGCTCGTTGTTTGTGAGCAATGGAAAACACTTCCTGGCAGCTGATCCACAAGCTCGGGACCCGCGTGTCCCCCCTCACGCCCCGCGCCACCACGCCCCGCCACGCTCCGCCGCGCCCCGCGAGAGCGGCGGTGGCAGAGAGAGAGAGAGAGAGAGAGAGAGAGAGAGAGAGAGAGAGAGAGAGAGAGAGAGAGAGAGAGAGAGAGAGAGAGAGAGAGAGACCCCGGTGCCCGTGGCGTGCCGCCCACCAGCTGATGTTATGCCCGGTCCGAGCCCCGCCGCCGGGTCGACCCGGCCGCCTGGCCCAACACAAAGCGATACTTACGTCAGATCGGCCGGTCTCGTAGAAGTAGCCGACGGACTCGGGCTTCTCGGAGCGCACCCAGAGCACCTGGTCGACGGCGGCCTGCTGTTGCTGCAGCCCGACGACGGCCGACGTGGACGGCTTATTGACGGGCGACGCCGTCTTGCCGCCCAGGGCGCGGCGCCGCTCCTGGTCCTGGTCCGAGGCCGACGTCGCGCCGTCGGCCGACGCGGCGCCGACGCCGGGCCCTGCGGCCGACGCCGCCATCTCGGCGTGCCCCGCGACCACGGCGACGCCCACGCCCGACCCGAGGGTCATGCCGTTTGCCGACGGTATCCTGGGGCCGGGGTCCGCGCTGCTGCGGTGCAGGGGCCGGTGGTGCTGGTGCCGCGGGCTCCTCGACGGCGACCCGGACGGGGCCTGTCGCTTCCAGGAGGCCCAGTCGACGGGGGCCGGTCCCGGGCGCGGGGAAGGGTCGCGGGTGGCGCGCGCCCGCACCAGGCCGTCGTCTGCGCTCCCGGGGCTCTTGGTCCTGCCGCGGGCCGGGGCCGGCGCCGGCACGCTCAGGCTCACCCTCGTCGGGGACGCCTCGGCGTCGCTGAACTTGGTGTCGGTCGCGAAGCTGACCCTGCGCGAAGAGCGCGCGCTGCCCGGGGCGCTACTAGGCGCGTAGCCAAGTCCGCCGCGTCCGCCAACGTTCGCGCTCGCTACGCTCGGCTCCTCGGTGACCCTCCTCTCCCTCTCGCAACCCGCCTCACACTGAGCCATGCTCCCCGACTCGCGGTCGCGGCTCGCGGCCCACCGCGCCGCCAGTCGCAGCCCCGGCTCGGCTCGGCTCGGCTCGGCTCGGCTCGGCTCGGCTCGGCTCGGCTCGGCTCGGCTCGGACGCCGCGCGGGGCCCCAGCCTAGAGACCCCAGCCTACAGCACGCCCGGCCGGCTGCACTGCTTCTCTGCTTCGCGCTGCCGTGCTCGCCCGCCCGGCCGGGCCTCAGCGACGACCAGCAGGGCACCGGGCACCAGCGGCACCAGGCCCGTGTCTGCAACGTGCACCGGTCGAGGAGGGTAGAGATACTGTCTCTCTAGAGGGGGGAGGGGGGGGAGGGGGGGCGCCCAGCCCAGCCGACTTGCGCGCGCTTTCCTCCCACTGTCGCTCTCACACTCATGGAGTGTGCCGTACAGGTGCGTGCGAGGGAGACAGAGCGAGGAGAGCGCACTTCAGAATGATCAAAATTAAACCAAATGTTTGGAATAGGTGGAATATTATTTTGTTACATGGAATATTTTGGGAATAGATGGAATATTTGGAATATTTTGAATATTTTCAGTGTAATGTCCGATGCGTACAAATGGAATAGCCGAAGTGGTCCACCCCTCGCCTTTCGCCTCCAAGGAATGGCCGGAAAATTTACGTTTCGCGCAGAGAAACGAACGTATGCATGACAGTAGAGCAGAAGGCTCTTTAAGTCGGCAAAGCAGCCCTCATCAGTTTAACTACCGATAATCGGCCGGAGGAACTGTGGAAAAGTGTACGGAAATGCCCCATCTGCAACAGCTCCGAAACTACTTACCACGGGAGTTCGTCATTTGAGCCGAGCCTACCTGCTAGGGGATTAGGGGTCATGGGGGCCAGCGCGTAAATGCGCAAGTGGGGACGCCTACGCCTGGGACACCCCGACCTCCCGTGAAAAGTCGTCATTTGAGCCGCGTCGTGCGGGTTGCCTAGGGGCTCGGCCACAGGCGGCTGGGGCGGGACGGCTGGACGGCGGACGGCGCTGGACAGAGGTACCGGCGGAGTCTTTTCGGAGGCAGCCTGCCCCGCCTCGCCCCGCCTCTATCGAACTATCATCCAGACTGTGCAGCCCCGCCCTGCCCCGCCTCTCACCCGGCGACGACTGGAATGAATCTGATTGGCTTTCGTTGCTTTCGTCTGATGAGTGAAAGAGACGACAGGTGCTCTTCCAAGCCTAGTCGGTCAGTATCACAGTGTCAGTCGGAAGCGTCTCTCAAGTGACATACGACTCAAAAGTTAACATGACTGAGTAACTCACTGACTGACTCACTGACGACCATAACTGTTCGTATTATTTGTACTTAGTACCCTTCTATGAAATGCATTTAATGATAAGTATTCCCTGTAACACTGAAAAAAATTTCATGACATTTCATTACAGTGTAATAACATTATCATTGAATTTCATTACATCGTCGTGAATTTAAGAGTGTCACTGTTTATATGATGTTAGTAAAGAGAAGTTTCAAAAAAGCCTGGTTTTGTGCAAATGAACGTAGCGCCTGCAGTTAGAGTGGTTACCGTAAAGCGTTGTAAAGTTAGCGTGATCAGCATAAAAAAACGTCTTCAGTTAAAGTTGTCAAAGTGAAAGTTGTCCAGCGATAAGCGTTGAAAAGTCAAAGTTGTTTCCTAAAAGTATATAAATGAGCGCGGCTGCAGCGGGCTTTGGCGTGTCCGTGGTCTGTGCGTGGTCCGTGCCCCGTTCCGACTAGCGTTGTCCATATTCAAGGAAAAAAGAAAAAAGGAAAAAAAAGAAAAACCTGTCTTTGTATTACAAAGATTTTTTCCTTTGTATTCCAAAAAGTTTTCTTAGTATTGCAAAGAATTTTATTTGCATTTCAAAGAAAATTTGGCTTTACATTTCGGTTGCACAGGTATCGATAATAATGTATACGCTCCCGAGGGGGTATCACTCATTCAGAATGTGTACAATGATCTTTTCGACTTGTAATTTTATTTTACTTTTCTTTTGATTTTTCAAGGAAAATTTCAGTCATTTTTTGATAAATTTTGACCTTTTATCGCGATTTTTTTTCAATTTTATTTGAGTTTTATGTTGTTTTGTTACCGATTTTTTTTTTCGGATTTTTCTGTATCTTTCTGCTTGACCTATTTTTTTAATATTTTTTTTATTTTTAAATTTTTTTTGGAACTTAGCCGAAAATTCCGGTTACGGTTACGGCCGTAAATTTCGCCGGTAACGGCTAAAAACTACGAGTATGGCCGTAACCGTTCGGTTACGGTTAATTCTTACGGTTACGAGTAGCGTTCACGGTTACGACCGTTACCGTAGTCCGGTTACGGTTAACTGTTACGGTTACGAGGAACGTTTACGATAACGACCATAACCGGGCTAGCCCAAACTTTCAGGCGGCCTAACGCCCGAACTAAGTGTCGCACGGCAAATCGGCCGAGTGTGGTGCTGGTGTATCACATACTGTACCGATTTGTAAAATGAACCAAAACACACCTTTTTCACCATAGGATTATCACGAAAACGATTAAAAATTGAGCAATAAAAACAGCACTATCGTGCTCAGCTCGTGAAGTTTACGCGGGGGACCTTACAACGGCTCTTGGTAGCCGCCCTTTCACGGACTTACGACGTCGTAACCGTAACGTAGTAACATTAGCCGTAATCGACCCGTAATCGTAACCGGAACTGAAAGCGTAATCGTAACCGGAACGGTAACCGTAATCGTACCCGGAAATGGTTCCAATTTACGAACGTAATCATAACCGAAACCGTAATCGTAACGGGAATTTTCGGCTGGGAACGATTATTTCGAAGTGACTTTCCCCTCGTCCGCTCACTGGAAAAACAAATGTGACATTTGTCACATGTTATCATGCTTTCTCTGGAGAAAACGTTTCTTGATGCACTCCTCTCCATGCAAAAGGATAGGGGTATGGTATCACAGAGAGAATGCAGCAAGAAATGTTTTCTCCGTAGAGTGCAGCAATAAACGTGACATATGACACGTTAGTTTTTCCAGTGCTCCTGAACGGATTGGTTAACCCGGGTGGAGCTCTCGCGACGATCCTGTAGCAGGATGAGTGAGTCGAGCTGTTGGCCGGCGCGATGTCGCATTTCTTAGTTGGCCGGGGCGGGCGCGACTGGCCCGTGGCCCGCCTGCAACGCCCACAAGTGGGTCACGGCCTAGTGCCTAGTGAAGCTGTGGCAGGGCAGGGCAGGGCAGGGCAGGGCAGGGCAGGGCAGGGCAGGGCAGGGCAGGGCAGGGCAGGGCAGGGCAGGGCAGAGGGCAGGGCAGGGCAGGGCAGGGCAGGGCAGGGCAGGGCAGGGCAGGGCAGGGCAGGGCAGGCCGGGGTGGGGTGGGGCGGGGCGGGGCGGGGCAGGGGATTGCGGGGTGGGGTGGGGTGAGGTGGGGTAGGGCGGGGCATGACAGGGCAGGGTGGGGCAGGGCAGGGCAGGGCGGGGCGGGGCGGGGCGGGGCAGGGCAGGGTGGGGAGGGGTGGGGTGAGGTGAGGTTGAGCAGGGCATGGCGGAGGGCAGGGCAGGGTGGTGTGGGGTAGAGTAGGGCAATTATTCTTCTGAAACAATTACTATGCAAGGCAACGAGAGCTATAAAATGCATGACTTCGAAAATGAGCAGGTTCTAAAAACTTAACAAAACATCAGGGTGTGCTAACTTAACCGAAATTGTTTTCACCTTTTTGGCATTATTTTTTCAACGGGGGGACATATGAGCGTAAACGAGTGACCATTAGAAAGATAAAAGTACACTGAATTTTCGTTACCCTATCACCGAAAGTGCTCAAACCACTCCTTGTGCCCTAAAATAATTTTCGTTACAAAATAATTTTCGTTAAAGTTATTTTGTAACGAGAATTATTTTAGGGCACAAGGAGTGGTTTGAGCACTTTCGGTGACAGGGTAACGAAAATTCAGTGTACTTTTATCTTTCTAATGGTCACTCGTTTACGCTCATATGTCCCCCCGTTGAAAAGATAATGCCAAAAAGGTGAAAACAATTTCGGTTAAGTTAGCACACCCTGCAAAACATACGATACGAGCAAAACATTCTAATTGAAAATCTCGACACGATACTAGTCTTCAGTGGTATCATCTGCTTTTATTATCAATATTTTTTTGGGCAGTAAAGGCGTTTTATGTTATTCCTCGACGGGGCGGGGCGCCGAGCCACGCACTAAGTCGGGCCCGAGGGGTTCTTCACACACACTAAAAGAAAAATCAGTGTACACCCTTGAACTAATCACTTAAAAGTCGAAAAAAAAATCAAGAAGCAATGAGGTAATTAAGAAAACATCAGAAAGAAAATAGTAAAAATCAAGGAAAATCACGAAACACCAGAAAAATCAGAAAAAAACGGTTTACGCTTGAATTTCTTGTGTCGGACCAAACACCCTGTTGCGCAGCAGGACTTGCGGACAGGCGGGAGCGTGGGTCTTTTTAGTTTATTTCCTTCCTGACGTGGAATGACGGTGAGGCGCGGACACACACACACACGCACACAGAGAGAGAGAGAGAGAGAGAGAGAGAGAGAGAGAGAGAGAGAGAGAGAGAGAGAGAGAGAGAGAG
Source organism: Frankliniella fusca (assembly GCA_029379305.1). Classification (NCBI taxonomy): domain Eukaryota; kingdom Metazoa; phylum Arthropoda; class Insecta; order Thysanoptera; family Thripidae; genus Frankliniella; species Frankliniella fusca. The sequence continues at coordinate 1,496,947 of JAHWGI010001426.1, read as the reverse complement.
AGAGAGAGAGAGAGAGAGAGAGAGAGACAGAGACAAAAAGAGAGCGCAGACATTGCTGAGCGCAATGTCGCAGGACGAACAGACACGGTCGAACGCCACTCCATGCTCCACATGAGCAGAAGAACAAAGAGTAGCTCGAGCGGGGCGGGGCGGGGCGGGACTGTGTGCACACTGCACGTGGCAAAGCGGCCGATATCCCATACGGGATGGAATTGCACACGGGCGAGCGAGCGAGCCTCTTCCCCTTCCACTCCGCATCTCCTGAAGCGCGAATGCTCACAGCTCCCCCGTTAAAAAAAAAAGAGAGAGAGAGAGAAAATTAAGGTGGAAAAATAACTTGCAAGTGTTGAAAAGGGGAAGTGTTGCACGCGGTAGTTGAACACTTGCAAGTGTACAACAGTCGAGTTGAACTCTTACAAAGTGTGCAACTGGCGAGTTGAACTCTTACAAAGTGTGCAACTGGCGAGTTTGACACTTGCAATTGCACTTTCATAGCTGCCGAGTTCTACACACTTGCACGTGAATACTGGAAGTTGCACACGTACATGTATTGAGCAGTTGCACACTTGGTTTATCAGTGTAGACACTGTAAAATGAGGAGCGATTATCCTCGCTCGAATAGAGCGACGCATATCTTCATCGCTCAAATGGAGTGATATTCGCGAATATCACTCTTCTTGAGTCATTTTTTTTAATCCGAAAATGACGCGAAATTACTCTAAACGAGCGATTTTCGTGAATGTTGCTCCTCCAGAAGTGATAAATTTGAATTCAAAATATCGTTCCCACGAGCGATGAACATCGCTCTTCAATCGTTTTACAGTGAGAGTCGGTTCTCAGTACGTTGTTTGCAACTTTTTGCAGACTTTAACGTTATGGCATGCCAGTGCCTTCCAGTCCGTATGTGCAGCATGACTGATTGGCGGAAATAATGGCCTGAAGGGTCAAAGCGACCCATATTTCCCTCCCTACATGACCCTACCCCTATGAGAGGTACTTGGCAACATCACAGGCCGTCGCCGGCTCCCTTTGATATGTCCCCTGCTTCTCTGAATTGCGCATGTCGTGAACCAAAGGGTTCACGGGAGACACACGGGAGACACGTCCGCTCACTTGTAGGTGTGTCACTGTCCATTTGTTCGCTTGAACGAGCAGAGGTATGAGTTAATGGTCACAGCAATTCTATACACTTGTGTAGAGGGCCTCGTGTGAAAATAGATAAAATTCTCACATCTAATGTTTGTAACGCTTAGGTTCGTAGGACGACACGATGAATACAATGTCTGATTTTTTGAAGGCAAATGTGAAACTTGGTGGAGCTCACTCATTGAGAAAAACTCCTACTGTTTTTAAGGAAGTAACCTCAAAAAATTAGCAAACTTCCCTGAATTTTTCAGGAGACTTCGTTAAAGTAAGAGCAGGAGTTGTCCTCAAATTGAGGTGGATCCTTAAATAAGTTTATCCAATGAAAATCATTCTACGGTAATCAAAAGAATCAAAATAAAATCTGGAAGAAAAACACATAAAAATCCGAAAAATCAAGAAACAAAAAATAGAGGAAAAAACGAAATAAAATTGTAAAAACTCTGAAACGGGGGTAAAAGATCAAAAATTCATTAAAAAGTGACAGAAATAAAAAAACTTATCAAAAGTCAAAAAATCATTGTACTCTGCAAACTCAAGTGTCGTACAATACTGCAGTAAAAGGTGCAGGACCAATGGCACTGCAGTAAAAAGTGCAGGACCCGGTGCGAGGGGTCCCCCACTTCGATACTCGTGTGTACACGACCAAAATTACTCGCGCCTACTCGCACGCTTACTCACCAATACTCGCGCCTACTCGTGCTTACTCGCGCCTACTCGTGCTTACTCGCGCCTACTCGTGCTTACTCGCGCCTACTCGTGCTTACTCGCGCCTACTCGCCATTACTCGCCATTACTCGCCAA